>CM022952.1:25878958-26315573 GCA_012931725.1 Litsea cubeba | reverse complement strand
AGAACTATAAAGTTAACAAAGAGAAGTTGAAGTCGCATACGAAAGAATCCATTTTTGAGAATATGGAAATGCTGCTTCCGAGAAGAAATTCCTAAACTTCTCCTGGGGCAAGTGAAAGACAGGTGAATATGATCGAGCTGGTTATGAATTTAAAGGGCCAGGTATGATCCACCTTGGTTAGCATAGGAACATTTGACTGATATAAGAGATAGAAAGAAACAACAAAAAATGGATGTGATGCAAAACGACAATTTAAATCAATTAAAAAGATACTGAAATGAAGGTAGAATAAATTTTTTGAAGATAGAGTTCCTCAAGAAGCAAAGTTTAGTTTAGTTCTGTTTTGTTAAGCCTGAACTAATTTCATTGATCAAAAAAATTTCAAATTCTCATTAGCTTATTAATTATCCTCCAAATCCTATGTAAGATAAATGAAAGAGAATTCAGAGTGCGGATCTACAATTGAGAAGTAGTGCAAAAGAATTAATATACAGTGGAACTGCAAATGTAACGTAATCTAACCTTTGCATCCAAGGTTACATTTGATTGATTGATCAACAAAAGATGAACCTCTCTCCGCGAGAGTTCATCCAAAAGCCTCCATTTCTTCTCTGTGACCGGGTTGTGCTCACTGTATAATATTACGTCCTACAGTATCTCATTCTCATTTGTGGCCTCTGTTGCAATGATTTACTCACCTATAGCTCATTACTTTCTAGAGTTTTTTTTTAAATATTTTCTTTCTTTTTTTCTTATAAATACTTCTTTACTAGTGATCGGGTACATTCCTAACTGATTCATGCATAAAAAAGTGTAAGCAATTACAAGATCCACATCTCAAGCTATATGAAGGTTTAATTGGATGGTAAATGAGCTTGTTAACCTTTTTTATACTGTTGAAAAATATTTTTTTTACCATTAAAACTTATTCTCTTAAAGGAAGTTCGCTTGAGCCTGCAACCATGGTCACCTGCCAACTGTGCTAGTGGATGTAAATCTCAAGGCATTATTTTATTGCTGCAATTCATCTCCAAGACAACAAATTAATTATTAGTTTCTTTTAAATTTTCAATCTTAGTTCTCAAAGTTATCATGTTGCAACAAATCTTCAAAACAACATATCTGCACTAACTTTCGATAATTGTGGCAAATGGTCATTTTGCGGCAAACCAACTTAAAAAAGTGCATATCTACAACACACACCGCGCACATAAAGGTAAAAATTCTCAATTATTTGTTCAAAATTTTCATTTTGTCACAAATCATCTCCAAGAAATATGTATCCATAATGTCATTCAAAATTCTTCTTATTATTATATTATTTTTTAATGAAATGAAAATCAGATTCGTCATTATTAGTGAGCTAAAGTCAATATGATGCTAAATTTACAGGAGACAGCTCTTCCAAGGAGCAAGTATGAAGAAGATGTCTCTATTAATAACCACCCTAGTGTTTGGGGCTCTTGGTGGAAGGATCATCAGTGGGGCTACAAGTGTTTGCAGGCAGATGATTCGAACAGCTATTGTACTGGTTCTGCTGGTATTGAAGCTGCTGAAGCAGCAACAGATCTCATGAAGGCAAACATTGCTCGGAAAGAGGCTACAGAAGGTCAGTAGAAGATTGGGTTAATTTATATTCCTGAAATGTGATTTAAAGCTGTTTGGCTGTTTCCCATCAGATGACTCTATTTGTCTTCCTCTACCCTTTGATCCTACTTAAATTTTTAACTGTTACTTATTGGGTTTTTCATCTATGGTCATCACTCATGACCATATACAAATGGTTGGACAGGCTGCGGTATCATCTCTCACATTGAAATGAGTGGTGGATGAGATTTTGAAATTCAACTGTTAAAGAAATTCCGATTATACCCATAAAAAATTATTGATTATTAAAATACAATAATTTTGAAGAAATTTTGTTCTTTTCCCAAACACTTGAGCTTTATTTTATCCATTTGTACCCTTTTGGATGCCACAAGCTCGCGCAAACATGCATAGAGAATTGTGTCCACAAGCACATATAGAACCTTATGGCATACACATAAGAACCATGCGGTGAGTCAGGCTTACCTTTGAAACCACCCAGCCAACTTGTCCTCTTCAAAACACTTAACCCCTTGAAAGGCCACAAGCCCAAATTTAAAACACTCATCCAACCTCAACTCACTGTTTGATTGAAATCCAAAAATGATGCCTTTTAAAACCATTGGAAGGCCTTAGGTCAAGGGGGGGCGTTAGGATGATCTGATGGGTTTTGTACCCCTTGAGGTCTAATTGATTCCGCCCACATGAGCACCACGCACACGTGTGTCTCATGTTGGCTATGGCTCTCCAGGCCAGACCTCACTATACTTTCGGTGCCAAACTGTTCTCACCTACATAAAAGCTCAATGTATCTATATATCTATCTATGATCTATCTATATTTATATATATACTAATATACACTATTTTGTTTAATTTCCATATTGGCTTGTGTTCAGCTTTCTCTTCTTGCATTACTAACATGTGTGCTTTCTGGAATCACACAGAGAAATCTCCAGAGACCTGCGGAGAAGAAAGGCTTGCTACGGTGGGGAACTGATGTGCCTGAGGACTTGGTCCTTGACCAAAAAACTACTTGCTGAAGCACTCAGAAGGTTAATATGGACCATTTTCGTTATTGATTATGAGAGTTGTTCAGAAATTTGGGTGCATCACCAAATGACTAGCTCAGTCAACTCTGCTTAAATTGGGTTCTGCTGGTGGACTAAAGAAAGATGGTTAATTGTTCAAAATATCTGTTGGCGTTATAAATGTTAAATTTACCGTTATCATCTCTATCCCATAGATCTGGGGTGTAGAAAAGATTGTCTAAGTACTAGAAGAAAATGATATTGCTTTTAGCTGTTTTAAGTGCTTGCTAGAGTATTTTTGAGTCTCTAAGAGACTTTGCTTCATTGAGTTTTAGTTTCTTGAGCATTGTGATGACAATTCATAAATTATTTTGATGGTGCAGGAGGATGAAAGAAAAAGGGAAGAGAGAGATGAAAGGAAGCGAAAATACAATGTGAAATGGAATGATGAGGTATATCACCTTTTCGCAAGTTGTATAATGCCATTGCAAGAGAAAACTAATGTCATTATATACTCCCATTCTGTTTGGTTTTGATGGTGTGCTTTTCTCTTGTAGGTCACCGCTGAAGATATGGAAGCATATAGAATGAAGAGAGTTCATCATGATGATCCAATGAAAGAATTCCTGAATTGATTTCATCGGGAGGTAGGCGATGCAGATGAAAGTATGTCAGGAGCAAGCTGGAAAACTCCAGTCTGAATGATAGAATGAATACAGGGATTGAGGAAAATCAGATGTTGTTCACCCTGTACACTTTTAAATATGTAAAACCTTTGTATTGGTGAGAAACTATTGAGGTTGCCCTATGTAAATCAGTTTTCTACTTTGCCCTCTTCTATGAGATCGCTATTTTCGAATAATATGTCAGTTCATTGCTATGCTTATTTACTTCGGTTGCTTTCTGTGTGATTGTATATGAGAAGTATAACTGTAGAACAGTGGTGGTGTACATGCCAGATGTGATGAAAATGAAGATTTGTTGGAGATGTTTCTAAACGGTTTAAACTCCATGAGAATTAAGCAGACGATAACTTTGTAATTTCTTCCTTACCCAAAAAAAAAACTTTGTAATTTGTTCTTGCTGGGTGCTTTCAACTTGATGTTGCAGTTATGTGATAGAAAGAAAAGTAGAGAAGCGAGCATAATTTTCATTAAAAATGATACTGGGCTGTGTTTTTTGTGTTTTCTTCCGAACGAGTAGTGTGTTTTTTTGGGTAGTAATTAGGCGTAATTTTGGGTAGTAATTAGGCGTAAGGTGGCTTTCCTAATTATAAACTAGGCATTCCTGAAGGAATTCGGAGCGCTTTAAAATCATCGGCATGTTATTATGGCTTGTTTGCCTGCCTTGTGGTTAGTTTGTTTGCAATTAAATTAAATTGAATTCGCGTTTGTAATTGGAGGCTCAACTTATCGTAAAATTGGATGGAGCAGGCCATTTGATTTGCTTTGAGCTCAGGTTTGACAAGTTCAATGAACTAATTCATCTAAAAATCTATCACTAGACCTTCCATCTAAAAACTAACCCTGAGTTTAGTTCAGCTGATTAGGAATATGTACTTTGTGAGTTCTCGCCTCTAGTTACCCCTCAAATAATTGTTCTTGTATGTTATAGCCCAAATTTTATTTAAATCAAGTCAGGGCCACCAAAAGATTGGTCAGGTGTTAAAAAAGAACATGCTAAAAAGAAGGCAGGGAAAAACAGGCTGATGTTAATACGGTTTGCTAAAAGTTTTCTGCTCCGAAGAAACAATCTATAAACCATGAAAGTAAGGAGGGACATCATGCAACTATATGATAAATGAGAAAACATAAAATTACTTTTTAAACCCAAATCTCAAAACTACTTGAAGAACTTGTAACTGGTTAGGAGGGGAATATCATGCTCTCAGCTCTTTTCCTTATAACAGATGCAAACAGATTTAGCAAATCAAAGCCAACTCTTTGTCAATTGATGAGGGCATTTAAGGGTCACAACCACAGAATGTGGTTTTCACGCAAAAAAAAAAAAAAAAAAAAACCCACAGATTGTGGTGGAAGTCTGTTTATAAAGAAGAAGAAAACAGAGAACTACAGTAATAGTAAGTAATCAACAACCATCTTCCTTCAAAAAGTTATTACACACTCCGTTACAAGACAAAATCCACCCCCCAATCCCCCCACAAGACAAAATCCACCCCCCCCCCCCCCACACACACACACACACACAAACCACCCTTTGTACATCAAGAACAGGAATTGATATGGACTTCAAATATTCACATAACTACTGCATCTCATCCATTCAATTCCATCACATAACTCCGCGCTGAAGCATCTCCTGGTACTCTCTAAACGATCTCTGTCTCTGAAGGCTCATCTCCCTGCGAAACTCCGTGATGAATCGCTCAGCTCTCTCATCGACTTCCGATAGCTCCAGCGCACCCCTTGGTGCCCCATTCTCACCTTCCCTGCTCATTGGCAGCTCCATGTCCTTGATAGGCTCGTCATAAGGCATCAAAGACACGGAACCTGGCCCATTTTCAGTGTTATTTGGTGCACCCTTCTCCCCCATATTGCCCCTTATTGCTGGCTCGATAGCCTTCATGCGCACTGAGACAGGCTCCTTGAAGAGATCATCTATGTATACAGGTTCAAAAAACTTGGAGTGATTTTGGCGGCAATGGATACCAAGAGCAGCGACAGGCCGAGTGAGAGGTGGTTTTTTAGGCCGACGGTGAGGTGACGATCGATGCGGGCGGCCGAGGAGCGAGAGCATGGTGGTGTTGAGCCTCAGTGTTGTGTTTTTCAAGGCTTTGGAAGGCTTCAGTTTAAGTAGTTTTGCTTGGAATTTGGAGGTGAGGCCCTTCCACACTTTCCTAGCTGGTTGAAGCTTCTTTCTCAGCTTCATGTTATACATTAACACAACAGCTTTCTCTGTAGGAAATATGAGTGAGAGATTGGATGAAATGATGAGGAAAGAAAGGAGGGAGGTGTTCTTGTGGATGTTCCAATAGAAAGGTGGTGTTCTTTATAGTCGTTGCAAATGGGAGCTCTGCCTTTTTTCAGTTTAGTTTGGTTTTCTGTTTTATAGTTCATAGGCCTAAAATGCCCCCATCGTTATTTGAAATGGCACTACTGCCATTGGTATGGTAGGTATAGTCATGTGTACGTAGTTTTCACAAATACATCTTCATCTTTGAAAGATATAGACTAATATTAGAATTTTGATGAAATTGTAATATACATGTGCTTGAATTAATCAAATATTATATACTTATTTTTGTGAAGTTCCTTTTTCTAACAAATTTTTTGAAAGATCTGTATATTATTTTTTGCAATGTAAACTTCAAATGGCACACATACAAGTTCATGTATAAGATCATATTGAATATACAATAGTGAGCACCTACCATTGTTCCATTACTCTAGTTCAGTACGTATATATGTATATACATATATATATATATGTATTTCAATTTTTTGGTCCTTATTTTTTTAACGAAATTGTACTATACCCATGGTTTAAAAACCGGCCGATACCGAACCGATATCTCGTTGAGATATCGGTATCGGCGATACCGGTTTATAACTCGCCAAAATATTGCGAGATATCGGCCGATATAATGTTTATATCAGCCGTGACGATATTTCGGTCGATATTTTGAAAATATCGGCCGATATCTTCTTCTTTTTTTTCCCGGACCCCCTCTGCGAAGCGCATGTTTTAGAGAAGTGGCAATCAAGAAGACAAAAGGATCCTACTTGACCATGATAGCTAGAACTCTTTTGCTAATTGTCTTTCTTTTTTTGTGCTTGGATGTCTATTACTATCATAAGCTGCTAGATATGATATTAAACCTATTCAATTATGTTTAGAATGATATAGTAGTAAAGATTGTGTAATACACTAATTCATGAACCAAAAGGCTTTATATTGAGTTAGATTCGATGTTACTCACTTATTTTTCCCTAGATCTAGTATTTTAAAGTGTAGATCTAAATTTTTTTATTTCCAAAATTTGGGGCTTTTCTTGAAATCAATTACATTTTTCCACATTAGTGTTCAAATGCATTGATAATGTGTTAGTTTAAAATAGATCTATACTTTTGGAACAAAAAAGTATTGAGTTTTTTGCTAAAAATTGTAGTTGCATTATGTCAAATTTATGATATTTCATCTTATTGATCATGAGCATCAATAATGGTTGCATTATATAAAATACTGGAGAATAAAGCGAACAGCGACACAGACATGACTCATAACTTAAGGTGACCGAGATTTTGATTTATTGTTGTTACTAATGGAAAAAAAATATTGTTTTCCAACATTTTCTAATATTCTGGATTTTTTGAATATTTTTGCGAATTTTTTTGGATTAAAAAAAAATTCACACCACGACGACCGCGACGGACCGATATCCGCGACGATATCCGCGACGATATCGGTTTTTCGGCCCGGCCGATACCGCGACCGATACCGAGATTTTAAACCATGACTATACCCATGTGTATTCCCATCCGAATTTTGACATTTTTCATTTTTTATGGCTGAAATTCTAACTGCAACTTGTGAAGTGCTGTAAAAAAAAAAAAAAACAAAACAAAACAAAACAAAAGAAGAGAAGAAATCATTAACATTGCCTTTCAAAATTTGTGTAGATATCATTTGGAAATTTGGATGCATCAATTTAGAGGGCAGGGAGATGAGAAAAATACCAATTACATCTTGATAAAATAATGTACAGACCTGATGGGTCCCACCTCATGCTGTTAATTTGGTGTAATTCGGGTTGCATTATCCTAACCATGCAATAATTTGAGGTTTAGACAAAAAAAAAATTGAGGGTTTTCCTACTTTCCATATCAATGTTGGGAACCAATCTGTCTACCTTTTCTTCTTTTTCTATTGCATGATTCTTGTAGTCACCCTTTCAGTTACGATCATCAAGATGATAGGATGATCGGGTAAGTCCCAAACTTGGTATGTAAATAGGGCTCATCTAGATCTTTTCATCTCCCCAGTTCCTAAAAATGGAACCCACAGTGCTCAACGCACCCCCTGCTCAAATAAACTTTTTATTTTTTCAATTTCGTTAGTGTAAAAAGAGATTTATTTCGTGGTAATGATAAAATTTTCATTTATTCAATTTTTATATATTTTAATGCAAATAAACGTAACATGATGTCTCGTGTACGTATATGTAAAATGTACTGAAAAGTAGAGGGCAAATATGTAAATTCATGGAAAACGCGTTGCGTTTTACTTATTCATTTTTTTGGTTCCTCTTTTGCCTATCTATGACGGCTGGGTAGAACCTACGCAATGTGTTTGACGAGGAGATAGTACGCGAGTCCCAAACTACCCTTGTTGTTCCAGTTAATTGCTAAAATGCCCCTTATCTCTATTCTCAGACTCGTCCAGGTTTGGCAATGGGTCAAGTTTAGTCCGGGTCGAATTCAGCTCTTTATTGAGTGGGACAACCTGCACCCAACTGCCTTATTGAGTGGGTTGCAAATGTCTAGTTGATGGGTTGGGTTAAGGTTGAGTAGCATATGGATTCAACTTGAACCCAACACATTTATTATTTGGATTGGAAATCTTAATTGGGTTATATTAAGTGAGATCATTGATGACTTGAAATAGAGTCAGAAATTTAGAACATACAAAGCCCACCACTGACCCAACTTTTATGTGATGGGGCCCAGATCTGGCTGCCCATGATTCGAAGTTTGGAACTCTGGCATGCCCCACCTTCCATCTCTAGAGGGCTTTGTCACATCACCCTTTCACCTCGGGGGGAGGGGAGGGGGGCAAACACAATGCCTCAACAAAATTTGGACGTAAAACTATTTCATGAAATAAGGCTTTTTTTCTCAAACTCCATATGTTACTAAATCCTATTCATTGTCAAAAACTAGTTCTAACTTGGCTGAGTTGACTCGGTTTGGCGGGTTACTAAGTTTGGAACAAATTGGAACAAGGCCAAACTCTGCCATGTTACTTGGATTGGTGAGCTTTCGATGTAAGTCAAGTTTCCAAGTTGCTAAACTATTTTCTCATTCAATCACTATAAATTATTTTAATAACCAACTGTCAAATTAAATTTTTTGAAAGATTTTTAAGCTAATACATGAGAAGGGCATATTTGATATTTGTAATGTAATGCTCCTTTTCTTTTTATGCTATCTTGACAAAAAGGGCCAGAAGAATATTTTGGACTTTTTGTCCACATAAGAAACTTGGATTTTGGATCATACATTGGGTTGCAACGTACCATTGCATGTGTGTTGGTGATAGGGATGTAAATGGGTTCCCGATTCTCCGATTAACCCAAGATTTCGACCCATTAAAAAATGGATCTGGGTCCTTATTTAGGCCGCGATAAGTAAATGGGTCCGGATCCGGTTCCACCTTGGTTCAGACCCGTGGACCCGAGATCCGATATATTATCTCAATTTTCGAAAATCACTCCAAAAAATCATATTTTTTTTAATATAATTCTCTAGCTAGACTCGGATCCGGATCTAGACCCACCCCATATATGGTTCTGGTTTCGGTTCCGGAGCCAAGAAATAGGTTCCAAAACGATTCCGTGTTCGGATCCGGTTCCACCTTCTCCTTAACGGTTCTGCTTCCGGGTCCACCATGGACCTGGACCTGGATCGGAACCGACCCATTTACAACCCTAGTTGGTAATGTCTATTCTTCTCTTTTGCCTTTATTTCCCTCAAGTGGATTATGAGGATGGCAACCCAATCTCTACCCAAATTCCAATTCAACTTGCAAAGATTCCAGGGTTGCTTAAAAGTTAAGAGGATAACAGTATATGTGCTGCCATTTCTATTTCAGTTGAGGTCTTTTAGAAATAGCTTATTGTAGACACAGCCAAACACCAATTACCCTTGGATTCCTTATCACATCAACAAGAAGCAAGATGTGGAGTCTTTGTTGGAATGTACTTTCTGAATGCTTTAGACAGTTAGGGCCCATTATGAATGTACCATGGTCGTCCACAATGGAATGAGGCAAATAATGTTAGGATTCCCAATAATTGTAAGACTTTTTTATCTGTGTCTATTCATAGTGGAATAAAGAAAACAAAAATCAACTACTGGTCCCATAGTTATTAGCTGCCAAGCCAAATTGACCGGGCTTCAATTTGTTCAAGTTTGGTTCATCCTCAAGTTGTCAAGCTAAACCTTGCTGTGAGATTTACAATTTGAGCTCAGGCTTGGCTTGGAAGCATTTGACCGAGCTCGGCCTGAGCTTAAGTTAGCTTAATTTTAACTGATCTTATGCATTAATTGTCATATTAGGAAGATAGATTATACCCAGAATTGAATCTAAGTTGAAAAGAGGCAGAATCTAAATTGATCTAATTATATCTGCCTACTGCTCTGCTTTTGTAAATAGTAGGAAGATATATAACAAGTCCAGGTCTAACTGGAGCTTGAACTAAGCTAAATCACTTCATTAGCCTCCCTAAGGCGACTAGCCAAGCCAAAACTAGTATTGTCGAACCTCGATTTAGCTCAGCTTTCAAAGAGGGCTCAGGGTCAAGCCCAAATGAATCAACTCTAGCTCAAGTCGAACCCAACTAAGCTAAGAAAAAGCCCGAGAAAGCTACCCGTAGCAGGGGAAGAAATGGCAACAGGTCGGCCACAGTACGAGACGGCCCAAACTTAAACCAGCACGACACACCTGTCTGTCCCCATACCGACCTGACTCAACACGAGTTTATGATTTGTACACCAAACCCGTCCCATAATGGGTACTCAATCAGGTCGCGTTTGATAATAGAAATCTTTTTTCCTATCATGTAAAAGAATAGTAAACACTACATCAGATATGGGTATTAAAAATATAGGTTGATTTGAGTGAGCCAAAGCCCGAATATGGCTTGAACCTGACTCAGGTCATGATACTCGCCCTGAAGCCCAATAGACCACCAACGAACTCGCTGCTAACAGGAGTGGATCAGGAGAAGTCACCCATTTAATCCGACCCGCTCCCATCCCTAAGTACAGGTGCTCAAAAACTGGGCCAGTTTGAGTTTAACCCAAGCCAACCCCACTTTGGCTTGGTTTGGGTTATTTTATAGGACCATGGGCTGGACTCTAGCCTATTTTGGCCCAAGAGTTACATAGGCTGGGACGGGCCTACATATTCTTAAAGACCTGGCCCACACCAGTATATCCCATGCAAGGCAGTTGGGCTCCGGCTTTATTTCAGGCCTTTTGATACTTCAGGCTGATAAGTTAGATTTGTTAAAGGAAAATATTCAAGTGAGAACTAGTTCTCACCTATTATATGAGAACTTTTTTGCGGGGCCCAAGTAGCAACCCATCCAAACCTAGTAACTAATAGGGAACCCCCGGATAGTCACATATCTCAAGGATCGACACACATCCGAATGGATTGAACTGTTGGATCGAGGGTTGAATATTTTTTTTAATATGAAGCCATTAAACTTGTGGGCCACGGATGAAGGGATTAGGGGCATGGGTTTGGGGTCAAACTTAATACTTAGGGTGGTCTCACATAGATCTTTCCATCCCCCATGGTTCCATCCCCAAATGGGGCCAATAATTGGGCCCCACAAAAAAGTTCTCATATAATATGTGAGAACTAGTTCTCACCTGAATATTACCCTTTGTTAAAAACCAGTGCAATTTTATTCAGCAAATTAAAAAAAAATAAACAAACAAAAGTGCAATTCATGGGTTCCAAGGATAAAAATGATTTAAAAATCACAAATCAAAAATCAAATTCAATTTCTTAAATTTAAAAGGATCGCGAGAAAATGGAAGGAGAAATCAAAATAATATTGACAAAAGAATTTATTTAATGGAAAAGTTAAAATGAGCAAGCTAATCAATAAAGGGAATATACAACTAAAGATGTAAAAGAAAAACAAAAAACTGCCACAACAGGAGAAAAACCATAACTAAATAATTCAATACATATATAAAAGTGAGTTTCTGAAAGAAAAAAAAAAAAACAGAGAGAGAAGCATAACTGTAAATGAAAAAGTTTAGCAAAAGAAAAAAAAATCTTCCAATATCAATGGGAAAAGAAAATAAAAATATTAAAAAAAGTATTAATAAGAGGGTTTGCATGTGCTCCTAGGGATTAGTTCTCGGCTGTATATAATCGAGTGTCCCTTGAGCTCAGGGCCAAAAGCTCATCAGCTCGGCTAGGCTGGGCGGGATATACCCTGGGTTATAAAAAAAATTAAAGAAAATAAAATCAATAAAACATAAGATATAAAAACCATAAGAAAAGGTCAAAAGGAGGGGGGAAACCAATTGTGTGGTATAATTAGAATAACAAATAACTCTCATATAAAAGCATGCTTTATGTAGACAAGAAACAATATTGATAGTGAATTCATACCAGCTCCCATCTACATTTTACAGGTGAAAGAAATATTAATCGATACAAAAAAAAAAAAAAAAAACCTTTAAAATAGTAGCAAATATGTATACTATGCATCTTTCCCTCACCACTCCCCTTTCATGTGCATTTTGTACCTCACCCTATGTACTTGAAAAGTACATTTTGTACTTGAAAATTTCCAAAAAGGAAAATTTCCCTCACCTAGGGTGAGGGAAAGATGCATATGAATGTTTCCCAAAAACCTATAAAAATATTACCTTTATATCGTTACTTTTATAATTCTCAATACTTATCTTACACTAAAATTTCCTCAGTCAACAACTGCTGGGATGGTTTGTTTTCTTCCATAAGTTATTACAAAATGCTGAATTTCTTAGTTATATGTAAAGCTACTTCCCTATTTATAAATTCTCCATTATGCAAATTACCAACATCTTACCTACATAGAGATTAGAGATGCATAATTGAGCAAAAACTAGCAGATATGTATTAGATTCATAGTATTTAAATACAAAGAACCACCTACCGAAAATTCGAAAGTATCTCTTCCATATCAGTTGGCCAAAACTTTAGCACTTAAAAATTATGCATACAAGAAGACTAGAAGAGCAAAAACTGAAAGGTAACAGAAAGATGGACACCTCCTTGCCTTCGTTGCAGCAAAATCTTAGGACCAGCTAAGTCTGTCCGGAACTAGCAGGGCATATTTTCTCCAAACTGCAACAGGAAATGCACAAGTTTAAGACACACAGCATTTTTCTGCATATGATTGTTTTAAGATCAGCAATACCTTATCCCTAAGCACTCGATGATATCTGTCGTAAGCGTTGCCCGTTTCTTATTTGCAAAAGCAAGTGCAGCTGCCTTTCTCAGCAATACAGCACCAGCCATGCACCCCAAAACCATTGGATTCTGCACCCTAAACAAATGACAATTCGGGAGAAACCAATCACCAAATCACACAAGGGATACAGATCGAAGCCAGGGAAATAACTGCGAGGAAATCCACGAAAGAGAGAGGAAAGAAAAAAGGCAAACCTGTTACTTGGGTCTTCGTTCAGAGCTGATGCTTGCTGTCGAGCCCAAGATGAAAATACTGCAACACTGGCATTCCACAGATAAAATTTAGTTGCTAAATTTAGTCATAAATGCTTAGTTTGTTTCGTGACAGGGGCTCCTTTTGATATATATGTAATTCAGAATATCTACAGATCTGAACACTGTCAGATTTCAAATGCAAACAACAGAACTGTAACATTGGTGTTGGTTTTGCCCAGTTGAATTATATTTCAATGAATCTAGAACATAACTGCTTTTAGAAGTTCCTGAAGATTTGTTATCATCATCATTATCAAAGCCTTGTCCCAACTATGTTGGGGTCAGCTACATGAATTATGTTTCCCCATTCTAGTCAATCCTCGACCAAATCCTGGGATAGGTTCTCGTTCAGTTCTATCTTTACTACTTCCATCAATGTCCTGTTTGATTTACCCCTTTTCTTGAAAGTCAATCAACCTACATAGAAAAACGTTTCTTCACTAGCACCATTGCCAGCCTGTGCGCGACATGTCCAAACCATAGTTACCTAGTTCGGTGTCTTGACCTTCAAATCGCAAACAGCTTGAATGGAAAAATTCCCTACTCGATTTGCCGTGTTTCGTTGATTAAAATTGCAGAGTTCGATGTAGTTCATCATGGAAGGTAAATAGAAAATGAAAGCTTCAGCTTTCGGAATTCATCAAGTGTGGAGCCCCAACTATAGGAACCTTGCTGGATCATTTGTCTCAGAATCTTCACACATACTCAAAACATGAAAATGAGAGAGGAACCTTTCTTCGTGCTGGGATGGAAGATGATAAACAGAGGAAGAGGAACCTTGCTTGTTCTTCTCTTCTGTCCTCTCTTCTTTCTGTCAACGGTACATAGATGAGATAGTTGGTAGATAAAGTAATCTCCCCTTTCTGTGAGCCGTACATTAGATGAGATGATGACACGGAGTTCAGTCTGCTATTCTTATAAATATATAATTGGGTTTCGCTGTACAATTGTTTATTCAAATTTCAATATTGATTGAAGGTGGGACAATTTTCACCCCAACCTGAGATAGGACCACCATCAGATTAATATTATGTAAACGGCATAATGTAAATTAACAAAACAAAGGAGCAGAACTGCATGCTTTATATGTGAACATTTGATGGTAGGTCTAATTTAATTAGAGGAAAATTTCCTAAGAGTCGATGCAATGGATGATATTAACTTTCAACAGATTAGATTTTGAAGATAAGCCCAACTCATGAATTTTTTAAGTCTAGAGTAAACAAATCCTACAATGGCGAGCATTAGTACCACAAATGACAGCCTGGAATTTATTGGGAAAGAGACCCTTTTAAGGAAAATACCTCAGAAAGAGCTACATTTTTCATAGTTGCCTTGAAAAAAGAAAAAGACCAAGGAAAAAAAAAAAAAAAACAAGTACTCCATAACATCTATACTGTCGGCCCTTCTTTTTCTCATGTTGGGCCCACTTATGATCTCCCTTCACTATGCCTACCCTTCTTGATTTAGCATTTGCCCAAAGTTGACACCAATGCATTCATTAGCAATATCAACTATGCCACATCTTAGGAGAAATGTTCCATGAAAAAGGATGTGAGTTGGACCTATGAATATGTGAGATATAAATTCAAATTATTTACTCGAACTCGTCAAATTTGAACTATGAATCAATTTAATTGAAAAGAAAACGTATGAATGTACCCCATCGAATTTCCGAATTGAGGCAAATGTCAAACTTCGAATTGTGAATTCAAATGTTAATTGATTAACCTGCAAACTAGGCAACCGTGGTCCAAACCATCTCAAACGAGTCCCTTTAAATTTATCACCTATTGATGCTAATGCTAAATACTCCTAAATGCATTCATTTTTTCTAATCCTTCTGTTTTACCACACATCCATCTAAACATTCTCATCTTGCTACACTCGTTTTTTACATATGTTGCTTTGTGATTGGCCAACATTCTGCTCCATAGATCATAGTTGCTTTAATGGTTGTCTTGTGAAATATTCCGTTCAATCTTCTTATTGGCCGATCACAAAGCACTCTAAAAGTCTGTACATCAACCACCAACTCTTATCCTATATTCAACATTCTCCTTAATCTCCCCATCCTTATTCGTTAATAGGTATGGAGCCAATGTATTAGAAAGAATCTATTTATGATAACTCTTGAGCTTCAATTCTCATAGGAATCACATCTCTTTGCACATCACTAATGAAGTTGGAATTCATATATTCTATCATTGTGTGAATTACTTTTAAGTCACTTGAATTCTAAAGCCTCTAGCCATCTCTTAAGTTTCATATTCACACCATCTCCCGATTCATCTATCAACACTATATCATCTGCACAACATACACCAAGGTCCCTGAATTTTAAAGCCTCTCGCCATCTCTCAAGTTTCAAATTCACATCATCCCTCGATTCATCCACTAACACTATATCATTTGCAAAACATACACCAAGGTACCTTTTCTTGAATAGAAGTAGTTAACGCGTCCATAATCAATGCAAAAAAGATAAGAACTAAAAGCTAACTGATGATGCAAATCTATGATCACCAGAAACTTGGTGTTGTTTCATTGTTTGTCTAAGTGAGAAGATAGGTTCATAGTTAATCTCTCTAGCACGTAACCAAATTGATTTTCAGATATCTTGGTCTTTTATCTAAGTCTTTACTCCATTGCTCTCTCCCATAGCTTCATAATGTGAATTATACTAATCCAACGATAATTGGTGCAACTTTGTATATCTCCTTTGTTTTTGTATATAGGTATTACAACACTTCTCTATTCATCCAACATTTTCTTTATCCTTTAACCAAAATCATCAAATATTTTCCTAAGAATTACCAAGTCGCTATCAAAATGTCATTTGGCCCCCATAGCACTTCCCATCTCCATTCTTACCAATGCTTTTCTTCACTCTTGCTATCCCAAATTCCAAATTCTGCGGTAAAAGGTATGTCTTGCTAACAAAGAATTCTCGCTTGTTCCTAAGCCTCCTATATGAACTCATTCAAAAGATGATTAAAATATTCTCTCCACCTTCTTTAATATCTTTGTCCTTCACTAAAACCTTTTGTTCAATCCTCTATGAACTCATTCAAAAGATGATTAAAATATTCTCTCCACCTTCTTTAATATCTTTGTCCTTCACTAAAACCTTTTGTTCAATCCTCTTTATACATTTGGCATAATCCAGTCCTTACTTTTCCTTTTCCTTATTGTTGCAAGTTTGGAAGTATCGTTTTCTCCTTCTCTTGCTCTCAACTTATTAAATAGGTCATCATATGCTTTAAACTTTGCATCATTTACTACTTTATTAACTTCCTTTCTTTGCCTTACATACATTTCATAATTTTTCATATTCCTAGTCCCCTGCCAAACTTTGTAGCAACGTCTTCTCTTGCACAACTTCCTGAATTTCTATAGTCCACGACCACATCCGTTTCCTTTCAACTCTTCAAGCACCTCTTTCGCAACCCATCTAATATAGTATCTAAAGGGGGCTCTATTGGCACCACGAAAATCTCTCTTCCCACCGCAAAAAAAAAGATTTTCCTAAACTACCCCTCCCCTCTCCTCCTCTTCCCTTCCTCTCCCATCATCTTCCCTCATCTCCCCCACCCCCCCCCCCCCCCCCCCCCCCCCGCCCCCCAAGTCTCCGGCGGGGAGGGAGCTCCGGCCGGCAGCCTTCCCCCTCTCCCTCTTTCTTCCTCCCTCCCCTTCCATTTTCTTTCTCTCTTCTCCCTCTCCTTCCCTCCCCTACTCCCCCACTCCCCCTGCCCAATCACCGGCGGGAGGGAGATCGGGCTGCTACAAGCGGACTGGTTTCCGCCCGCCTGCAGCAGCCCGATCTCCCTCCCACCGGCGACTGGGAGGGGGAGGGGGAGTGGGGGAGTAAAGGAGGGAAGGAGAGGGAAGAAGAGAGGAGAAGAGGGAAAGTAAATGGAAGGGGAGGGAGGAAGAAAGAGGGAGAGGGGGAGGGCTGGCCGGTCTCCCTCCCCGCCGGAGACTGGGGGGGGGGGGGGGGGGGGGGGGGGGGGAGAGGAAGGGAAGAGGAGGAGGAGGAGGAGGAGGAGGGAGGAGGGGAGGGGTAGTTTAGGAAAAAATATTTTTTTGTCTTCTAGTGCGGTGGGGAGAGAATTTTGCGGTGCCAATAGCACTCCCCGTATCTATATGATTTCATATCACCGCTGTTTCTCCCTCCAAATTCCAGTATCTTTCCTTGATTACTTCGTGCTTAAATGTTGTGTCCATTTACCCTTTCAAATCCCCAAGCCCTGTCTTAGTCGTTTTATTACTGCCTCTTTCTTTCTACTTCTAATGCAAATATCTAAAACTACTATACTACATTGTGCGGTCAGACTCTCTTTAGGAATGACCTAGCATCTTTACTAGGTAGTCACTCATGCTTTTTAAGTATATCTACCTCCTTTTATTTTCACTTTTATAGGAAATTAAATTTCCCCTCCCCTTTTAAAGTAGGTGTTTGCTATTACTAGGTCAAATGCCAATGTAAATTCCAAGATAATATTTTGCAAATTCATTACGTTCTCCAAATTCTTATCCTCCATGCACTCTCTCGTAGCCTCTATTATCCTATCTGACATGCCCATTTAAGTCCCCTCTTAGAATTTTTTTTTTTTTTTTTGCTAGCTCAGATTTCTCATATTAAACCATTCATCTCCTCCCAAAGTTGTCTATTAACCTCTTTCCTCTAATCCTACTTGGGGTGCATATCCTCTAACAATAGTTTAATTGTTATGAGTCTATCCCCCAATCTCCTTACCCACAATCTATTCTTTGAAATCCTTATCGACTACTATTTCTACTTCATTTCTGGCATGGTTCTTTCCAATGTAGTAGAGTATGTAGCCATCAATGAGCTTTTTAACTTTATCCCCTTTCTACTTTGTTTCCTATAGATAGGCTACATTATCTCTTATTTTCATTGTATCGACCAACTGCAAATCTTGCTTGTCAAAGTTTCTATATTTTAAGTAGCAGGTCGATTTCATCCTCTTCTCCCGGACTAACTTCTTTACTCGCACTCATCTAAATTGGTGCATAAACCATTGCTTACTGATGCAATCCTAGGGTTAGGATCGCGGGTGCCGCAAGCACAATTAGGGTTTCCGCAGAATCAATACACGATGAAGACACTCTCCAATGATAAACCCACGCAGGGAAATTCTATTAACTCCAAAATCTGAGATCATGAATCTCTACAATGCCATATTTATAATAAATACTTGAGCCCTAAGAAACAATCCTAATCAAACTAGGAAATAAAATAAATAAGAATCCTATCCCAATTAGAAACTAATCCTAATTATACTCTTTGCTAAAATTAAAACTAATAACAATTAAAAATCAGAATTTCATGGGTCCCGTGGCCCACGAGCCTTGTTGCAATGGTGTGGTATTGCTGCTGCATCATTTACTTTTCACTGCAACCGAGCACCGCTACAATACATTGCTCATGGCAAGGAAAAGCCCTAGTATGATCACGATGTGTTGCTTTCTCCGAATCCGTGTTGAAGTTAAAAAGGTTTTATGCCTGCCGTCAACCTACCTAATGCAACCCTCCTTTTTTAGGGTGTGGGACTGGTAGTTACAACAAATTGGTGGAGTTTGAAGATGTCATATCCTTTAAAAAAATAACAATAATATAAAGTAATAAAAGATTTCAACATGTAGATTCCAATCCCTCACTGCATAACGCACTCCAAAACTCCCTAAACTTCATTTTTTTTATAGTAAAAAGATCTCAAATCTTATCCAAAGAGTAGAGATAAAGAAAGATAAAGCACTAGAAGAAAAGAAAGGAAGTACTATGTTCCACCAAAGAAAGCAAGCATAAGAAGGAAAAAGAAATGTGAAAGAGGAAGCGAGAAAAATAGTTGACAAGAACATTTCCCAAAACAAAAGAAAGAAAGAAGACAGGTTGACTGTTAAAACAGAAATCATATTTTCTTTCTATGGATCTAACGTAAAAGGGATAATATGACACTCTCCTTATGAGAAAGCCTATAATATGTAATTCTCTAAAGTTCCATCAGGTAATCTAGAAACAAGGTGAAGTCACCTTGGCATGATCAAATGCTGTGAAAAGGTTTTGTAGGATTGGACTCAGGGTCAGGTTGCGAATGACTGGGAATCTTGACACATCTAAATCTGGTGAGTCGGCTAGGTTATTTAAATTAAAAATAGAGATTTTAATTACATTAGTGAAATGGTAGATGTCAAGATATACCTAAATGGAATGTCAAAAATAATATTAAAGTTTATATGAAACTATTTTTACATTATGTCATGAAAATAATTTTTTTTCCTACTCTAGTTATGACGTACTATTATAGATTTATAAAAAAAAAAGAATTGATTTATTTACCCCGCTTTGTTCACCAATAAATTGATTGGAACTAGTAAGTAGTTGAGTCCAAAACAAACGGTTGGAAAATTACAGAAATCCCTTTAATCTAACCTGAACTTGTTAAGTGTTGATGCAGGACAGACCCATGATCTATGAGGACATCAACATTGGTTCTTTGATATTCATGACGGGGCAGGATGGCAGGTTACAAACTTCCCCTCCGTTCCACATCAAGTGTTATAATATTTTGAACATCTTTCTTCTTCCTCCTTTTTTTTCTTTTTTTTTTTATAAGATTATTAGGATCATTCTACCATGAATACATTTATATTGAACAATACATTGTATGCAAACATGCCATATCAATTGCAGCATTTCCCCTAATCTCCTACGGCTCAAAACCATAGTTGTCAAGTTCGTTTCGGACGCTGTTTCAGCTTGGCTCCAAAATGAAACATTTCGGCCGATTCGGACATTTCGCTTTCCAATTCGGAAATTTGTTTCGGAAAAATATAAAAATATATACTTATATATAAGTGGGCCTCACTTAAATTTTATATATATATATATAAGTTTTTAATGATGACAAATAAGTGGGACTCACTTTCTATAAATTATGAAGACCTCTCATTATAATTTTTAAATGGTTTCATAAATCATCAGGACCTTTCAGAATTTCACTTGACATTGACAATTAAAAATAAGTGGGCCTCATCATCACATAAAACTTCAAAATTTTAAGACACGGATACGGGTACGGCATTATTAAAAATATATAAATATAAATATTTAATTGGGAGTTTATTTTAAATGGAATATTTTTTTTTTTTTTTTGTTGGAGCTGTCAAACGGGAGAAAAGATCTTTAAAGAGTAAAGAGTTTCTTATTTTGCTGTTGTTTATTTTTAATATAGCCGGGCCGAGCTGGACTTGATCTCAAGCCCACAAGATGGGCCTTGCCTCACTAGAAATTGGAGTGGGGACACATGGGCCTTGCCTCACTATGAAATAAGAGGGGGACTGTGCGTTGGAGTGGGAGACACGTGATAGAGAAAGATAAAAAAAAGGCTCTCTCTGCCCTTGATGAGAAGAGAAACATGAGAGGGAGAAGAGGGCAGGCGACGATGATGGTGGAGGCGGGGAGATCTTCGCGGCTGATGGTTGCGGATGATGGAGATGGGAGTCGGCTGTGGCGACGTCGGTGCAGATACGCTGCATTTTTTTTCTCTTCTCCTCTCTGTTCCTTTTTTTTTTCTCCTACATTCATTCAATTTTTTCGTCTTCCCCCTGATTCGTCCGAATCTGTTGATTCGTCCGAATCTGTTGATTCGGATATTGTTTGTCCGAATTAAGGGTTTTCTGCACGAAACCCTATATTTCGGCGAATTTTAACGAGATCTGAACCGAACAACTTCAAGCGAGATGTTCGGTTCGGTTTTGGTTTCGAAACGAAATAACTCGGACATTTCGTCTGAATCGAAACGAATTTGACAGCTATGCTCAAAACTCCTGGAAATAGAAACAGAACCGAGCTTCTTCAGGTGAGATGTTCGGTTCGATTTTGGTTTCGAAACGAAATAACTCGGACATTTCGTCCGAATCGAAACGAATTTGACAGCTATGCTCAAAACTCCTGGAAATAGAAACAATGCAATACCATTATGGAAATTGGAGGAATCCCACCTGCAAACCTATAATTAACAAAATAGTAAAAGCACAAAAAACCCAAGACGTAACTAGAAGCTCCAACAAGGAACCTAGAAAGTGAATATGGGTGTGTTTAATTTCTTACAATGTAACCCAGTTAACGGTTTTGACTTCATGTCTGCCACGCTTTGAATGATGCCTAGGAAGCACGGACACCTCTCCGGACATGTCGGGCACGGACACGCCAAAAATGGTGTCCTGCTTATTTTTTTATATTTTATTTCCCGGACACGCTGGCTATTTTAGTTGGAAAAAAGTATTAAAATTATAATAAATTGATTATCCTCCCTTTTCTTTGTATGGATTTTATGGAACTATGGATATTTCATGTTTAACGATTATGAATTATGTTTCAGTTCTGTATTGGTATTTGATAATTTGATGTTTGTTAGTTGGTACAGTGGTACATTGGTACTTGAATTTTTATTTGTTTGATTGCTAAATTGATTACAAAGTTAAAATGATATTATCTTTTAGTATATTATTAGATATATTATTATTATTAATATTAATGTGTGACGTGTCCGTATCCTACTTTTTTGAGAAATGTCGTGTCGGCGTGTCGTATCCATGTACTACTTTTTTGAGAAATGCCGTGTCGGCGTGTCTGTGTCATGTCGTGTCCGTGTCCGTGCTTCTTTGAATGATGCATTTAATAATCCAGAAATTTTCCATGATAGCTTATATTGTATAATGTGAAACAGCTTAGTCGTTTTAACCAAGTAAAGCTGGAAAATGTATACATTGGCAAGCTTTTAACACCAACCAAACAAAGCTAGACGACAAAGACATCAGCACATACCACACCACGTAATGCCAACACTGAAGAAGCCTTTTGTATTCTTATTCTATAAATGAAATTAATTGGTGCATGATGCATTAGGATACCTCAGAATCCTTTATACAAACAAAGTCATCTGACCAAGACAAACAAATTATATCAAATTGTGTCCCAGACCAAGACAAATAGCTTATATCAGCGTGTCCCAACCCCAAACATGCCTCCCATTTCCTTATTCATGCCTCCCATTTCCTTATTCTACAAGCAAATCATCAGTCACAAACCACAATCTATGATGCACGGATACTTAAAAATGGACAACATATTATGTCGTATCGTATCCAATACTTCACTTTTTATGTGTAAATCTGTGTCCATGGTATATCATTGTTGTATGCATGTCGTATCTGAGTATCATAGGTCACATGTACTAGGCGCTTATGCATGTCGTAAAAATCGGCCTAGGCGGCCGCCTAGGCGGGCGGTCACCGCCTAGGCGGCGCCTAGGCGCTAGTCGGCGGTCACCGCCTAGGCGGCGCCTAGGCGCTAGGCGGGGATTAATCCGACTAGGAGGGGATTAATCGGGCTAGGCAGGGATTAATCGGAAATTAATCCCTAGTACATGCCCACCGCCTAGCGTCCGCCTAGCGATTTTTACAACATTGCATGCATTATAGGACATGTCAGAATCCTTCCGCACCAACTCTCTACGAGGGGCCATGGTTCGCTGATCTGGATCATGGGGTAGACACACTACTGTGGATGAGACATTCACTCAGATGAAGGTCACATGGTGGTTTGAGGATTTTATAAGAATCTCTAGTTTCAAATGAAATTGGTCATCCATCATTTAGCCTTTTCTCATGACCATCTTATCCTTGCAATATGGATGGGTTCTGTAGTCATCTCTGATGCTTGGTAGGGTCCATCAACGATCAAGCAACTGGATTTGCTAAAGATCATGATGAGGTAGGATTTGTAAGAAGGATAAAAATAGAAACAAACCTTCCTGAAAGGATATCACCCTGGCCACCACAACGCCGAGGAGAACCATCGTTGTTCACCAATACAACTACATAACACAGAGAACAGTAAGAAACAACAGAAGAAAAATAATCTTTACAAAATTACATAAACAGTTAGAAACGGCAGAATAAAAAGAATCTAAATAAATTACAGTACAACAACATTAATAGCATATTGTTACTGCTGAGCAAAGAGTAGAAGATTTATAGTCATCAAAAGAAGTGCCAGTGTTGGATGGGACCAACATTAAAATAATAATAAGAGAATGAAGTTTCCTTGTTACATAACTTAACTGAGCAAGCATTGATGACATTTGTTAAGCCCACTTGTGCATCTTTGCTCATGTTTTATTCATTGCATGTGTGTATGTATATGGAACCCAAGCCAAGCCACGAGATGGTACTCATGACTACTATAAATCAGGCTGGGTACAGGATCCTTAAAGACTAATGGGCTATGGAAAGCCTAAAGAAATTAAGATATTAGCTCATTAAATTTAATTTAACATATTGTAAATGAAATTTCCACCAGCTGGTCAAAGCTGAGCCTGCAGGCCCTGCACAACACTTCCCACCCACCCAACACAAACCCCCCACCCCCAGAAATAAATAAGTAAATAAATAAACAACTTAATAAATTCCTCCTGTGCCATACTGATGCAAATCAGGTTCCAAAGGCAAACCTTTTTTTAATGGTATTTTCCAAAGGTGAACCTTGTTTAAAGAAGAATAAACCTTCAGTCCCTCACCACTAAATGTTCAATTCAACCCAAGTATCTTTTTTATTAGTAAAAATAATATGACTCACCCAATATCTTGCGGTTGTGATTCAACCCAAGTTATCCCAACTCCAACAAGAATAATCACTAAATAAACACCCAAATTCACTCAGAATATCCAGCAGAAATCACAGATAAATGGCCTCCTCACAAAATCCACACAGGATTTAGTCCAAACACTGCCCTCTTTTAAGTTTTAGTTAAACAAAAAGAGAGAGAGAGAAAAGAGAAAAAAAAACACTGCCCACTTTTCTTCCTTAATTGGGGAAGGAAGCATTCTCATTCCTTTCTACGATCCCATAATCCCGTCACATTCCTTTTTAAGGGTTGAGATTCCACGCACAGAGAATCATAATTTTCTAGTAAATACCAACATTTGCCTTGTATAGGATTGAGTCACCATTTTGTTTTTCAAAAGTCTTGCTGCTAGTCTCTCTTTTGATGTACTCGTACAGTATCCCAACTCTTATGATGTACAGCATTCACTTTTTTCAATGAAGAATTTTACATTGTTACTTTTTTAAAGGAAAAAAGTAAAAAATGATTGATTAAATTATCCTTCAAAAGAAAAAAAAATGTAAAAATTCATTCTTCGAAATAGGGATTCATCTGATCCTGACATGTATCACAATCACTGATAAGATCTCCTTTCCCTTTCCGTAAAATTGTGGGACCATCAATCCTATTCAACCAGAAAACAACTTCTTGTCAGCTTTACAGGGTTAACAGCAGTACAGCAGCAGTAAAGGAAAACGTAATAGAAATAGGTGAACAACTACCGCCTTGCAAGTGATAGTAATTGCTGAACAGCTTCTTCGTCATTCACCTCACAATCCAGTACCTTTTGAATTAGGCGCTTATACTCACTTACGTTTGGAGTAAGAACAGCAAGTGGATACCCTCTAACTAGATCAAGATTGTTGGTGACAAGAAAGAGGCCATCCTGTGATGTGACATCATTCAATGATTCAGGTGTTGCATTATTAAGCAAATGCAAAATTATATAGTCAGGTTGGAAACAATGTTAAGGACATACCCCATCAATGACAATGGAACACTTGATTCTCTGGCAAGCTTCATGATTTCTCTGACACAGTCCTGTAGAGAGAGTAAGAAATGTATAAACCCTTGCAAGTTGACAGTGTAAAGCTGAAAAGTAATTTATAGAAGCCACAAAACTACAGGGGGTCATGTAAATATCTATAATAATAATAAATAAATAAATAAAACTCTGAAGTTGGAATGGCTAAAAAACATTCAAGCCACAGAACCAACCAGAAGAAATGGATCCCTTCCAAGGCCTGGCCCAACAACAATGCAATCAAATCTTTCCATCCATTTAGCAACTTCTGCAAGGACCGTTCTAAGAACTGAAACCTTTTCGTCATCCCTGAATAAACTCTTGGATGCATCAGAACCTTCTAGAAAATTAAGTAGGATACGCAAAAGATTTTAGATACAGAAGTTCACACCTCACACTGTATGATTCTTCTAGCACGGGATGCACAATTAACTCAGGGCTATAGCTCTTTATAACTGTTCCTGCATCTTTTGTGCAAAAAACATGTGATAGATCTGCACCCTATGTGACACAAATACAATAAAGCACAGTAAACAGCTATAGCCATTAAGAGTAACAAACACAGCCAATATCTTAAATATCACGATACTTTTGGGAAAAAATAGTGAACCAAAAAACATACAACAATATCGGCAGAAACGAGAATATCGAGATATTTTAGAGTAAACTTTTGGGAAAAACATTTGATAGATCTGCACCCTATTTGACACACATACAATAAAGCACAGTAAACAGCTATAGCCAGAAAAGAGTAACAAACACAGCCAATATCTTAAATATCACGATAACTTTTGGGAAAAATAGTGAACCAAAAAACATACAACAATATCGGCAGAAATGGGAATATCGAGAAATTTTAGAGTAAACTTCGTGAGATATAACCAATAGATACATATTTTTTAACTTTTGATATACTTAGACAATTTTTTATTTTTAAATTATTTAGTTTTGGTGTGATTTACCACTAATATAGTAATATTTTGAGAAAAACCTGAAGCATAAAAATCTCCCCACATGTTCCAAGAAATTGACAAGGTTAAAAATATGGGCAATAAAAATTTTAAATCTTTAATGGACACTTCTGTTACATGTACAACCTGCCAAAAGATAAAAATCTGGACGACAAACATGAGCATGAAACACAAGAAACACAGGACCCTGAATACTGACAATTTTTAAGGCTGATATCGCTGCAAAATATGGAGCACCCGTGTATTCACGGCATCCACCAATAACAGCAATCTTCCCTGCAGATTTTAACAACAAATGAATCCATAAAATAAAAATGTCAACTTATTTAAACAACTATGGCAAGTGAAAGATTTATAAAAGAAACTAAAATCTATGGGACGTGAAAGCATCCATTTATTAAAGAAATTAACATACTTTTTTTCCTAACAAGCATGACACACAAATAAGCGCATAAGTTGAAAAATACTTAATTCTAAAGAAAAGAAAGAAAGAAAATAGGCTGACAATGTCAGTCGTTCGATGCTCAAAGCATCAAAAAAACATGCTAAAGCCTTACGCAATTACGCAATTTTACAGAATGAAAGAGGTCTAATTCATTAGCGATAAGTTAAGTGTAGGTGAACATGTCAATCGCACCAAGATAAGTTATTTGAGATCCACATGCCATATGCTCTCTTCCCTCCTATAATTTTTTCTTTTTCTTTTTAGAAGTTAGTCCATGTTAATAACCCAAATTGGGGAGAAACCATAAACTTAGAAAGAGGGTACAAGATTTAAAAACTACAATACAATGTCAGAGGATACAATCTAAAACTACACTGCACTGTCATATCGGCACCCATACAGAACTCTCTATAGATAGTTTTTTTTTTTTTTTCCCTTCCCAAGTAACAATAAGGGGACATTTATGTAACCATTGCAGAAAAGTGGGTGTAATTCTGCAAAAAAAAAAAAAAAAAAAGTTTTTTCATTGTTCGCGAATGCTTTTCAATGAGGAAAAGCATCAAAAACCAATGCAATTTCTACGATTCCACGGAATAGTATTTCCATTTTTTCGAGGGGTGGGGAAGGTAGAAAAAAAATTTCCGAGATTTAGTGAATGGAAACCTATGATGCCCAGATACAGGTATGGATACGGACACTAATAAGGAGATTGGAGATACGACTCCTCACCTTTGAAAATCTAGGATACGGACACCAATACAGACATGGGTGTCCTAATTTTTTTCTTTGGATCACTCTTGAATCAATGAAACTATCATTGTTTAAGTCCCTTTCTAGCATTTTTTTTATGGTGAGAAGTAAAAATATTAAAATAACTATATAAAATAAAGGAATTTTTCCATTAGAACAAAAACTAAAGGACTTTATAAATAGGATATGATAAACGTGTTCTCTAGAAGTATCGGTGCAGTATCAAGTACTAATACAAGTGTCGTATCGCCGTATCGGTCTGATATGGATATGTTGGGCTTGTACAAGTATCCGGGTATCATAGATGGAAACCAAGAAATACAAAAATAAAGCTCAACTGGGTATAAGAGACTGTACCAAGCCAAGGAAAGAGAGAACGGGCTAAAGAAAGTTAAAGAGAAAAGTTATACACAGAGATCCTATATACAATAAATCTCCATCCCTTCACTCATTAGAATACGACAGACACCCACCTCCATTGACATGCAACACTCCTAAATCCCATTCAAAATGCAATTTCACCTTGGGCATCTTCCATTTTCAATACCTAGCTACTGCACTGGCTGAATTTCTCTCTGCAACCAAACAACCCACAACAGACATAAAGGTCTGTAATAATTGTCACATCACCAACCAATTGCCTCATTAGAAATCTTGAACCCAACTTGAAGAGAAAACATCACCTCCAAGGATCCATGGTCATTGAAAACAGCCCCACAAAAACTTGCCACTCACAATTCCACTCTTGAATATCCTCCTTTACCAAAGCAACCCATCTTCCCATCTTCTTAATATGAAGCTCAGAAGCAGATATGGATATGACTCTGCAGTTCTGGAAATCTAGGACATGATACAGATACTGCTCTCTTGTTCATAATATGAAAAGTAGTATTTTAAATTCAAATGCTTGTGCAAATTTTTAGATTTTCTTACTTAAAACATTTATATATCAATAAACCAGAATGATTTACATACCTTTCTAACTTTTTTTTTACACTGAAAAAAGAAAACTAATAGCACTATATGAAATAAAGAACTCATTATAATAGGAAATAGAAGCAACAGTGCAGTGTCCAGGTACCAATATGAGTATCATAATGGTCCAACACAGGTATGCTAGAGGCATATGACAAGTATCCAGGTATCATATCATAGCTTCTTATGCTTCTTAACGCCCTCCATAAAACCTTCTCAATTTCGAAAAACAACCATTTATCATTGCAGTGTCAAAATCTTTCCCTTCTATCCTCCCTTCCCAGTTCTTCATCATCATCAAAGACATCCCAATGATTTTGGGGTTAGGGATCATTCGTTTGTACCCATTTACCTATGAAAATGATGCACATGCATAACACTTAAGCAGATTCACATTAGTTTGCACCCATCTACGCACGTGCATAATTGAGGTGCGAAAATGGTGAGTAAATGAGGCCATTTTTATATGAAAAGTTACACATTTGAATAAGTGTGAAAGTTTCATACCTCTCTGACTAGAAGTGTGCCAGTACAAGCAACATGTTTGACAAGCCCTGGTTCCAATCCTAGTGCTGGCAAACCGGCCAGGTCGGGTCAGAGGTGGAGCACACTTTTTAGACCTCCAACCCGTGACCGACCCATTTGTGAAACGGGTTGCAAACCTGCAAACCGCACCCATTAGGTCTTGGATCCGGCTAACCCATCTATCCCGCATTAGATGTGGGTCCGGTTGGGTTGACCCAACCCAACCCATGTAACTCGGTTTATTAATCCTTCCGTTGTAAAAAGCAATCATTATATGTGCTAAAGGCTCAAACTCAGGACACTTTGCTTTTCAAAGGGCCAACCTAACCACTACAACCGCATAACTCTTTCATACAAAAATTTATCCAAAAAATGTTAAGCTTGTTAGATGAGGAAGGGACCCTAGCCCCATTGGGTATCAAAACTACTTTGGAACATTGACTAGTAGTTAGACGTTATCTACGAGGTATTTATAAAAGTAACTATATTTTTAAAATATTGACCCCCATAATACTGTTGTTATTATTTTTTTTTTCATACTTATGTGTTGTACTTTAAGCATGGGTGGTCAAGCTTTTGAAATAATCAATATATATATGATTTCCTATACAGTCATTAATTTTATATGATAATCATTATACAATAAAACTAAACCCAAATGAATATATAATATATAGAATTGAACAATAAAAATAATAAGTTATTATAATTTATAAGAAAATAATAACATTATTGAAAAAAGACAAACCCGCACCAATAGTGTGGAACTGAAGGCGGCGGGAAACTTTCCATGTAACAGATGTGCTACCAATACCATGCACGCTTGCCGAGGTAGAAAGGGTGGAGTTTGGGTTTTTTTTTTTTTTTTTTTTTTTTTTTGCGTGACTTTTGACTTTTATAGATCATGATGTAAAATGAGTGAAACGCCACGATAGACCCCACCTATTAAATCCACAATCATTAAGACAAAATCCTTACTATTTATGGAATATCCCCAAATTTCACCTCAATCTGGGTTATTTCCACCGTCAGATTGATTTTCTAATTAAAAAATACAAATCTTATATGCATATTCATTATTATGTTTTCAATCAAACAATTAAACCAATGGCGGGGACCATCTCCGATGAAGATAAATTTTGGGTTGTCCAATATACCTGAAAAAAGTTTACTTTGAACGGTTGGATTTCAATACTTGGGACCCCACCTTGGCATTACCACCCTTAACTTCGGATAACTTCGGATTTACCAACGTCAGCCTTAGACTGAGAATGCGTTGTAGCTTTGTATATGTAGAATGGTTTGACGGCAAGGTTAGCAAAGGGCCAATGCGTGTCAACTTGATCTCATGTTCCGTGCACTATAGAAAACTCTTTGCTCTCCTCCTTCGGCGTTTCTTCATCTCAAGGATTTGCAGAAGCTCGAAAGGAATAAGTGGGAAGGGAAAAGTCTCCTTCGGTGTTTCTTCATCTCTAGGATTTGCAGAAGCTCAAAAGGAATAAGTGGGAAGGGAAAAGTCACATCTCACAATCCAAACCATGGATTCTCGAAAAAAAAAATAGAAAATTCATATTCATATCCTATACTATCTCTAATCAATCCTTATGAAAATAAATATAAATATGAAAGACTATACACGGGACATACGGGTTAAGAGGGTAAGCCCTAACCCGGCCCCTTTTTTTGCGTGTCAGAAGAACCTGACCCGTGACAGGCCTATATTTTATGCAGGTCAGGTTATGCGGATCATATACGGGTCAGGTTGACGGATCCGGCCATGTTCCGACAGCTCTACCAAAAACCCATCATTGTCATTTATCTTTTACAAATCTTGTGGGCCCTAAAATTTAAATCCGAACCATTCATATTATTTATTGAGAAATTAAACTATACAAAATGTTTAGTTTCACGCCTTAAAAGATTCATAAATTTTGAGATAATGAAAAAAAGTTTATATGTAACACAAACCTTTCAAAGTTTACTCATGTAAACGGTGCTCCCAAACAAAAATGGTAATGTGTTTCACGTGTAAATTTTACATATGTAAAATTCAAATATGCAAATTTTAAACGACTCCTTCGCTTTACATGTTCTGCTTCTCCACACATCCCTATTTAGGTTAACTATTTATTAGCCCACAATCTCGTGTGTTACTTTTCACCTCCAAGTCTTCATCAATCTCCCTTCTCCTTTCTCCTCGTACTTGTAATAGTCCATTTCTTAAAGTAAAGGCTTTTTTTTTGTGTCTTTGATCTGATGTAACCAGCCCTTGCCCAAACTATGTCAACAATATGGATGGAGTTTTTTTTTTTTTTTTTTTTTTTTTTTTGGGTGGTGGGTGGTGGTGGTGGGTGGTGGGGGGGGGGGGGGGGGGGGGGGGGGGGGGGGGGGGGGGGGGGGGGGGGGGGGGGGGGGGGGGGGGGGGGGGGGGGGGGGGGGGGGGGGGGGGGGGGGGGGGGGGGGGGGGGGGGGGGGTGGGGGGGGGGTTTTTGGGGGGGGGGGGCACTCCAAAACTTCCTCTCATGAACTCTTTCCTACTTAGATGGTACAACATTTCTCGTTTCTAATACGTCTGTCTACCTTCCTGGACCATCTCTTCTAAATTTGAACTGTTGAAACCAACTAATACAAATATAAATGGAGAGAAGGTTCCCTACTAACAAAAACCAAGGGAGCCAAACACAAACCTTTAGTTACTAAGAGGCAGTCCTCCATGAAAATGCACTTATAAGAATGTAAGAAGTGGGGTGCATCCCTGTGGGGACAAACCAAACCCACCCCCACAAACCAAAAAAAGAAAAAGAACCCAGGAAGAGTTGGCACCACTAATTTATCTAACCGCTAGGATTTGGACAACTTTGAAGCCCTACAAAACAATACTTATATTGATATGACAATTTCCCTTTTTTTTTGTTGCACATAGGAGTCCTTTCAAACACCTAAACCCCATGACTGTCATGGTTTTAGGTAAGCCCCACAGGCTGGGCTGTTCCTAAGCTAGAATGGTCTTGCGGGCTTGCCATTCCTGAAAATGAATCCCTCCCTCTCACATATCCAGTCAACAGGTTCCATGTAGCAAATCTTTTCGTATGATCTAATTATCAGATAGTTCGACATTAAATTCTACGTTTCTGCAAAAAAGGCCTGGGTGGTGCATCAAAGTAGTAACCATTTAGTTTTAGTTTCGCATGTTTGCTTATTTGATTATTTATGAGTAAAAGTAAACCAATTAGCATGCACCATGCCCTAAGGATATTTTAATCACAACAATAAATTAAAGTTAGCTGAAAGCACCACTGAACGAAAATGGTTTCCGTAAAATCTCATTTCCATCAAATTATAGCAGCTCACCAATTAGCATGCAACTTTTCCCAAATTACGACAATAAGAACCACAATTAAGTAATAACAATAATTTATTAATAAATAAAAAAGATAAAAGACAGCTATGGCAGACAGAAATTCAAACAACACAGAAAATTTAAAAAATAAAAAATTACAATGCATAGTATCACCAAAAGTTATAATAGTATCTCCAGAGTAACACCGGAAGAATACTTTGTAGACCGAAGCCCAATTGGCTATTATAAGTTTAGAAGCCATTAGAACCATAATATATAAAAATGTAAGACAACTAGGCGAAGAAAGAGAAAGAAATTTGTCAAATGTCAAAGATTTTGCTACTTTCTAAACATTCCTTTCCTTATCATCATCGGTAATGTATTAACCAATAAACCAAACCAATACTGTAATTAAAATGAACAATTACCCGCCTGGCCTTTATGTCGATTTGGGTTGAGGCTGGGAGTAATTCTTCTTATAAATTGCTCTGCATCAGCCGCAATTGCATCTTCTGGTTTTGTTTCGGCCATGTGATTACGATTCTGATATCTGCACAGAGACCTTATTAAGAACTGTTGCCTCCTGATAATAGGCGAGGAAGCCAACATGCAATTGTTTGCGCTATCCAAGAAGAATTGAGAATTCATATCATGTTTAACCAATGTATGTGAAGGGTTCATGCCCTTCAATCCAACCTGTAAACGTTAGCAATTACTTTTGATTAATCAATTTCCAGTTGCAACCAAAAGATCATCATTCAAACTTTAGCAATTGAGAAGAGATGGGTTTTAAACAAGAAGAGAATGCTGACTATTAAAATAATTTTATTTATTGTACGGAAGCACAAAAATATAACCAAAAGGCATAAGTGCTACAGCCATTTCCACATACAATGAGTCAACTCTAACACTTAAAATTGGAATGACAGAACCATTCAACAATTTTATTTAGGACATCTAATCCTTTTAATTTCTTTCTTTTCAAATGTTAAATAGGTTTTCTGATCTTTTTCCATATAGGTTCTCCAATTAACAATGTCATCAAGAAACTGAACGGTTAGACCTCTGTGGGCAAAAGTACAGAATTAAGCAGTTGATATAATACAACCAGTAGAATGTTATGAAAAAACCAGGGTTCACTTTTCAAAAGCACACGCTGCACACCCCTCCTCTTCATAAGAGACCCACCCAAATGCATGTCAATTACAGAACTTGGGGAATGAGAAGGGTGTGGCATGGATCAAGGATTGGCCAAAGTATCATAACATCCTGAACCCTTCACTTTAGGGCCTCAAAGTTTCAGAGTTTATAATTTGCAATTTTTGCTATGATTCAATCCAATGGTTAATAACAGCCAGATTAGCCTCAAATTGGACTCTGTGCCAATTCTTGGGGTTAGGGGTGTGTGGAAGCATTTGGTTCCATAACAGTAGAACCCCATTGTATAAAATAGAAAATGGGTTTTCCAAATCCTACAATTTTGAGCTTTCTCTGCATTATTTCTTTTCTGCATGTTTCTGGGTAGAATCTAATGTTCTTTTGTTCAATATCTATGGTTTTAGCCTACTTCTCTTTCGCCTGTATACTTCGCTGGCTGACTATATTGTAACTACATTGTAATTCTACATTTGTAATTGAGGCTGTTTTGAACCTGGTTTTGGGGGTTTATGGTTTGGGGGTAGGTTGTATGGAATTGCAAACTTGAAAGTCTGTCTTACTTCCAAGTACTCATTTGTGTTTGGAAAACCCATTTTCTATTTTGTACAATGGGGTTCTACTGTTATGGAACCAAATGCTTCCACACACCCCTAACCCCAAGAATTGGCACAGAGTCCAATTTGAGGCTAATTGGGCTGTTATTAACCATTTCCAAGAACAAGTTCAAGATAGAGCCCAATTTGAGGCTAATTGGGCTGTTATTAACCATTTCCAAGATCAGGTTCAAGCTGCAGAGACTGTGGCAGGGAACGGAAGATGGGGAAGAGGAAGGAGAGAAAGAAAAAGAAAGGGAGTGAAGAGGAGCAGAGGAAGAGAAAAAGAAAGAAAAAAGAAGGGAGAGAGGGTGTACGCTGGGTGCAGGTGGTGTGTGTGTGGATGCAGGGGTGAGTGCAGCGGGAGATGGAGGAGAAGGGGAGTACCTATTCCGGAGTCCGGCGGTGCTGCGAGGGGCGGTGATGAGCAGGGTGCTGCGTGGGTCCTCTGCGCTGGGACGACGATGGGATGGGTGCTGCGAGGAGACGGCGCTGCGTGCAGGAGAGGGAGAGAGAGATGGAGGATGATCGAATGGAGGGTGGTTGCAGGGATGGGTGGAGAGGACGACGAAGATGGCGAGGAGTGTTGGTGGCGTGGAGTCTGCTTGATAATAGCTGAATCTGCATATGAAATTGGGAGATTTGGAAACATACCCAAAAACCCTAGCTCTAGGGAGTGTTGGTGGCGTGGAGTCTTCTTGACCGTTCATATTTTAAAAGAAAAAAAAATTACATAATATTTTCGGGTGGGATTCGGCCGCTACGGCACTACTATACTCTACCCGCCCCAGGTTGGGAGGTTCGGGTGCCCCATAACCGAATTTCGGGTCACCCAACCCTAGATTTCGGGTTCGGGTCCCGTGGGGATTTTGACCCACGAGGATTTTTGCCATCCCTACTCATTGGGCAGGTTTGGCACCCATCCATACCATATGAATTTTTTTTTTTTTTTTTTGTTAAGACACTCACATGAATATTAGTGAACACTAGCAAAACCCCGTGGATAACCACGAAACCACCAAATGCACAGACTAATATAAATTATTTTTAATAAATTTATTAATTAGTAAACTTGTGAGTCCTTTTCTTTGTTGCTAATTTGATCTTTATGTTTTTCTCCAAATGTTATATTCTTTAGGTGAGGCATGAATTGATTAAGAAAGATCAAATGATCATAGACCTAACAAATTGACCTAATATATTTAAGTGGGACCAAGATGAATGGGGCCCATCATCTCTATTCGAACTGTTCATAAAATCATATGATGCGGGCTGGGACCCATTAATTGATTGATAAAGATCAAATGATCAAATGATCATAGACCTTTCAAATTAACCAAACCTAACCTATTTAAATGGGACCCCCAAGATGAATGGGGTCCACCATCTATATTCTAACCTTCCATTAAACCATATTATGCGGGATGTGACCCATGAATTGATTAAGAAAGATCAAATGATCAAATGATCGTAGACCTAACAAATTGACCTAATGTATTTAAGTGAGACCTAGATGAATGGGGTCCACCATCTTTATCGTAACCGTCCATAAAATCAAATGATGCGGGCCGGGACCCATTAATTGATTGATAAAGATCAAATAATCATAGACCTCTCAAATTGACCAAACCTAGCCTATTTAAGTGGGACCCCCAAGATGAATGGGGTACACCGTCTATATTCTAACTGTCCATAAAACCATATGATGTGGGTTGGGACCCATGAATTGCTTGATAAAGATCAAAGGATCAAATGATCATAGACCTCACAAATTGACCAAACATAACCTATTTAAGTGGAAACCCCAGATGAATGGGGTCTACCATCTCTATTTTAACCGTCCAAAAACCATATTATGCAGGATGAAACCCATGAATTGATTTAAAAAGATCAAATGATCAAATGATCGTAGACCTAACAAATTGACCAAATATTTTTAAGTGGGACCCAGATGAATGGGGTCCACCATCTTTATTCTAACCGTCCATAAAATCAAATGATGCGGGCCGGGACCCATTAATTGATTGATAAAGATCAAATTATCAAATGATCATAGACCTCTCAAATTGACCAACCTAACCTATTTAAGTGGGACCCCCAAGATGAATGGGGTCCACCATCTATATTCTAACCATCCATGAAACAATATGATGCGGGATGGACCCACGAATTGCTTGATAAAGATCAAATGATCATAGACCTCACAAATTAACCAAACGTAATATATTTAAGTGGAACCCCCCAGATGAATGGGGTCCACCATCTCTATTCTAATCATCCATAAAACCATATTATGCGGGATGGGACCCATGAATTGATTTAAAAAGATCAAAGGATCAAATGATCGTAGACCTAAAAAATTGACCAAATATTTTTAAGTGGGACCTAGATGAATGGGGTCCACCATCTTTATTCTAACCGTCCATAAAATCAAATGATGCGGGCCGGGACCCATGAATTGATTGATAAAGTTCAAATGATCATAGACCTCATAAAATGAACAAACCTAATTTATTTAAGTGGGACCCCAAAGATGAATGGAGTCCACCATCTATATTCTAACCGTTCATAAAACCATATGATGCGGGCTGGGACCCATGAATTGCTTGATAAAGGTCAAAGGATCAAATGATCATAGACCTCACAAATTGACCAAACCTAACCTATTTAAGTGGAAACACACCCCCCCCCCCCCCACCAAAAAAAAAAAAAAAATGAATGGGGTCCACCATCTCTATTCTAAACGTCCATAAAACCATATTATGCATGATGGGACCCATGAATTGATTAAGAAAGATCAAATGATCATATACCTAACAAATTGACGAAATATATTTAAGTGGGACCCAGATGAATGGGGTCCACCATCTATATTCTATCAGTCCATAAAACTATATGATGCGGGCTGTGACCCATTAATTGATTGATAAAGATCAAATGATCATAGACCTCACAAATTGACCAAACCTAACCTATTTAAGTGGGACCATGATGAATGGGGCCCACCATATCTATTCTAACCGTCCATAAAACCATATGATGCGGGATGGAACCCATAAATTACTTGATAAAGATTAAATGATCAAATGATCATAGACCTCACAAATTGACCAAACCTATGGGGTCCATCATCTATATTCTATCAGTCCATAAAACCATATGATGCGGGTTGTGACCCATTAATTGATTGATAAAGATCAAATGATCATAGACCTCACAAATTGACCAAACCTAACCTATTTAAGTGGGACCATGATGAATGGGGCCCACCATATCTATTCTAACCGTCCATAAAACCATATGATGCGGGATGGAACCCATAAATTACTTGATAAAGATCAAATGATCAAATGATCATAGACCTCACAAATTGACAAAACCTATTAAAGTGGGACCCAGACGAATGCGCTCCACCATCTATATTCTATCCGTCCATAAAATCATATGATGTAGGTTGGCAGAGGATCAAATGATCGTAGAACTAACAAATTGATCAAATATGTTTAAGTGAGACCCAGATGAATGGGGTCCACCATCTCTATTCTAACCGTCCATAAAATCAAATGATGCGGGCCGGGACCCATGAATTGATTGATAAAGTTCAAATGATCATAGACCTCATAAAATGAACAAACCTAATTTATTTAAGTGGGACCCCAAAGATGAATGGAGTCCACCATCTATATTCTAACCGTTCATAAAACCATATGATGCGGGCTGGGACCCATGAATTGCTTGATAAAGGTCAAAGGATCAAATGATCATAAACCTCACAAATTGACCAAACCTAACCTATTTAAGTGGAAACCCCCCCCCCCCCCCCCCAAATGAATGGGGTCCACCATCTCTATTCTAACCGTCCATAAAATCATATTATGCGGGATGAGACCCATGAATTGATTAAGAAAGATCAAATGATCAAATGATCATAGACCTAACAAATTGACCAAATATTTTTAAGTGGGACCCAGATGAATGGGGTCCACCATCTTTATTCTATCCGTCCATAAAATCAAATGATGCGGGCCGGGACCCATGAATTGATTGATATAAATTAAATTTTTTGAATTTAAAGGTTTGGATTTGATCCACAAAATTGTTGAAGATATTACTTGAATGGAAATTCTTTTTGTAGTAAGGTGGATGGATAATATTAGAAAATGATGGAGATTTATAGGAAGATATTTCTGTATGATTGGAAACAGAAGGGAGGAATGGAAGGGTTGGAAATGGAAGGGTGATACATCCCTTTGCTGCCACGTGTCTTGGATCCCTTTGCTGCCACGTGTCCATCTCCAAGACATGCCAGGTGTCCTTCTCCAAGACTTCTCATGAAGTGTATACATCCCTTTAGTAATATAGATTGGATTGAAATTTGGAGAAAATGATTGCCTTTTCTTTTCTTTTCTTTTCTTTTTTTTTTCTATTAGAGGGTTCCAAACTCTTTGGGTTTGACTAATCCCTCCGGACCCAGAGGAAAGCATGTAAACCCTCATGTAATCCTAATGTAGTAGTGTAATTTCGAACCTATAATTTCCAAGTGCAAACTGTGGTCCTAAATTAAATGAGCTATGCATTGGAATTAAAATGATGCCTTCTAAATCTTGTACATTTGAAGGCTATGGATGAAGGAGGTAGGTATTAGGGTAATTGACTCGAAATCTAGGATGCATGTATGACCCTTTTGGGACTTTTTAATCATTCCTTTCGGATGCCCACTTGCCTCAGGTGGGCCCCGCAAAAAGGCGATATGTCTATATCTATATCTATACCATATAATAAAAGAGCAGTTTCTCCCTGCCTGTTGTTTGCCCTTTTCTGCCCCTCGCTTCACACGTGGGATGATCCCATTGCCCACCCATCTCTCTTATCTTTCTTTTCTTTCTTTCTTTCTTTCTTTATTCACTCTTTCTCTTCCTCTCTGCTACTATGCTTTGGCAACGAGGGTTTCAACCATTCTCGCTGCAAATGGAGATCCTTATCTCTTTTTCCCTCCTTTTTTTCTTTTCTTCTCCCCTCTGTTTTTCTCTTCTTCTCCTTCCTCCGCCTCCTTTGCCCTCTCGTATGGGCGGTGAGTTTTGGGAAACCTCTTCTACTATTTGGTTCTTATTAGTATCCAAAACGATATGGTGTTAAATCGAGACATGATGAGATTAGCCTAAGAATAGAAAAGCAAGATGTCTCCAAGAGATTTAGCCAAGATCCAACAACAAAAGGTTAGGTTTTTCTTTCATACTTTTCTTTCCTTTTTATCTAAATTGATGTAGAAATTATGTTTTTGTTTACTTGGTGGTTGCTGATATGATATGAGTTTGGTTTGGTTTTTGTGGAATTAGGAGATGGAAATCTAAAAGGTTTGGTTTCTCATCATGGAACAGAGGATGGGATTATAAAAAATTTGTCGTCAGTTCTATTCCCTTTTCATTTTGATTCTTTTTTTTTTGTATCGAAAATTAGTATCCTGGAAATTCTCTGTGATCTAGATTATGGATTCACCAAGTTCCTTTTCCATATCTATTTTTTACTTTTTTATTAAAAAAAAAAAACCGTAAGTTCACTAGAACCCTCATAGTTTGACATAATCTCCTCCTTGTATTCTCTATGCTTTGAATCTCACAAGAAAAACAATATCCACTGTCTAGAACTTTTTGCTCAAAGGATTTCTCTCGTGGAAAAGAACACTGCTGGAAGTTCAATGGATGAGAAGAAATTTGCTAAAATTTGGATAATAACTTTTGATTTACATAAAAAAGGAAAAAACAGATATGGAAAAGGAACTTGGTGAATCCATAATCTAGATCACAGAGAATTTCCAGGATACTAATTTTCGATACAAAAAAAAAGGAATCAAAATGAAAAGGGAATAGAAATGACGACAAATTTTTTATAATCCCATCCCCTATTCCATGATGAGAAACCAAACCTTGTAGATTTCCATCGCCTAATTCCATAAAAACCAAACCAAACTCATATCATATCAGCAACCACAAAGTAAACAAAAACATTATTTCTACATCAATTTAGATAAAAAGTGATGATGCCAAAATGAGATTCGGACAACACCGGTCGAGTAATGAATAATTAATGCAATAATAAAGAAGAGAAGATTATAGTGGTTCGGTCAATCTGACCTACGTCCACTTAGAAACGTAATTTTGTATTGAGAGTCTCCAAGGATTACAATGAAAGAGGTCGTGTAGAAGATAGAATTTTTCTCTCCTTTTTCAAGTGATGATATGGCCTTCTATTTATAACCCTCCCCTAACAGATGGGGAGGACCTTCCGCCATCGCTCACAAGGAACCTCGAACTGCCCCCAATAGACGAGGCAGTTAATATCCTCAGTTGGACTCGGAGAGAGCAGGTTGAGGATGACTTTTTCCGCAGCGACGTGTTAACCTTAACGTGGCCAAAGTATGTGGATCTGAACCAGGACCTGAACGGATCAATCGGGCCTCCACTGATTTGGACTTGGCTTATTGGGCTATTCTGACCTGACTCATCCTCATGGGTTGGGTCATTTGGGCCTGACTCATCATTTGCCCATCAATGCCCCGTGCCCAAATAATTTTTGAAAGGGGGCATTGGTAGATTCAGGTCTCTTCTCCCTCCAAAATCTCTTTTCTCTTTTCTGATTTTAATTCTGTCAGTTTCTGTAGATATGTATCTGGGAGAGTCCTCATGGCTTGGACTACTCTTTTTTGAAAACCCAGGCTATAAAGCCTACCCCTTGCTTCTACTCAAGCCCTAGAGCATTACTTTTCCCAAAGAGAAAGAAAGTAGCCTCGGCAACCCTAAAGAAGAAAGGCCATTGAGAGAGAAGAAGACCGGGGACAACAGAGCGGCGGCAAGCGAAGGCGTACGGAGCAAGCGGCCCCGGCCTGGGCACCCGCCAGGCAACGGGCGGCGGCCCGGACGTGGTCGCCCAGCTGCAGCGGGCGAGGATGTTGTCCCCGGGCGCCCGCCAGGCTTCGGGCGCCCCTTCGGGCGGCGGCGCTGCGGGCGTGGTCGTCCCCCTGCAGCGGGCGATGACGCTGTCCTGGGCGCCCACCAGGCTGCGGGCTGCGGCGCGGTTGGAGCTGTCCTGGGCGCCCGCCAGGCTGCGGGTGGCGGCGCGGCTGGAGATGGCCTGGGCGTCTGCCAGACTGCGGGCGGCGGCGTGGCTGGAGATGGCCTGGGCGCCCGCCAGGTTGCGTGCGCCCTTGCCGGCGGCGGCGATCCCCTAGGTGTGGGCGGATCTGGCTCTAGCGTCCGCCCGTCCTACGGGCTGCAGCGACGCGTTGGGCAAGGGCGATCTACCATGGACGCCTGTCCTGAGGCGATGGGCGAGGGGCGCCCGGCCGTGACTGGTGAGGGGCGTCCGACTACTTCAAGCGAGGAGTCAGTAGCGGCAGCATCACGTGTCACCCAGGGCGTAGCGAGCTCTTCGGGTGTCATTACACGCGCGAGTGTGGCTGCAGCTGGAGTTGGCACGACTCGCAAAAAGTATCAGGCAAAAGTTGTGGTGGACGACGAGGGATCCAAAGTGAGGACACTTTTCAGTGCACTCAACACTGATGGTGATATTTTCAAGATCACAGTCTCTTATCGCATTCCTCCCACTGTTCTGTGTCGGCGGGCTGAAACGGACGAGCCGGCTTGTGATGGCTCTTCTGGTGACATCGTCATCTATGAGGAGATGCTTGAAGCAGGACTGAGGTTTCCTATGTCCTCCTCCCTCTGCCGCATTCTCCATTATTGTTCATTGACCCCGGGGCGGTTAGCCCCCAATGGCTGGAGAGTCCTGCTTGGCTTTCTTGAACTGTGGAGGAGGGTATATCGTGAGGATGCTTCTCCTGCGGAGTTCCATGCCGCCTACAGCTTGACTGAATCCCCGGTTCCCAACAGGGGATGGTACTATATTGTCCCTAGGGGAGGTAAGCTACTTACGGGATTGCGCTCCAATTGCCACAGTTTGAAATCTTGTTTCTTCTTCGCTGGTGGTGAGTGGGCCTCTGAGGCAGACCGGGCTTTGGTGCCCACCGATGGGTTACTGCTAAAAAATTAGGTACACCCTTTGATGGCTATCCTCTTTATTTTTTATATATATACCTGTATGTGCTCACTGTTCTTGTGCAGATGCTCCAGTGCTCTCCGCTGATCAAGAACGGAAATTGCAGGTGGTGAGGGTTCATCCTGATAAAGATTTCGGAACCTTCCTTCCTAAAGAGAGTGGGACTGGTGGACCCCCTCCGAGATCTTCCTCTAAAAGAAAAGGTACATCATTGTTGTTCGATCCATAAATTTTTCTGTTTACATGATACTCCCTATCCAAGTAACACCTTTGCCTTTGTAGGGATGGACAGAATAGTAGAGTGAACAGAACAGTTATTGGGGCTCGCCTTTCTGTTAGGGATAACTCTCCTGCTAAGGCGGCAAGGATGGATAACACCTCTCCAGGGACCTCTCTACCCGCGACTTTGGAGGTGAGCTCTCCTCTATCCACCTCTGCTATAGGGCCTCGGCATGTGGGGTGGCTTCTGTTGCCAAGACTGTTACTTCCGGAATCTCCCTCTCGGGCCATACCTTCTACCCCTCGTTTGTGTCCTCCACAGTCGGGGGCTTCTACAGGGACACCGACTTGGGCTGGCCCCATGCTGGGCAAACCACTCGTGATACGGGAAAGCTCGCAAGATTTGTGTTTCCGCCCGAGGTTAGCCAGATTAATGATTTTGGCATCGACGGAGTTATAAACAAGTTTGTGGAAGGTATGGCTCAGGTAAAGGTTTATTGCTCCTCTTTCTCCAGATTCTTGTTTCATATATATATGCACTATCTCATTTCACTTGTTCTTCTTTTTCAGAGCTCTACCGCATCCATCTGTTTGATGTCAAGGGCCCAATCTCAGAGTCAGCTGAAACAAGATAATGAGACTATGAAAAAGGAGCTCTCTGCTGCTCAAGGAAGGATTACTGCCCTTGAAACTGCAAGAAAGGCCTCCGATGTTGATCTTGCGGCAGCCCGCGAGAGGGCGACCAAGCTTGAGACTGAGCTTTCGGCGGCACAAGAGAGGGCAGCCGGGCTTGAGACTGAGCTTGCGAAAACCGCGAGAGGGCTCCGCTAAGTGAGGTTGAGCTTGTAAAAGACCCGCGATAGGACTTCGCTCAGTGAGGTTGAGCTCGCACGAACCCTCGAGAGGGTGCTGCTTATGGAGACAGAGGTGAGGGGAGGCACATGAGAGGGCTTCCCAAGCTGATAAGAGAGCTTCCCAGGCATAGAGGGAGTTAGAGAATGGCTTCGCTGATGCCTTCATCAACGGTTATGATGAGCTCCGAGGGAAGATCTCCACTGCTTTTCCAGATATTGACCTCTCAGGCTTCGTGCCGACTGTGGCACCTGATGATAGCGGTAGCAGCTCTGGTGAGGATGATGAGGACGGAGAGGATGATGAGGGCATCTATGAGAGTGATTAGATGGTAGGGGGCTTTTGATGTATATATACACATTTTCTTTTTTGGAAAGGCAATTTGTAGCCTAACTTTTTGAAATTGAATGAAAATGTTCTTCATTTTATTCATCTGTGGCTAAACATCAATTGGAAAAAAATTTTAATCAAACCCCACACCCTCACTACTCTGGCCCCCTTACAATACTATTGATAGTACCTCTTCAAAGGTTTCGCATTCCATGGATGAAGTAAAACCTTTCCCTCAGAATTCTGGATCCTGTAGGTGCCTGGCCTTACTACTTCTGTTATGAGATACGGCCCTTCCCAACTTGGTCCCAGCTTTCCTTCGCGAAAGTCTTTCGTAGCAAGGATCACCTTTTTTAGGACTAGGTCTCCCGATTGAAATAAACGAGGCTTCACCCTCGAGTTGTAGTATCTTTCCATGCGCCTTTTATACTCTGCGTTGCGGACCATAGACATCTCCCTCGCCTCCTCTATCAAATCGAGGTTGATGCGGAGTGCTTCCTCGTTGGTGGAGGGATCATGGAGGTGGACCCTTAAGGAAGGTAGTCCTATTTCAACAGGGATGACTGCCTCAGTCCCATAAGAGAGAGAAAACGGGGTTTCCCCAGTAGGAGTTCTTGGTGTGGTTCGATAGGCCCACAACACTCCTGGGAGCTCGTCGACCCAAAGACCCTTCGCTCTTTCGAGCCTTGTCTTTAGGCTACATAGGACTGTTCTGACCATGACCTCTGCCTGTCCATTTGCCTGTGGATGTGCCGGGCTGGAATGAGGTTGTTTTATCTGTAGGTCAAAGCAGAAGGTGTTGAAGAGTTCGTTATCAAACTGCTTGGCATTGTCGCTAACAATGGCTTGAGGTATCCAGAAGCGACAGACTAGGGTTTTCCAGACAAAGTCTTTTACCTTCGAGTTTGTTATTTTAGCCAGGGGTTCTTCCTCCGCCCACTTGGTAAAGTAGTCAATGGCGATGACCACAAACTTGCACTGCCCTCTACTCAAAAGAAGAGGGCCTAGGATATCAATACCCCATTTTGAGAAAGGCCATGGGCTCAAAATTGTTGTCAGCTCCTCTGGTGGCTGCCTGGGCACAGTGGCAAAGCGCTGACACTTATCACATTTTTTGGTAAATTCTTTGGCTTCCTTTATCATGGTTGGCCAAAAATATCCTTGCCTAAGTGCCTTGTGGGCGAGGGAGTGTCCGCCAGAGTGATTCCCGCAAATTCCTTCATGGATTTCTCTGAGGGCGTAGTCAGTTTCCTCAGGCAAAAGACAGCGCAGCAATGGTAAGTAGTAACCTTTCTTGTAGAGTATATTTTGTAGAAGGGTAAACTTGGAAGCTTTCAGCCTAACTTTCTTCACTTTAAGGGGATCATCTGGCTGTTTACCTTCCTGGAGGTACGCTCGTATTGGGGTCATCCAGTTTGCCTCGTCCGACGCACAGTTAATGTTCATAGTATCCACATCTAACTTGCTTGGCTCCAACTGGTGTCCGATGATCGTCGGTTCTACAGATGTATCCTCCAATGATGAGGCGAGTCTGACAAGTGCATCTGCAGCAATGTTATCCCCTCTAGGGACGTGATAGATCTGGAAGTGCTGGAACGGCCCTATTAATTTTTTAACCATGCTGAGATATTGCTGCATTCGTGCCTCCTTTGCTTCGAACTCGTCGTTTACTTGGTTGACCACTAGTTGTGAATCACTGTAAGCAATGAGGTACTGGGCATCCATTTCTATTGCCAATTTTAGACTAGAGAGGAGGGTCTCATATTCAGCTTCATTGTTAGAGGCGATGAAGTGGAGCTTCACTGCATACTTGATGGGTGTCCTTTCAGGGCTTATTAGAATAAGGCCAGCTCCTCCTCCTTCACTGGTTGTAGATCCATCAACATAAAGCTTCCATCTTATTTGTGGTGGAGGATCAGTGATCTCAGTGGGCACCTGAACATCAAGATGGGAGTCACAAGCTGGAGGTGTTGGGGTGCCAAAGGGAGCCTGGGCGCCCGGGGGAGCTTGGGCCTGGGCGCCCGGGGGAGCTTGAGCTTGGGCCTGGGCGCCCAAAGAGGTTGGGGCGCCCAGGGGAGTTTGAGGAGCCTGGGCGCCCGAGGGAGCTTGGGCGCCCAGGGGAGTTTGAGGAGCATGGGCGCCCATGGGAGCTTGGGGAGCCTGGGCGTCCGAGGGATCTTCGGTGCCCAGAGAAGTCTGACGAGTCTGGGCGCCCGGAGAAGCCTGGGCGCCCGGAGAAGCCTGGGCACCCGGGGGAGCCTGGGCACCCTCTTCGATGCCCGCGTCGTGTGGGAGATTGACATGGAGCTTGGTGGGGTCATTCGTTACCCCCTCTGGGACTGTAAATTCGGCCACAAAGTCGGCCAGAGTCTGTGCTTTGATAGCCGCCCTTGGCTGGTATTGGACATCGAATTCGCCCAATTCGACTGCCCACTTAACCAATCTTCCGGACACATCCGACTTTCCCATTACTCTCTTCAGAGGCTGATTAGTAATTACAATAATAGTATGGCTCTGAAAATAATGTCGTAGGTGCCTTGCCGTCGAGATGAGGGCGAGCGCCAGCTTCTCCAGCTCCGAGTATTTGAATTCTACCCCTCGGTATGCTCTGCTCACATAATAGATGGGCTTTTGCACTCCATCATGATTCTTGATGAGGACAGAGCTGACTGCCGAGGGGGAAGTAGAAAGATATAAATACAACACCTCCCCGAGTGCAGGATGTGAAAGAATAGGAGGAGTGGCCAGGTAAGCTTTGAGCTTTTGGAAAGCTTCCTCGGCTTCAGGTCCCCACTCGAAAGTTTTTCGGAGGATTTTAAAGAAAGGCAAGCACTTGTCAGCAGACTTGGAAACAAAATTGTTCAGTGTTGCAACTCTTCCGTTGAGGCGCTGCAACTCTTTGGTGGAAGAGGGCGACCGCATATCAAGTATGGCCTTGATCTTATCTGGGTTCGCCTCAATTCCTCTTCGGTTGACCATGAAGCCCAAGAATTTTCCTGATCCTACGCCAAAGGCGCATTTTTCAGGATTCAACTTCATGCGATAGGATCTGAGGACATTAAAAGTTTCTTGGAGGTAGTCGACGTGATCTGCAGTGGCAAGGCTCTTGACCAACATGTCGTGTACATAGACCTCCATGGTTTGCCCAATCTGGTAGTGAAACATTTTGTTTACCAGACGCTGATAGGTTGCCCCTGCATTTTTTAGTCCGAAGGGCATGACTCTGTAGCAATAGGTCCCCTTTGGAGTGATGAAGGACGTATTTTCTTGGTCTGGGGGATGCATGCTGATCTGGTTGTATTCAGAGTAAGCATCCAAGAAAGATAGCAACTCATGTCCAGCAGTGGCGTCGATGAGGAGGTCAATCCGTGGCAACGGATAGCTATCCTTTGGACATGCCTTGTTGAGCTCCGAGAAATCGACGCATAGGTGCCACTTCCCATTTGCTTTGGTTACCATCACCACATTTGAGAGCCACTCAGGGTATGCTACTTCCCTGACCTCCTTGTCCATCGCTTGGGCCCTTTCAGTGGAGGCGCCCCTTAGCTTTTGCCGGACAGGCTTGTGGCGAGGATCGACATTGAGGCGGTGAGTGGCGACTCCGGGATCAATTCCTTCAAGATCCGCATGTGACCATGCGAAAATGCCCATATTACTCCTCAGAAAATTTTTTAACTGGTGGGCCAGATCTTCAGAAAATGAAGAGCCTATGTATACCTTTATGTCAGGAAAGTCTTCATTTAAGACCACAGGGGTGAGCTCTTCCACAAGTTCTCCTCTCTCTGTAGTGGCGTCATCCCTTGGGTCCAAGACCTCGACTTGCAACCATGGTTCAAAATCTCGGCCGATACGTACCGGTATCGGCCGACACCGAACCGATATCTCGCTGAGATATCGGTATCGGCGATACGGGATTATATATCGCCAAAATATCGCGAGATATCGGCCGTGATGATATCTCGGCCGATATTTTCAAAATATCGGCCGACCCCCGCCGGGGGATACCCCCGGACCCCCTCTGCGAAGCGCATGTTTTAGATAAGTGGCAATCTAAATTCAAGAAGACAAAATGATCTACTTGACTATGATAGCTAGGACTCTTTTGATTGTCTTTTTTTTTTTTTTTGTGCTTGGATGTCAATTATTATCATAAACTACTAGATATGATATTAAACCTATTTAATTATGTTTGGAATGATATAGTAGTAAAGATTGTGTAATATGCTAATTCATGAACGAAAAGGCTTTATATTGAGTTAGATTCGATGTTACTCACTTATTTTTCCCTAGATCTAGTATTTTAAAGTGTAGATCTAAATTTTTTTATTTCCAAAATTTGGGGCTTTTCTTGAAATCAATTACATTTTTTCACATTAGTGTTCAAATGCATTGATAATGTGTTAGTTTAAAATAGATCTATACTTTTGGAATAAAAAAGTATGAGTTTTTGCCAAAAATTGTGGTTGCATTATGTCAGATTTATGATATTTCATCCTATTGATCATGAGCATCAATAATGGTTACATTATATAAAACACTAGAGAATAAAGCGAACAGCGATACAGACAAGACTCATAACTTAAGGTGACCGAGATTTTGATTTATTGTTGTTACTAATGGAAAAAAAATATTGTTTTCCAACAATTTCTAATATTCTGGATTTTTTGAATATTTTTGCGGATTTTTTGGATTAAAAAAAAATTCACACCGCGACGACCGCGACGGACCGATATCCGCGACGATATCCGCGACGTATCGGTTTTTCGGCCCGGCCGATACCGCGACCGATACCGAGATTTTAAACCATGCTTGCAACACCTCCTGCGTTTTCTTGGCCTTCATTGAGGAGACGTAGCATTCTCTTGCTGCTACTTGGTCCCCTCTCACTTCCCCGGCTCCATTCCGGGTTGGAAAACGAATGATGAGATGGTATGTGAAGGGGACGGCTCTCAGTGCGTTAAGAGTTGGTCGCCCCAGTATGATGTTATAGGCTGACGGGCAGTCTATCACCAGGAAGTTCACCATTGTAGTGGAACTTCGGGGGGCTACCCCTGCTGTGACTGGTAATGTAATTGCCCCTAGGGGGAACACTCTCTCCCCTGAGAACCCAAAGAGGGGAGATTTGACAGGCTGCAGCCTCTCCCGGCCCAGTCTCAGCTTGTCATAAGCGTTAACAAATAAGATATCAGCAGAACTACCACTGTCAACCAGAATTCTGTGTACCTGAAAATTGGCGACGGTCATGGTAATCACCAGAGGGTCGTCATGGGGGTGCTGGATCCCCTCCAAAACCTTATCCGAAAAGGATATAATTTCAGCTCCCAGTTTTTGCACCTTGGACGGGCGCGCGGGATGCCTTGCCTTTCTGGCATAGGCCTTCATGGCAGAGAGTGACTCTTCCAGTCCTCCCGAGATGGTTTAGATTTCTCCAATGGGCTGCTAGTTCTCTGTATTATGAGGTGGTGGTGACGGAGCTTGCCGCCTACCAGCAACATATTGGCATAGGTGACCCCGCTGGATGAGATCCTCAATCTGTCTCTTGAGGTCAAAACAATCATCCGTGTCATGGCCATGGTCGCGGTGGAATCGAAAGTATTTGGTCTGGTTCCGGCGATTTGGAGGAGACTTCATCTTTTCAGGCCTTTTTATGGCGGGGTCATCTTGTATATGGAACAAGATGTGCTCGACAGTGGCATTGAGAGGGGTGAATACATGTCCATCTCTCTGCGGAGCAGGACCGAGTCGGTTTTCTCTGTGGAGCGGGCCGAGTTTGTCTGTGGCAGGTATCCTCTCTGTCCTGCTCCGTTTGTTGCTCGTTTCCCTCCTTTCATCTCTATCTCGCTCCTTCCCCTTGTCCCCTGCCCTGGAGGACTCTCCCCGCCTGGCCCTTGTGATGTCTTCTGCGTTCATGTACTTCTGGGCCTTTGCCAGTAGCTCCGGCATGCTCTTTGGTGGGCGCTTCATCAATGAGAAAAGGAAGCTCGATGAGCGGAGGCCTCCCATGAAGGCTGTCATGGACACCTTGTCGTCAGGCTCTTCGATTTGAAGTACCTCCTCGTTAAAACGAGTGAGGTAACTCCTGAGGTTCTCATTTGTATCCTGCTTTATGCTGAGCAGGTGTGTGGCAGGCTTCTGGTGGCGGCGTCCTCCGATGAAGTGTGACACGAAGGACTTGCTCAATTCCCCAAAGGTGGCGATGGAGGCTGGGGCGAGACTGGCAAACCACAGGCGGGCAGAACCCTTCAGTGTGGTTGGGAACGCCCTGCACATAATCTCATCAGGGACATTATGCAGCTGTATCTTGGTTTTGTACGTCTCTAGGTGGTCCAATGGATCCTTTCTTCCATCAAAGGTCTCCATGGACAACATCTTGAACTTCCGGGGAAGCGGGTAGTTCACCACATCGGGCTTGAACGGTGTGTCCGTTCGCCCGACTAGGTGATCCACTGTCTATGGGGCCTGCGCCTTCATGGCGTTGTAGAATTCCCCCAGCTGATTCTGCATTTCTTTGATCTTTTCGTCCCAGCGATCGGGAGCTTCCCTGGATAGGTCAGGAAAATGGCTCCCCTCCTCCATGCTTTGGTTTTCACTCCCCTCCTCTTGGAAATCCTCCCTATTAGAGGTAGAGGGAGGGGGTGGAATTCCACCATGACTGGGTCCCCCTCTTGGAGGCGGGGGCACTTGGTGGTGGGCGTGACCGTGAGGGTCCATCAGAAGCACTCCGTGAGGGGTGCCCTGGGGAACTCCTTGGGCGCCCAAGCTCCCTCGGGCGCCCAGGGATGGAGGTGGACGACCGGGTGAGGTGCCCTTCGGCGTGGAGCAGTTGTATGCCCCGGGCGCGACGCTCCTTGTGGTGCTCCTCCTTGGGGTGCTCCTCCCTGGGGTGCTCCTTGCGGTGCTCCTCCAAACTGTGCTCCTCCCTGCCCCGCAAGCACGAGTTGTAAGATCTGCTGGTTTTGGGCTACCAACTGTTGCATGGTCTCCAACATCTGCTGAGGAGTGGGAGCAGGGGCATTCGGGGTAGGATTGATTGGTGGAGGGTTACTCAAGCCTTCTCGCTGGGGGTTATCCTCCGATCGTCTTGCTGATCTTGTGGTGATCACCATAATTTCTGAAGAAGATGTGTGAAGTGAGAACTTTAGCTTTGATTTTCGGTTCCCACAGACGGCACCAAACCGATGATGCCAAAATGAGATTCGGACAACACCGGTCGAGTAATGGATAATTAATGCAATAATAAAGAAGAGGGAGATTATAGTGGTTCGGTCAATCTGATCTACGTTCACTTTAGAAATATAATTTTGTATTGAGAGTCCCAAAGGATTACAATAAAAGAGGTCGTGTAGAAGATAGAGTTTTTCTCCTCCTCTAAGTGACGATATGGCCTTCTATTTATAACCCTCCCCTAATAGATGGGGAGGACCTTCCGCCATCGCTCCAAGGAGCCTTGAATTGCCCCCGATAGACGGGGCAGTTAATATCCTCAGTTGGACTCGGAGAGAGCAGGTTGAGGATGACTTTTTCCACAGCGACGTGTTAACCTTGACGTGACCAAAGTATGTGGATCTAGACCCGGACTTGAACGGATCAATCGGGCCTCCACTGATTTGGACCTTGGCTCACTGGGCTATTCTGACCTGACTCATCCTCATGGGTTAGGTCATTTGGGCCTGACTCATCAAAAAGGAAAGAAAAGTATGAAAGAAAAACCTAACCTTTTGTTGTTAGATCTTGGCTAAATCTCTCGGAGACATCTTGCTTTTCTATTCTTAGGCCAATCTCATCATGTCTGGATTTAACACCATATCGTTTTGGATACTAATAAGAACCAAATAGTAGAAGAGGGTTTCCCAAAACTCACCACCCATACGAGAGGGCAAAGGAGGCGGAGGAAGGAGAAGAAGAGAAAAACAGAGGGGAGAAGAAGAGAAAAAAAAGGAGGGAATAAAGAGATAAGGATCTCCATTTGCAGCGAGAATGGTTGAAACCCTCGTTGCCAGAGCATAGTAGCAGAGAGGAAGAGAAAGAGTGAATAAAGAAAGAAAGAAAGAAAAGAAAGATAAGAGAGATGGGTGGGCGATGGGGATCATCCCACATGTGAAGAGAGGGGCAGAAAAGGACAAACAACGGGCAGGGAGAAATTGCTCTTTTTATTATATGGTATAGAAAAAAAAAAAAACAACCGTAAGTTCACTAGAACCCTCATAGTTTGACATAATCTCCTCCTTGTATTCTCTATGCCTTTGAACCTCACAAGAAAAACAATATCTACTGTCTAGAACTTTTTGCTCAAAGGATTACTCTCGTGGAAAAGAACACTGCTGGAAGTTCAATGGATGAGAAGAAATTTGCTAAAATTTGGATAATAACTTTTGATTGACATGTAATCAGTTAAAAGATAATTGATTGACATAAGAGAGGAAGGAAAATCCCATCAAGAGTAAAGAGATTGCTATGTAATCAAATTTCATTAACGGGGAATGAAAGATAAAAATATTGTATCTAGAATTCTAGATCCTTAATAGGTCTGACTTTCAACCCCTCCTATATAATACCTTGCAATCTCTTCAACCCCTCCTATATAATACCTTGCAATCTCTCATTTGCAATTCAATGAAGAACTCTCTCTTTTAACTTCCCATTATTGTGAGCACGTTTTTTTTTCTTCTTGTGTGAAGACTTCTTGGTTTGCAAACCAAGATCACTCCAATGGCCAGACATCCTTGGTGAATGCGTGAAGATTGTGTGTTATGTATATATTGCCAACATTCATCCTTGTGTACTGAAATTTTAAAACTACTGTAGATTGAAAGAAATTGTTACATTTTAAGCATAATAACAATTTCAAAACTCAACTCCCTGTATAAAAAAATATCACTGCAGCTTACATAAAGCAGCCAGCATATTGGATAACTAAGAAAACCTCACAGGACGCCTGAACTGAGTTGCAAGTAAAACCTTTAATTTCGCATTGGTGTTGGCACGCTCTTTGATCTGTGCATCAAAATTCTTTTGCATTTCCAATATCTTTCTTTCATTCTGTTTCTTTTTTTATCCTTGCCAATGGACCACCGAGGCCTCCATCATCGATCAAGTGGACCCCACAACCTCATTTCAATTTCTCTCTTAGGTAAGCTTCATTGTTTTGATTAAATTGGGTTAATTGGGTTTTTCCACTAATTAGTGTTAGATGAGTTTGTTAGATTGTGATTTGTAGAGTTATTTATGTAAGTTTGTTTCTAATTCATAGGTTTTGGGCATTTTGAGCTAAGTTGTGGATTTCGGCATTTTGGATTTCCTCACCCAAAGGCAAGTGAATATGTATTTATTTTTATGTACATGCATGTATTTTTTTTTTTATGGAATTGTAACTTTGAAATGATGGTAGAGGGCTTAGTCCCTAAAAATTGATTGCAGGAAAAGAAGGATTAGGGATCATTTTTCTAAAATCAGGGAAATAAAGTAGTTAGATATTTTAAAATATTTTGATTGCAGATTATTGATTTGTAAACTCCATTTTTCATGAAATTTGTTAGAACATAACTTCTCTGGAATTGTATGATAAAAGAAATGACATCTAAATAGGAAAATAGCTTGCTTATCTATGCTTTTCCTTCCATAAGATTATCTTGTATGCGGCAAATATCAATGAGATGTGAATTGCGTATCCCATGGGCTCTTCCTTTACTTAAACATTGTCCAAAGCTCACCATGGTTAGATGACACCATTAAATTTTCTTGTCAATTTGTATTCTATTGATTAGCTGTTTAGGGCCTGTTTACAAGAATGTGCAAGATTTTTATATTTTTAAGAAAGTTATCTTAGCCTTCAAGTTTGGCCTGTTTGGATAACTTAATAAATTAAAAGAATCCTTTCTTTTCTATTAGAATATCCAAAGATTTCTCCCTACACCCCTATGCTGTAGGAAATAATCTTGTAAGAATATTTTGCTAGATTTCACGAGTTGGGTTAGCTATTGATGAGGGAGTTACAGTAATGCCTTATGGGATCACCCTCCTCTTTCTTCTTCCTTTTGTCTTTCCTCTCCCATCTCCTCTTACCCTCTCCCTCCCATACCTCCTCTCCCCTCCACTTTTCCTCACAGAAGAAAGGTATACCAATTTGTTGTTCCTGCTCATGTGGCGACGACAGTGGGCGGCAACGGAGATGTTTCTCTTCCAGTTCCGGCGACGCTTCTCCGGCGTGCAGCGACAACGAAATCCTATTCTTCCTCCTCGGGCGAGACTGAGACAAAAGTCTTTGCTCTGATGTTCTCAGCGACTGACAATGGTGAGGGTGGCACTAAAACTAGCTCCGATCATCTTCTCTAACCAGTGTCTGCTGCAGGAACTCTGGTAGCGATGAGTTTCTCCAAGTTTATGTTCTGCAACTCAAGCACAAAACCTGCTTGTCTTCCTTCAATCGATCCAACCCAGCTTGGGCCCACCTCGATCAACACTTAATTAGAACTCAGCCTTCTTGCAGAGTCTGATACTCTGTATCAGATCTTCTCCTCCGACTCCGATCTCTGTAACCATAACCAAAGACTAAAAGCACTTGTCTGATCAGGCTTCTAATCGAAACAGTCGTGGCCCACCCAACCTCATCTATCATGTGGTCCATCGCGTACCACAACAAATTATTTTGTATTTTGACAATACCCTATCTTGATTCAAGTGCCTCTCTTTTCCTCTCTGCAATCCAAGGTCCATCTCTATAAGTTTGAGCACAGTTTACTCAACTAGCTCTTCTCAAACAAAAAAAACCAAAGGAACCCCACATGTCACAATGATCTGATTGAGGACAAATGTTTGAGAAATTTTCTGTTTTGATGAGGAGAAATCACTTTGAAGTGGATGCTCAATATCACTCAGAAGTTGTTCTCCATGGCTTTTTGGAAATCAAACATATTTGGGGAAATGATTTCTTCTTGATGTCACTGTTCTACCCCCTCGATCAAACCCAGTTCCCTATAACTATTTAAAAATAAGTAAAATTGCTAGACCCAAGAAAATGGTGATGGCTTTGTTGTTTGATCATTATTGTTTGGATTTAAATCTGTGGTGACTTTATTTTAATATATATTATAATCTTCAGCAATTGCCAAACGACTTATTTGAAATATGTTAGAATTCTTTAAAAAGATGCCAAACAACAACAACATTGAAATATTATAATATTGTAATATTATATTCTACAATATTTAATTCTTTTATTATTTAAATATAAAAATATTTTATTCTGCATGTATCCAAACGGGCCCTTAGAGGTCTGTAATAGTCTTCTTTATGGATCTGTACAATTAAGTTAATGGACAGTTTGAATCTACTTGATATAGAGCCATATGCATGATTAGAGATGTGGGTGATTGTATTTTTTATTAGGAGAGATGATTAAGCCCCCGCTTTTCCATGTTCTTAGTTTTCACTACTACTTGCAAGATATGTGCAAATTCTGTAAGAGGATAAATTGAAAAGTGTGTTTTCGACAATTCATGATTCCATTTATTTTATAGTAATTTTTTTATATCAATCAAATTATAAATTATGATGTGAACTTGCACTTAACTATTGTAATTTTGTGAAAAGTGCAGTTCAATTGAGTGGTATCAAGAAGCAAGGAAATGGGAACAGATTTGATATGGGAGATGTCCTGGTTGGCGATCAAACTACTGGTAATGAATGCACAACTTATTTAGTATTCTTGTGTTGTGTTAATGCAAAGTGCCCTTGTTTGAGGTTATTATGGTAATCCTTTGTGTCCAATGGTATGTATCTATACTTAGGGCCCCTCTTTCTCTCTGTCTCTGTCTAAATCCCCTACAAAGGAATCACGAAGGCCATCTCATCAATCTATTGAAGGACCTTAGAATCTAATGCACCTTGAATTTGATACTATCATTCTATTGGTCATATTGGCTAAATTTAATTGTTGTATTGGAATTTGGAAAACAAAGAACTTAGAATCTCATGTAGCCTGAGATGTTCATTAATTCATAATCTGTTCTTTTAGTAGTCCTTGCTAAAAAAAGAAAAAAAAAAGGACTTACTGCAGCTACCTAATACAAATTTCTACCAGTTTGGGCTTTAATTCAAATGGCACATGGTTGTCCATCTTCTTGCACTGAAATTAAGGACCTGGTTTTATGTATCATATGGTTTGTGAATGGCCAGAAATTGGTTAGGATGGATAGGTGATTCTATTGCATACATCTATCAATTTAGATAACCATGTCATGATATGCTTCTATTCATTTAGATACCCTTGATCCATGCTCTATAAGTACCCAATGTTTGGACTACATGAGAATTGGTTTCATGGTTGCTTCGGCTATAGATAATAATGTCCTGCTTGTACCGCTATACTTTTTAGTTTATGTGAAAAGAAAAAAATGTATACAAGAAATACCTTATGATTTCAATTGACTTATGATTAAAGAATTAATTGCGAATGGAAAATCATGCTTGAAGTTTTGTATACATAGTTTAGCTGGAATTTAAGTGCCGTTAGTTTAAAATCTCTTTAAGAATAGTCAATATGTAGTGTAATAAGGTAAAATTGCCTTTCTTAAGGGCCTGTTTCTTTCCAAGCATTTCTGACAGGAATTCAGGCTGTCTGTGAATTCCTGAATTTCAGTCAGAAATTCTATGTTCATTTACTAGAATTCGCAGCATTTGAGGCAAGCAGCATTTTGGAATTCCAAAAAAGTGGAATTCCCAAATGCTAGCCCTTGCTCCAGCATTTACAAATTCTGGCATTCCGGGAGGCTTCCTTAGAACTCCAGCTCTCTCTCACGGTGGAAGGTCATCTTCTTCGCTGCACCTCTAAAAAAAAATCAGATCTGGTTATCTTCTTTCTTTCCACTCCTTTCATATATTTGGTTCCATGAAACCCAAAACCCCCAAATCCATACATTTCTTTTGATCTAATCTCAATTTCATTTTCATCTGACATCTTTCAAAACCCTACTATTCTCCTCAATGCTTGTACAAAAAATCCATCTCCTCTTACATCGAGACCGAAAAACCCTAGAATTCATCTATCCAACCCCTTTGGACAGAACTGTGATACAACATTCAATTCAAGAGGATTTGTAGGGGCATCATTGTGATCTCGATTTCCTTTGAGGCAAGCGGGTCCGAGCTATGATGACGATGGAGATGTTGGATAAGGAAGATGGGAATGGGATGAAGATCATTGCAATGTGCAGAGATTCGATGAAATTGGAAATTTGTGGAATTCAAGTTGCATGAAATTCTGAGGCATGAATTCTAGGTATAAAAGAAACGGAGAATTTAGGAATGCTAGAATTTGTAGCATTTCAAAATTCTAGCTTCTCAAATTCTACAAATTCCATCAGACATGAATTCCAAGAATTCTTACAATGAAACGGGCCCTAAAGCATTTGTTCTTTTGTGCATATTATGTGTGGTAGGCTATAAGTACCTATTTCATCAATATTGTCAATTCTTCTCACTGCTATGCAACAACTGGAACATCTATTAGAGAATTCTGCTAAAATATTATAGAAATAATTTTGTAATTAAAAATATTTTCTCCTAAATGTGTACATCTGCATTAAGTTTTTTCCCTTCCTACCATTTCATTTCATGAGCGATATTCATTTAAATAGTTATAAATGTGATTGTTTACAAACATTATTATCGTTTTCTATATTTAGTTTTGATCTGAAACATTTAGCTACTATTCTAGGTACAGAAGATGAAGAACCCAACACTACTTAAAATATGCTCAAGGTTTGTCTATAGTCTACTTTCTTTTCATCATGATATGATTATCTTTTTTTGCCTGGATCAAGTGAACATAATTCCAATTGAGAAGTAAATATTGATTTATATTTCAAGTTGTATTCATTCTATTTTATGTGTCTTTTCTATACATAAGGATTGATCTCGTGAAATAGAATTATATGTTCTTATATTTTTCCATATTGAATGTTTAGAGACTTTTTCTCTCTATGTTTTCGTCTATGAGCATTGAGCTATTCAATAGAATACATGCTCTACTTTTTTCTTCTTATTTTTCTTGCTTATAGGTACTTATGCTAATTTTATGTAGGTTTCACAAAACTTATTATGATGCACCTAAGTAATAACATATGTGGATTATTATGAGTGTGCCTTTGATGAGCAAGCATATAAACCATTACCCCGGGTTTTGCCCCCCCATTATTTGACTCTGCGCTATAGATTCTACTTCATTTGAATATAATAACAAACATAGGTATGATTCATTTTATACAGGTTTTTCTTTACTAAGTTCAAATATCTTTCCGTTGATTTCACAAAGTGAATGGAATAAATGTACCAATCCTATTACACCGGCCACCTTCAACATGGCCAGAAAATGAAGGCTTGTAGAATGTCTAGCAACAACCTAGAAATCCCATGAATTATAGTGTTTGTACCCTTAAAGGAGTACCAAATCTACAGTCTTTTCTAATTTGTAATTTTTTTCCCGCTTGGACTGAATTGAGCATGAAAAGCAATGTATAAATGTTGGACATGGGTCAACTTGAATTCATGTAAAATCTTGCACTTCAGATTTCTTTTCTTTAATATGAAGCGATGATAGTTTCCACTTACTTGGATTTTTATTGTGTATTAGTTTCATATGTAAAGCGTTTCAAGATTAGTTTTGATCAAATGAAGGCTAGGGTGCAAAGGAATTTTTAAGTAGCACACTTTTTCCCTTTTATATAGGGCTATAGATTTCAAATGAGTGATTTTTTTATCCTATTCTTATTCTTGTATAAATTGAGCATCTTCTTACATTTCAAAAATTAAAAAAAAAATATATATATATATATATTCTTATATAAATTGAGATGAGTTCTCATAATAAAGTCATGGTGAATTCATTCAAAATGTAGTACCTCAAGACTCTACAATAATGACAATTATTTTTAGGTGTTCTTCTCTTAGATGGAATTTTTTTGGTTGTTGCAGTTTTATCGTACTGTATAACCTCTTGTGTGTATGTTTTTTTTTTTTTTTTTTTTTTCTACTCTCTACATGTGGTTTAACCTATGAGATTTTTATGTTGCTTTCCAAGAATTAAACTGAAATTCACAATAGAGGAATAATCCACCATATATATAACTCACAATGTATTACCTCAAAATTTGAAAGTAATAACATAATTCTTTTTGGGTGTTTTCCTCAGTCTGAATTTTTTGAGTTGTTACATTTTTATTCATACTGTGTTACATCTGCTTGGTTTTTATTTTTTACTCTCTACATGTTGTTTAACTTATGAAAATTTTACGTTCCTCATTTCTTCAACTGGATGCTTTGGAAAAACATTATTGTTGAACAACAGAAATCATAGTAGTCAATAGAGTTGGGCATTAGCTAATATTAAATGAAATTTGCCCAAAATTTTAGTTCATGTTCTATGTATTGTATACTGGTTTTTATAGTCTTTGGTGTTTTATTCAATTTGGAAACATTTAATGTTGCCTAAATAATTTCTTATGCTACACATTGAAGCTATGAATTGCTTTAGCTTGAGTTTTTTTATTAGCTAATATCAAATTCTGTATGATGAGAAGAACGCCTATTAAAAAATAATAATAAATTAGAGAAGGCAAAATAGAACCTGTATCTCTTCAAGGATTAAATAAACAAACTCATAAAAACCTAAGTTGACATTTCTATAAAATTATCTTTTCATTCCTATAAATTCTTTTAGCATATTTCTTAAAAATTATAAATATATACCTCAATCATATTCAAAGTTGGGATTTTCTTATATTGAATTGCTTAAATAGTTTAGTTTTTCTCTCTCTTGTACCTCTGCACTATGCCTTAGCTACACTTGATTTAACTGCTTCCTTTAGGACTTTAAAATTATATATTGGTGGTGTTGGAGTTCAACTTCATGTATGCTTGTTATTTCTCCTATATAATATGTGTATGTCACAAAATAGAGAAATGCAGATGGTAGATTCAAACGTTAATATTGAGTAGCGATTTAATTGCTTTTTATCATAGTTAAGCTTTTTTTTTTAGTTAATGCTATAAAGATTTTTTTCCTATGATGAAGGCTTTAAATGAGTCCCTGCTCTACTTGCTATATGCGTTTCTTTTCAATGTGATGGTCAATGAAGATCGTATTATTTTGATTAGAACAAGAAGCCTTGCTTCTTTTATTGTAGCCACCTTATTTTGTCTTATATTTGCAAAAAAAGATGAAAAGAATATAATTTATTTCTAAACATCTACATAGGAATGGTAATACACAATAATAATTAAAATCAATATACATTTTATCTTGTGACAAGCGCATCAAATCCATCAAAAGGTCACCAAGAAGATTGTAGCTACACATTTTATCCTATCAATTATTCTTCTATGAATGAATAAATGCTGGTAAGTCAATGCATTATTTGTGTCATATTTAGTGTGTTTGCATATTGATTTCTTCATATTTGTCCAGATATTTTTATATAACATGTGTAAAATGTGATTATTAAGACTATTTTGAGCAGTAACACTAATTAGATAATAAGTCTTATGTCATTTCGATCAGCAACCTTTGTTACCATTTTATTATTTGTAAGTTTTGGTTAGGCTTTCAAATTTTTCAGAATTTTGATGTCAAATATCTGGTCAAGATTATATTGGACAGGCATGTTTGATGTTCTACATACTATATTTTTTCCCTTTTGTTCATTTGATATAGTCATGTTAAGATTAGCATCTTCCATTTCACTGACTGATCTTTGGCACAATACAGGCTAATGTTAGTATATCTTATAATGCATTATTAAGTAGAATGAGAATTTTGTTTTATTCATTAATAAACTCAAGCAGACATCATAAGAACTAGGAATCTTCATATATGCAGATTCAGAAATGGTTGAAGTTGTTATTATAGTGAAAAAAATGCATATCTTATACAATGGCTGTTATGGTTTTAAAACACAACTTTTAACATTTTTGCTCTCTTACGTGTCCATCCCCTTAAGAATATGATCACCTGATCACTGTCCCTCAAGTTACACCCATGTGACTGTTGCATGGCTGATCATTTTTGAAAATATGCATAACTGGATAAATTCTCCCCTTCTTTTATAATGCTGAATAAATTCACTTATTTTTTACTTTATATTTGCTCTCATCATTGTCATTGCCATCATGATCATGCAATACCTACTGCATATACTCTTAAATTTAAATATTACTAAGTTTTAATAGCTGCAAGTTTTGCACTTTGGTGCTCATAGATAACCATACTTATCCACTTCTCTTTATTGAAAACTTGGATTCCTCTTTTAATATGGAACCAACAGAAGCTCAATGTTTGAGCTTGGCCTTGACTTAGAGCTTGAGACTAGCTCCTAATAGGGCATTTAATTTCTAAATGAGCCTAGCCTAAGCTGGGCATGGCTTGCTTCTCTTTTTATTATTTAAGTTGTGTTTGAGTTGAGCTCGTGCTTGATCAAGTGCTTCTGAGCCAAGTTAATCCAACTGGAGTTTTGAACATATGCATCTGAGCTGAACTTTGATCTTTAGTGATCAAGCAGTATAGATCATTAAGTTGTTGCACTTGACTGATTTGGTACTAACAGAGCCTGAGTTAAACGAATCTGAGCTCAGCTTTGCTACCATAACAATAATATATATTTTATCAAGCAATCATGGAATACTCTTTTCTAAACATACTTTTTTATATTAGCTTAGTCGTATAAAATAGCAATTTTCTGATTCAAAGAAAAGCTTTAGTTCTGCCTTTATGCTACTAACCACTAATCATACTCTATATCTTTACACTGTATAAACCTGGCAGAATAATAGTTTTTTCCCTTCTTTTTTTTTTCTCCAAATTTTAATGTTTTATACAACAAAGGCATCAAGTTCCGCCAAATTTTAGTAGATTTCTAAGTTCAAAGTTGAGAAGGCTTGTTGCACAAGATAAAATTGAAAAGGTAATTGGATTTTCTCCATCTCTCAAATCTTAAAACCATTTTAATTCAGTAGTAGTACTTTATTATTGTAAGAAATAGTAGGAAGCATAGAATTATTGCAAGTTATTCAATTCAATCTTCGATCTTATGTGGTACTTGTGAATTGTGATTGACTATTTCTTTTTGCAGTTTGTTCTTGTCTTATTGTTGTACTAATATGCATCATGTACAGATCGAAACTCTCTACAAGCTAAAAGATCCCAATAAAAACATGTACTCCGAAACAAAATGATCCACCTGTCGACTGCACAAAGCTTCAACTAACAAAACATAGAATGTAAGTATATGTTAGTATCCTAGAAAATGTTATTTTAAATCTTTCAATTGCCTAATGTGATTACAGTTGAAACTTCTATTTTCTTTATTAATAAAATCAGAACATGCACACTAACAACTAGATAACTGTATACTTACCATTTTTCAATATTACAGTAAACATCTAGCTACAACATAGATGCTTTTGCTAACAACTATGTGCAACGCACGTACCTCCCACTAGTGTTTGTAAAATAAGGGTGTGTGACAAGTGCGGGCATACTAATCTAATTAATTTGTGCACAGCCTTGTAGGCCCCACCTGGGGCGTGTCAATTCATGGAAAGGTGGTCTAGATATGATTTACGTGTGTACAAAATTTCATGTCGACATGTGGCCCTCAAGTTTAATAGTATAGAATATTGCATTGTTCTTTTCCTTTATTTTATTTCAATCTAACAATAGGTGTAAAAAAGAAAAGGGATTACTGACATTTAGAGAGGGTGGTAGTGTGTGTTCCATTCAAATTGCTCATAGGAGGTCTTTTTAGGTGGGCCATGAGCATTTAAATTATTTGCGCACTAGCTCATTTGAAAATCCACACACGCATAAGTGCGCACATATATATTAGCTTTATAAAAGACTAGTGGAGCCCTGCACGTGCATTGCACGTGCACCGAACATATAGTTTTACTAAAAAAAAAATTTAAAAATAAAGCTCTTAAAAAATTTAGTAGAAGCTGAATATATTTAAAAATTAGATTTTAATAGAAAATGAGCGATTGTAAATTGCAAGGCCCGTGCAATGTCCAAATACAGATGACACTACTTTTTTCCTATATATTTGAAAATAATAAAACGATGATATAGTGAGAAAAATGAGTTCTCAAAAGACTATCGATATGGAATTTATATAACTTTTTGAGGATATAAATCACATATTTCTAGATATTTTTATCATGAATGTGTACAAAGAAATTTGAATTTATTTTATTTAACTTATCAGGTTGACTTATCAGTTTCCTGATAGACTTAACCTGCTAAAATTGGAGTCCGGTCGAAAGCATAGTCAAATTGATAAACTGCGGTTTTATAAAAAAATAAAAATAAAAACTAAGAACCAGATGAGCTTACTATTTTGACCAATTACCACGAACATTATATAATCATTACAAAATCATATTCTATTAAGGAAAAAAATTAATTATATCCTACCTAAGGACATCAGAATAAAAAAACTGACATGGTGGTTTTAGTCTTAACTTAATGCTCATGTGTAGGTCACACATGTGGGGCGTCCAAGAGGGGGGTCCACTTTCTTTGCACAAAATCCCAAGTTAATTTTGAAGATAATTCAAGATAATCAAAGAAAATCCATGAAGGGCCAAATCAAGAAAGAAGATTTCCAAAGAGATAAAAGTGGAAAGAATCTACACATATTGGGCATTCAATTTTCTCTTGATTCCAACTTAGAGCTTGCCACCTCATGTATCTCTCATAAATGTCAAGTCTAAGGAAGATTTGCTAAAGAAGGAAATATGACATTTGCATGAAGATAGAATGGAGAAAAGAAAGGAGAAGACTTACTAAGTGAAGAAGATTCTTGCAACAAAGAAGGGACTAGGGAGAATCGAGTTCATAATTTCTTATTTCATGCCCTTAGGATCTTGGGTTGTCAATCCAAAAACAACAATAAAGGAAACACAATTCAAGCATTAATCACATAAGAAAAAGAATAAAAAAATCACACTTTTACTAATATGCAATATTTTTACATAAAAGATGGAGAATTAAAATTTCAAAAAAAATAACAATTACATACTAGGATGAAAGGAATCTATCTAGTTGAAGCATCAAGTTGGGACAACCCTTCTTGAAAAGATATTAGCTATGGTAGAGAAAGGATATTGGTAGAATGGCGGAGGAATTACACTAGTGAGGGGGCTTTTTCCTTCATGAAAAGAGATGGGCTATGGTAGAGAAAGGAGATTGGTAGAATGATGGAGGAATTACACTAGTGAGGGGGCTTTTTCCTTCATGAAAGGAGTGGACGTCCAAGGGCCTCTTTAAATAGGGTATGGGCTACCCTATTCTTTCTCCCTAGTCCCTTCTTTGTTGCAAGAATCTTCTTCACTTAGTCTCCTTTCTTTTCTCCATTCTATCTTCATGCAAATGTCATATTTCCTTCTTTAGCAAATCTTCCTTAGACTTGACATTTATGAGAGATACATGAGGTGGCAAGCTCTAAGTTGGAATCAAGATAAAATTGAATGCCCAATATGTGTAGATTCTTTCCACTTTTATCTCTTTGGAAATCTTCTTTCTTGATTTGGCCCTTCATGAATTTTCTTTGATTATCTTGAATTATCTTCAAAATTAACTTGGGATTTTGTGCAAAGAAAGTGGACCCCCCTCTTGGACGCCCCACATGTGTGACCTACACATGAGCATGTGTGGGACCCTTTTTTTTTTCTCATTTCCTGCAAGCCAAAAAAATAGAAAAATAAATTTCACGTGAAAAGACAAATTTACTGTTAATTCACAATTGCATGACTGCGGGCCCATCTCTCATGAAATGATGAATGAATGGACTTAATGATTAATTAATTTCATGAGAAAAACACGTTTGAAAAAAATCTTTCCGAAAATAAAATTAAAAATGGCAGGTTTCATGATTTGATGCAAAAATGATGGTTTTTGAGCAAATTATGCTTGAATGTACTACAATGGATAAAAAATGCATAAAATCATGATATGACACAAAATGAGGCTCTCTTGGCTTGATAAGTCCTTAAACTTACCAAAAATAACCATGAAAATGTACATTTTTAAGGACTTATCACTTACAAAGAAGAATAACATCTCACACCGATTGTCAAGAATAATGAAGCAATTCGGCTTGTCCTCAAGCGACAAGGATCAACAATGGTGGAACTATGATATAAACTCTAACGTGTAAGATTTGCAGGGCACATGTTGATCAATATTAGTATTTAATATGTGCTTTGTTTTATTTTATAAGACGGACCACTATCAGGTAAGAAGAGACAATACCTCTTCAAGAGTCAGCATCTTCTTTTGCTTGTACAAAGTGCTATATTTTATACCCAGTAAGAAAAGGATAATACAAAGTAATTATAGAAGTTCAGTTAAATTGGAAGCTCACAAATAGAGATATCCATAGGGAAAAAATACCAAAAAACTACAAATACAAATCTGGCAAAATAATTGGACATTCATCTTAAGAAATACATAAGAATGTAACATAGGTATTCTAGATTGATCAACTCTTCTGCTTTGTTCTGTATAGAGGATGAGAGTGCTGATTAAAGTAAGAAAAATTCGAAACGAACAAAGACAAACTGAATTTGTTGCAGCTCAGCATCAAATACTTATTTTAGTTGTTTACACTTAAAACGATCACTTCATTCACTGACTCTGAAGTTAGTAGTAACGCTAGCATAACAAGCAGTTTCTATGAGAATCTCGTTTTTCCTTTAAGGAAATGCATGACGTTTCATTGAAATGTATGAAAAGAAGAAGAACAACAAGAAGAAGAGGAAGCTTGCTATGATGAAAGAAATAAATGTGTTAGAAAATGATCAAAGTTTTTCAATTGAAACCTCATGAGTAAGAGCAATAATAAATAAATATATTCATGCCCTTGAAATGCCCTTTTATAATAAAGAAATTTAAAAAAGTTGTATATTAAGAAACTAAAAATTATACAGAAAAATAATAATTTTATGATTGCAATCTATAAGACCTACCACTAAATTGTATTTATGGAATTATCTTTAGCAATTACTAATATTCGAAGAGAACCAATATTTAGTAGTAGTTATCACATTATCCAACTTGTGATTATTCTGCCAACAAGGGTATAAATTAAGATCAATACAACTATTATGTCAGATTGACAACTCAATTATTCTAATTAAATAAAATACAAACACATGAAGCAAAAGGGAAAATAATATTTAATTTTTTTTTCATGGTAACTTTCATTAAAAGAGAGAAAAAAACAGGGCGGACATAAAATGAGTTTAAGTTTATACATTTCACTTTCTTATTTATGATATTTTGTCAGTTGCTACTTTTTCCAAAAAAATAAAAAGAAAAAACTAAACATAAAGCAATAATGCAAGCATAGTACTTGTATATATAGGATGTGCTTATAAGTTTTGGAGGTCCCTATACCTTTTTCAAAGGCCATAATAAATAATATTTAACTGAAGGAACATCAAATTACAAATATTTAAGGTTAGTGTACAAAAGATTAAAGGGTTAATATTTAAAAAATAATAACAAAGAGTTACATTCGTACAAAGAAAATAATCTCATATTTTCTGAAAACCTCCCGGAGCCTTTGATGTTCTTAACTCTCAAATTTCAAATACAAATACCACTCAAATATCTTTTACTTCCACCAAAAAATAAAAATAAATAAATAAATAGAAAATATTTGCACAATTAGCATTATTTCAGGTAAAAAAAAGAAAGAGAATGTTAATTCTCTCGTGTGTAGTCAATTTGGTATTTGAATTATAACACAACCACCAATTGGCCACCAGCAACAATAACAAAAGTAGCAAGCTACCTAATACCTTTTGTTGCGACTTTTAAATTGATTTTTACGCTGATGGCGAAGTATTTAAAGTGCCCACAAATTATAAGTATTGAACACCAAAAGGTAGTGAGTAAAATACACTTGATTCATCTTCTTGCATTTTGTTGGGCAGGTGTGTAGTGAAAAATAATAATACCAAGTGGGGCCCACATCATGCATTTTATTGGGCAGGTGTGTAGTGAAAAATAATAATACTAAGTGGGGCCCACATCTTGCAGTTTATTGGGCATATATATCTATAATAATACTAAGTGGGACCCACATCTTGCATTTTATTGTGCAGGTGTGTAGTGAAAAATAATAATACTAAGTGGGGCCCATATCTTGTATTTTATTGGGCAGGTGTGTAGTGAAAAAGTACTACACTTTATTCTCTTTTATATAAGGGTATAGATATAGAAAATTATAAGTTGGCCATGGTGTGTAGTGAAGAAAAAGTCTACATGGACAAACTTTTTGGCTAGAATTTGTGACAACCCCTATGATATCCCTTGAATATTAATAGAAGTCTTCAGCAGAGTTCTGGAGATGTTTGGACACGAAATAGAAAAACCCAACATTCACAAGTAACCATGAAAATACATTCAAAAATTAAAATACAATGAAAGTGGAGCCCTGGTAAACATAATAGGAAAAAAAATGGTGTTTGGTTATTTCTTTCAAATGGTGAATAAGTTTATTAAGAAAAAAAAAACAGATAAAAACTAAACATCAAACATATGTCAATCATAGGTTGCAGGCCTTGGATTGGTTGCATGACCAATTTGCTTATCTCCAACCAAAATATTATGACCACTTACATGCTTCTAACCACTCAAAATCATTGTCTCCTCATCTCTCTAACCAAATACTCAAGATAAATACCAAAAAAAAAGAGATGTTGGTGCTTGTTTTAGATAAAGAAGGGATTTTTCATGATTATAAAAAGAAACCCATTTCTAAAAACTTCATTTCAAACACAAACTTAGCATACAAAACATGAAACAAAAACACCAGAAAACAAAAAACCCAAAAAACCCATAAAACTCTTGGTTTCTTTTTTTCGTTTTTTTTCTGGACTTTTGCTGCTAGATCTAGAGATATACATGAGATCTTACTGTGTATTTTTTTTTTCTCAGATGGGGATGAACCAATCCAAAGCCTCAAACCCCATGACCAATTCCCTGTGACTTCTTTCTCAACTCTCTCATTTGTCTTTAATTACTGCAACAACTACACGATAGAAAAAAGGCTAGAATGACAGAAAGATAGCTATAAAGGGCGCTCTGTCTTGAGTTCAAATCAACAGGATAAATAAAAAGAAAAAAAAATCCAAAAAATTGAAAATCCCACCAATCCCAAAATTAAAAAATAAAAATAAAAATCAAACATTAAAAGGAAAAATATAAGAAGAAGAAGAAATCCTAATGACTTAAACATCAAAGAAGAAAAAACAATCCAGGAACATCAAAGAAGAAAAATCAATCCAGAAAACCCCATACCTAATCTTACCGGAGATCGGCATCCATGACTGCGCAAACATCGTCTCTCCTCTCGATGTCGAAAACAACGACCACTCCCTCACCGTCCTCTCATCCCCATCTTTCCCCACCCTCCCCACCGCGATCGCCCGCCTCGTCCCCACATCCAGATCCACCGCCACGCTCCTCTGCAGTGACGCCACTTGCGACATAGCCCCCTTCCTCCTCCCCTCCCTCCTCCGCTGCCGGAATGGCAGCAGCAACAAAAGCAAAATCACATGCATCACCGCTAGAACCGCCTTCAGCACCCTCATCGACAACAGAGCTCCAACGCGCGTGTGCAAGGGAAAAACGGTGACAGAGTGAGAGTGAGAGAGAGAGATGGAGGGTTGCTGCGTGCGTAGGGGAGGGAGAGACAGTGAGAGAGTGAGAGAGATATGGGCGAGAAAGCAAGAGAGGGATGTTAGAGTGAGAGACGGTGAGGGAGATAAGCGAGAGAGGGATATGAGAGTGGGGATTAGGTCTAAAACTTTTACCATCGGGGGCCACTTACGGCCACCGCAACAAATAATTTTTAGCGACGGCCATCACTTGCCTGATGCTACAAAGACCGTTTACCCTCGAAAATATTCGCCGCCACTATATATTCGACGGTAAAAATAAAAAATTTTCCCGCAACAGCTTGGCGCCCTTATCAATGTTTTTAGTGACGAAAAAAGCGAAGGCTGACGGTACAAATAGGTTAAAAATTGCGTTATCGCGGGGGTCGGCTTTGGCCGCCGCTAAAGTATGTTTTAGCGACAAATTTTATCGGCCGCCGCTATAAGTCCGCCGCTAAAAATGTATTTTCTTGTAGTGCCACTTATTTCATCCCCTGGATTAGAAGTAGTGCTTGGACTTGTCATGAAAAAGAAGAGGTTGAGCCGGGCTCTTAATGGATTTGTAATAGATTTATGTTGTGGTGTTTATGTTATAGGGGCGGTTATGATAGGTCCACCAATATAAATGTGGAAGTATGGCCGCTTCCTATGAGGATTGGGTTTTCCTCAAAAGCATTCATGAAACCAGGATATAGACATATGGCCTGAGATAGTGTCGGCTTTATTTGAACCAAAAGCTAAGAAGTTTTATGTGCGATAGTATTTCCAATCTTGTCACATGCAGTCACTAATCTGAAGCTACGGCTATTTGGCACTTCGATGAGACTTTGAAATCTATCACTAACTGAAGTTTCAAGTCCACAACACACCTGTCATTTATGCATAAAATTCCGGGAGATCAATAGGAGAACAAATCTTCATACTATGAGGGTCATTGCACTAATTTTTCAAAAAATTTGGGATCCCTTCATGATTTTTCAAAATTGTTGGGGTCTAGATGCATTATTTGAAATTGTGGGGGTCAATGTTTCTAACAATATGGGGGCTTCTTTGTAATTTTCAAAATTGTGGGGGATTGTTTGAGACTTTTGAAGATTGTGGGGAATTGTTGGGAATTTTCAAAATTAAGGAATCCAAAGTTTCATTTTATTTTCTTGGAAAGAACTTTTCATATTCATTCAATTTTCATGTAGAAAAAGTATTGAAATCCCATGGAAAATAACTCTTTTGAAAACCCATTTTTTATTTAGAAACTTTCATTCTTTTAAATATAGCTTGCATCCCATATGGGATATGTTGTGGAGGAAAAAGACATTTATAAGAGATCCCGCTACTTACCATGTTAGTCTATTAATAAACTCGAGACCTGACTGGTGAGCTAGGGCCTGAATTTTTAATCCACAATGAGGAGGCCCAAACTGTGGGTTATATGATTCTGTTGTTAGGGCCGGCAGATCAAAAGGCCCGCCTATTAATCCATTGCTGACTTGGTCCCACCAAGCAGTGGAGGAAAACGTCTTAAGAGAAGTGATTAGACACTGGATTGGAAATTGTATTAGCTGTCATAAATTAAAAGATCACTAACCATGAGAAACACAAAGCACCCAATGAAGTCGTCGTCTGCTCTATTCCCGTCGTCTTTGTGCATTTCAATGCTTGTAGTCATTGCAAAATAACCAGTGAAAGCTAATGACGTCGAAGAAAGGTTCCGATCATCCTTGTGCATTTCAATGCTCGTAGTCATTGCAAAATTAATAACCAGCGAATGCTACTGACCTCGAAGAAAGGTTCCCATTACATCTTTATAACTGCAAAATTTGGAGGGAACATTCTTGGGATCAAAGACTACTACATCAGAAGCTCAACATCTATTAGCTAGAATAGGAAGATTAAGATAAGCCACATGAACTAACTAATAAGTTACCAATCTAAAGCTCTCTTTGAAGAGGTTGATTTTAATCCAAACTCTCCTACGCACACAAATGAGAGATTAAATTTAGTAAAAAAACTCAAATAAGGCCTTAAGTTTTTAACTTATTTAAGAAAAGGAGAAAAGTTTTAAAATTTCTCAAATTAGTCCTTAGTTTTTTCAATAAATATTCAATTAAGGACATCCGGTAATTTAAAGTATTTTCTGGTGAGTTTTCTCTCAAATTCTCCCTCAATTGTTTTAAAATACCCAAATTACTTTCAATTAAAAGTCATGACATGGTTTCGACAACCATTACATGCAGCCGATCGTCTTACGGTCAATGATTATCCTTGATCACCATGAGGACGTTGGTGAAGAAAATATAGAGAAAGTGAATGAGAGTATTTATTTCAATGAAAGGTATTTTGGAGTATTTTTTAAAAAATGAGCGAATATTTTGAAGAAAAAGTATCTTCAAATGGATGGATATCTTTAATTGAAAACTTCTTGTAAAACTTAGAGACTAGTTTGAAAATTTTTAAAACTTTTGTCTTTTTTTAAAATAAGACAAAACCTTGAGGCCTTATTTGAAAATTCCCCTTAAATTTAGGGGGACACCCCGTGACAAGTGAGCCACTCAACTTCTAGCATCGAATTTCAGTCCTCCAAATGTCGTAACCTACAGAAAGATTTGGAAGACCAGTAGTGACAACTTTTGGAGAATTTCCCTACACAGAACTCCAGCAAACAAAAATTTCTTTTGTCCAAACTCCAAACAGCCTCTTCTAGAAATCATCCGGAAATCATACGTCTCTGATACTTCAACATACCTGGTCCTTTACTCCTTTAGACGTGGGCCCACCATTACAATTTCAAACGGGTCCAAGCAACCGTTGACCATAGAAAAAAATCCAAAATATCCGCGTCCACTTAAAACCCCTCGAGTCGTAAGTAAATCCCCAACCATGAAGCAGTTGGCAATCCGCAAGCCATTATGACCCCTTTGAAGTTTTGCACTCATTCAATTACTTCATAACTCCTTTCCCATTTTCTCTCTCTCTCTCTCTCGTTCTTCTTCTTCTTCTAGATTTTCTTCTCTACAACATGACTACCAACGAAAACGCCGAACACAAGCCCCTCCATCCAGCACCACCTCCACGCCCACGGAGGCGCTTCTGCCGCTGCTGCGCCACCACATCCGCCATCGTCCTCCTCCTTATCGTCATCGTCCTCATCCTCTTTTTCACCCTCTTCAAACCCAAGGACCCCACCACCACTCTCCTCTCCACCACCGTTTACGGCGTCTCCCCAAGCGTCTCCCTCCCAACCATCCAATTCCAGCTCAACGTCTCCCTCGACCTCCTCTTCCACGTCCGCAACCCCAACCGCGCCTCCTTCCGCCACCGCCCTGGCAAGAGCCTCATCCTCTACCGCGGAAATGAGGTCGGCGACGTCGACATCTCTCCTGGGAAGATCCCGGCAAGGGGGTCCGAGCGGATCCCGTGCCGGGTCACAGTGGAGGCAGATAAGTTCGGGTCGGACTCGACTCGGTTTATAGCGGATGTGGTGTCGGGTGAGGTGGAATTCGAAGCCAGGACGAGGATTCCTGGAAAGGTGACCGTCTTGGGTTTTATTAAGAAGAGCGTGGTTGCTGTGGTTGACTGCCTCGTTATGGTTCAGTTCCCGGGGCTTACGGTTGGACGGCAGGAGTGCCAGCACAAAATCAAGATGTGAGAAGGAGACGGGTAATTACTGGTGGTTTTTCCAGTTTTGGTGCATGTATGTCTCTCCTATATGTACGTATGATGAGTATACTTCATACTGAGGAAGGTGTTTTTTTTTTTTTTTTAAATGGGGATTTAATTATAGGTGTATTTTATGTTTTTTTTTTTGGGGGGGCAGGGGGATGGGGTGTGGGGCTTAGGGTTCCAATAATTGGTGGGTATTTTATCGATGTCATAGTTCATTCTACTATTTTGTTTAGATGTAGAGTATCTTGAGCTCAATTAATGAAGATTCATAATTTTTTATTTTCTGAGAAAGGTCCAAAATAAATTGATAATCAATAGAGAATTGATTGAATGATAAAGGTTTTGGCTTTGGCCGATTCGAAGGTTGGAGTATGTGGCTGTGAAGATATATTCTAGGGTCAATGGCTTTAATGACCAAAATTGACAGAATTATGTGGTGTAATCAAATCTCAAAATAAAATTAGGAATTTTAAAGGGTCAAATTTGGGGCCTACAAGAACGTATATGCAAATGCTTTTTATATTGTGAGATTAAATTAATTAATTTAGGCTGAAAATGGGCCAAAACATCAGGCTTTTATTTGCTCAAAAATATTTACTCTAGAAATTCGGATACTATAGGCTTGACTTAGAGAAATTATGGGCTAAAGGTTTGAAATCCATTGCGGGGCTCACATATTTTAAAATCGAGAGGATTCGGACTGGGTTTATCACTGCAAATGCTTTCCATATATATTGCTTGTCTTATGCACATAAAGTAGGACTGGCATTGATTATGTTAAGGCTAAACATTAGGGCTAATCTATATAATATGGCAGCTCAGGTTTTGAATCCTGGGACATTTTGAGCCTTTGGATCTATGTATATAAATCCAAGGGATATTTTGGACCCTTGGATTTAAGAAGGGAATGCAAAAGGGGGCAGCAAGATAGAATTATTTACCGGTATTGCCATCCCTTTTTCATTTAAAAGAAAAAGGGCTAAAAGTTGAATAAATTTACAAGTTTCTGCCATCCCCATTGAAAGCAAAAAAGGGTCGGCAAGTTTGAGTTATTTATATGTATTGCCATCCCTTCTTCATTTTTTTTCTAAAAAAAGCACTACTTCATTGATGATGAGATGGGACCAAGATAAGAAGATGAGATGAACAAATTGGGTTAAAGATTTCATTAATGAATGGAATTATATCATTTAGCTTGGATTTTTTTTTGTGGAATCCATTTTATGGTTGGACTTGCTTTCGAGACACATGGAACCTAAGTTCGGTCGGTCTGAGGCATATCCAGGTTCGGTGGTGCGTCGTGCCTTCAGGCACGGAAAATTTCTTGTAGATTTATGTAGATTGTATGCATAAATTATAATTTTTCTCAGTCTCAATTCCGAATTTGTATGCATGAGCTCGATCGCTGGAACTTCTACAAGCATATAATGTTTTTTTTTTTTGTAAAATTCTACAAACATATAATTGCTTGTTGAATCTGTTAAGCCAACACATTAGTGTTGTCATTGATTAGGAGATCCGTTTAATGTGCCGGTCCTGACGGATCAGGCTATACGCAGTCAACTAAACATGCGTAAGGCTTAGAGTTTACTGCTACCTTTAGCTTCTATTTGAATGTTCCGGGGATCATTTAAAGACTTCTTAATTAGGAACTTCGACAGCTCGACCTAGGGCTCGGGGGACTGAAAATCCCATTGTTAGCCCTAGGCTTTTCCTCAGTGGCCCCTTCAGTATCGACATTTTTAATGATTTTTTTGCCAGGGGTAGTTTGGGTGCCTGAGTTGAACATCGGGGAACCGAAGGCCCCTTTTGGTGGCCCAAAAGTTGCTTTAGGTCAAAATCCAGCGAGCTCATTTTTAATGCGCTAGGGGTCTTGGGCGATCGAACCTTCTCCAAATTAGGTCAAACTAGTTGTTGTGCTTCGCTGGATATGACCGTTGTACACCATTGGACGATCGAAACTTGAGTTCGGGTACCTAATGGCCAGTCTCTATAAATATTGGGCTCATTTTCTAATGTCGGACTACTAAGTTTTTTAAAGGACTTTGTGTGTACGAATCATTACTAAGTTGTACCTCTGAGAAACCTTCAAAACCCCTATTTTCATCTTCGTAGGTAGACGGTAGACCTTGAGCATACAAAACTCATAAAAGAGAGTTGTTTGTGGAAAATTGCAGATCTAGTGTTCTGAATCACTCCGTAGGAACATCTTAGACACCCTAGATCCAAAATCTCCAAATCCTATTACTTAAGCCATTTTGGCCTAAAGTGTGAAGTTTGCATCCTGGATTCCTGCATCGATTGCTATTCAAGTAATACATGTAATCTTTTGAGGCAAGCATTCTTAGTTTGATTTTTTTTTTTATTTAATCTTGTAAAGTGGAGTAGATCTGTTTGACCAAATCTCTCTAATGAAATAGATTGGTGGACTGGATCTGGATGATCAAACCAACTTAATAAAAATAGGTTGTATGGTGTGAAGTGTGCCTATTGAAAAACCTCACTTAGGGGTCGTTTGTTTGCTGGGAAAGTGATTCACATGTGTAAATGACCCACATGTGTCATTTACATATGTAAATTACTCATATGGATCAGATTCCACCGTTTGTTACTAACATAACATTGCACATGTGAATCTATGAATAGGTCATATATTGTTTGATAATATCTCAACATCCAAGCATCAACAACGGTTGAGAATTGGATACATGGTCGTGTTTAATATTATGAAGAAGATGAACGGTTTTGATTTCATAGGTGGAGCCCACATAAATAAAAATAATTATAAAAGGCGGACCAGGTATGCCATTTACAATATACATCCAAAGGCTGTAATGTTTTGATGATATCTCAACATCCAAGCAACATCAATGGTTGAAACTTGGACACATGGCCGTGTTTGAGCTTCTGCAGAATATGAACGGTCCTGATGTTACAGGTGGGGCCATGAAAAATAAAAGATTTCATAAAAGGCGAACTAGGTATGTTAGTTACAATAGATTCATCCGACGGTTGTAATTGCGTTGATGATATCTGAACAACCAAGCATCATCAACGGCTAAAAATTGGATACATGGCCGTGTTTAAGATTCTTAAGAACATGAGTGGTGTGGATGTTACACATGGGGCCTATAAAAATAAAAAAATTACAAAAGGCGCCCATATTAAAAAACATTATCTCAAATAAGAACAACTTATAGTTGCGAGCCACTGTAAAAATTCTTGATTTAATTAAATATGTTCACAATTCCATCAAAATGATTACAAAAGTTCACAGTTTTCATACAATTTTCACAATGAGCAAACAAAGTTCACATCAAAATGTCTTATTAACGCTACTGGAAGCACCAATTCAAACAGAAAACCAAACACCCGTATTTACAGTTGTCGGATTCCACAAAAATGAAATTGCATGAGCAGAAGAAAAGTACCCTGCAAGTGGCCAAAAGAAAGGCATAAAGCCATAAAAAAATAAGGTATAAAAACCATCAGAAGTTAAGCACAATCATCATATTAAAAACAGAACACACCTTATTATACTAGTAGTAATAAACACCACAAACATCAACTTCTTTCCCTTCTCTTAGATTGTACCTTATAAAGAGAAAAATCAAATTATAAAGGCATCACTTCATTTTTTTTTAATACCCAAGAACCAAAAGTGTGGGAATTTGTTCACTAAAATCTTTTGAACAATAATTCTCTCAGCAAGAAGAGCTATCAACTTAATTGTCAATACAGTGTCTGACAAGTAATACTTGGATAACAATCCCTTCACTAAAATCCCAATTGTCAACATGACAAATTAGAATCTGCTTGTGCCAAAAGAGAAAAAAAAAGAAGGATTTCTCATAAATTTGAAGTCATGAATTTAGAAACTTCAAATATAAATACATGTGCTCAGAATCACAGAATAAAAATCAATGAGATGCATAGACATAAATCTAAAAACTATATAGCCCATCCATTCAAAATCTATATATTTGATGATGTACATATGAATATTTATAAAACCAACAATGATAGAAATCTTTACAACTACAAGCCATACTAAGTTGAATTTTCAAAAGGTGGGATTGTAGTTCAACAAAAACTTCCCAACAGACATTACCAAAAAACCTCTTTTTTTTCCCAAAAAGATACATTCTACTAAAACCCTACAACTGAAATTACTACACGAAACCAAATTACCTCCCCTAAATCCAAACACTCCACCAAAACATCAATTTTAGATTGCCGTAAACAATAACAAATCACTCCCAAGACTTAGTTCTGGTCAAGAAGCCTAATTAGCTAGGCTAAGAGTGCATTATGAACACATTACGAACCCAGCTCACTCCCTACTCAGTGGCAAGTATGTACACAAATGAAGACTGCACCCTCTTTAAGAAATCAGTTCTTTGCATAAAAGGGTGCATATGGCACTGATTGTTGGTCATTCCTCTTTAATTCTATTTTTAGTTTTATGCTCCATCAAACAACATGGGGTAGCCTGATGCACAAAGCTTCCGCATATGCTTGGGCAAGAAAAACCATTTTTATCAAGCAACATAGCAACTGATTTTCAGCATTTCAACGAGGCACCTAGCTTTTGATAACACACACCAACCAACATTGCAAAATGGATCCCTTCAAAACTCATTGAGTAGGGAATGCTTCCAACCAACAGTGAGCACGTAACACCTCGACCCACCTTAATCTCATTTTAGAGTTAATTAATTTAGATTAATTGTTTAATGAATGCTTTGATTGTGATTGGACTTGACTAAGTAGAATTAGTGGGGTTTAACCATTTACTAGGTAGATTATGACTTTTGGAGTGTTTTGGGTTTTGTGTGTATTTAGAAAATTTGGAATTTTAATGCATTGCATAGAGCATTTCAAGGGCCTTAACTTTCATGTCTTGACCCATTGAATTCGGATCCATTTGGACCCATTTCCAGTCCACTTAATCAGCCCAAGCCTCTTTTTGAGAATTCTAGTCCTTTTGTGGACTTACATGCAACTGCAGGATAAAGTTGGGTTAAAAACCAATTTCAGCTACTTTCCTTCTTCTTCCTTCATTTCCAACAACTGAGAGTTCCTCTTCTCTACTCCTCTTCTGCTTCATTTCTTCCTTCCTCACTTCAAGCAACCAGCCAAGGGATTTCCTGCATGTGAGTGGACATCATTTCCACTTCATCTTCTCCATCTTCTTGTCAAGGATTACAGTTCCTAAGCTCAAGCATCCACTCATCTTTCTTAATTTCTTCTTGCTCTTGGTAAGCTCTTTCTTCATTAATCATTTCCTTTTAATTTCTTTCATCCTTGGAAGGCTATAAATCGTGCGTGCATCATCTTCTTCCTCATTCATTTTCTTCCATTTGGTTTTTCACCATTTTAGGTTCATTTTGAGCTTGCATTTTGGGGATTCTTTTATTAGAAAAGATTTGGAGAGTGAGATAGCTTTCAAGCACCTAAGGCAAGTTAAATCTATACATTTGTATGCATAATTCCTAGTTTGTTCCTTGAATATGATCAATCATGTGTAGAAACCCTTCTTTTGCTAAAAAAATGGATTTCTAATAGATGATTTCTCTTATTTTTGTCAATGGGATTGATTGATGTTTTATGAGCATTTTGGAAGCTCAAAGATACCCATTGTAGTGGTTTAAAACCTGGAAAGAATGCCTTGAATGGCCTGGAAGAAACAGAGAAGACACAGATTTCGGACACATGATTTTGACAGTTCACTCGAGCGAGCGTGAGTGCAAGCTCAAGCGAAGGGCTCTCTGGGAGGGTCTGCTCGAGCGAGCTTTGGTTCGATCGAGCGGACAACTCTCTGTCTGGGGTCTGCTCGAGCGACCATCTGAACGCTCGAGCGAACCTAATGCCTGCAGTATGCAGATTTTCAACGACCATAACTTTTTAACCGTATGTTCGTTTTTGGAGATCTACATACCATTTATTTGATTTGAATCTTATAAAAGGATAAATGTTGGATTTTACATAATTGTGACAAATTGATGTTTCCATGAAATAGATATCGAACCGTAGCTTGTTCAAATTGATTGGCCTGATAGATGGACCTGTAGGATGTGCACCCTGAACTTTTATCACGACCAATGGGTTTGTTTAATTGTGGATATGGATTGAGTAACCTTACCCACAAGGGACCTTGTGTTCTTCGAATTGTACTGCACCAAATGTTTTATATTAAGAAATTTGGCATCCTAATTATGTAACGCCAAGGGGTTCTTTGTAGCCCAACAATGCTGAAATCCTTATTACTACCGTGAGTTGGACAGTGAAGACCACGAGTGTTCCTAAGACCGTAGGCTTGGCTTGAATTACATCTTGACTCCGTATATGATCTATATGTACATGCATTGTATTCCGTTTCCAGTATTCTAGTATGACTTGATCATGCTTTTGTTCAATTATGTATTTTCTGTTACACATCTGTTATATTACATTTATTTCTGGCTTTGTTCAGTATATTTCAGTAAGTTCCAATTTTTGTTATTTATATGACCTGCCCTGTATATGTCCTGCATCTGTCCTGTATCTGATTAACACAGTTCTGTACCTGATCTGTTAATTGTCCATTGCACTCTATGAGTCGGCACGACTTATCTTCGACCCTATCTAAGTCGGACCCGGCTAAGTGTGGGTTTAGTATATTCTGACACTCTGCAGATGGAAAATTATTCTGAGGGTCGACCGGCACCCTAGGTCTATGATAGAGAATTCTGGGTACCTCTATCTCCTAGTAGCACCGCCCTGTTCTGTCCTGTCCTGCTCTCATTTTATTTTCATGCTACATTATTAACTTGGGAGAATATAGCTTATGTGGGTGTGCCAACTAGTTCTGTTAATATGTATATATATCATTATGATTCATATGTTTCATGCTAATTCATGCACTGATCTGCCCAGTGATCATTCCTTGATCTCTTATAATTTATATCTATCTGACTATTTATTTGATACATGCTATATGGACTGTATATGTTTATCTTGCTTAGCTTAGTCTAATTGTGTTACACTTGGTGTTACAGGTGAATACATTGACGCCATTGCCCCGGAGATCCTTGAGGAAGAGAAATCTCTCCATAACGTAGCCGAATGGACTTCTGGTGATGTCTTTTAGACATCTACTCGATAAGAATGAACGTTAAATGACCCATAGACCGTGGCTTGGATTGCCGCATCTTTTGTAGTAGTCTTAATGAACTTGTTTAACTTTTGGGATTGTCAACTTAAACTTAACTTACTTCTTCTCTCTCTATCTCTTGAACTTGAACTTGAATTTTAATCAATGCTCATGAACTCTTATGCTCTATATTTTGATGCATGACGGATTATGGTTGGATATATCTATTTGACAAAATTTATACAGGTGAAAAATACAAATACATAGATTTATAAACCTCACACGTGATATCATGTGGGTAAATTCCGTACGTGGGGACCAAGAGTCAATGAGTTTGACTCGAATTTCCACGCGGGCGTGTGTCGCGCCTCGGGATGTGCGAAATCTCGGGCTCAGGGCGTGACAGAGCAGTTCACCAAATTTAGAACAGCCACACAATTTGCACTTTGCAAATAAGAAAAAAGATCCGGTTATCCATATAAACAAGATCCATCTTAGCTATGTTCAAATTCTGAAGGCATGGGACACACATTTCATGGAGAAAAACCCCATTAGATTTAACATCCCCCATTGACAGATGAAGGATCAAAGTGATATTTCACCATTGGATCAAACCGGTTCAAGCCGTCGAAAACATTGAAGAGACCTATGTCTTATCAATTCTTAGGATACATGTTGACATAAAAACAGAGCTTCTTACACAAAAAAGCAGAAGACGTCCAAGTCAAGCATCATATACATGTACAAATAAATACCATACAATCAACTCAACAAAGGAATCATAGAAAATCTTACACAGTAACTCCAAAATTTCCGTTCTTCAAGCACAAGCATAGTACAAGCACATTTTTAGGTATTTTTCATGCAAATCTATAAGCAGCAAATAAAACTTACAGTGGTTTCCTGCGGAAGGGCATGCACAACATCCCCTTTAGGATGATTGGAATTTGGAATTCTAATAAACAAATATGCATGGTGTTTTTTTTTAACTTGTTTTTTCTTTTAAGAAAATTTAATATCTTCTCGTACACCTGCCTCTATAAAATTTTCTAGAAAGGCCAATACATACACTCATAAGTCACACACATGCTGAACCAATTCATACACTCATAAGTCACACACATGTCGGAGAATGGATCCCTTGACATGCCAAACTAAGAAAAAAAAAAGGAATTCTAGGAAGGAAAGATCTCCAAACATGCCTCTTTTGAAATAAATCTCACCTCCCTTGAAAGGGAGAGAGGTAAATATATATCACTGTCGACCATCAATTTGGGCAATCCATCCAATTTGGCATGTTGAGTGTTGACCATCCAATTAATCATCATTAAATAACCTGTTTATACCTATAAGGCTACCTACACAAAATTCAAAATGTACTTCGTATTTTTCCCTAAAAAGGCCATCAAAGAGGAAACAGGAAGCAAACAGAAGCCAGAAAGAAAGAATTTTTTTTTTAAAAAAAGGTATAGAGGATCATGAGAAATACAAGAAACAGGAAGGAATCATAAATCAATCAAATCACCATAGAACCACCTGTCTAAATACCCGAGCTTTCAAGGCGGCAAGTTCTTTCTTCCTCTTTTCCTCCTCTTCTTCGTTCCCTTCCTTTGTTTTAGGTGCCAAGTGTTGACACCAAAAATGTCACTTTGCCTTTCCAAGATACAAAGAGCTACATGAAGTCGCAACCTGCCATAAATAGGCAATGCTGCTTCCAAAAATCAAATCTTGTCAGAATCAAACAAAAACTGCAAGATTCATCCAGACAGCCAAAAGAGGAGTACACAAGAAGTTTCAAGCCATTTCAAGATCATTTGGCCTAACTTCGCTTCTCCAACAGCCAAATCAAGCCTCTCGGCGGTAAAGCTCTCCGGGACCATGGTTTCCAAGACAGAACCTATGGATCATCTTAAAATGACTCCAATAGGTTCCCTGTCAAATCTCAAGTCAATCGGACATCGGTTGACCGCACATCAAACCGCGACATCTTCATCGCGACAAAAAGCAAGTCTACAGGTGATAGGACCCCAAACGGCTTCAAAACTCAAACAAAAAGCCTATGGTTGGTCTTATTTATTGCTCAGCAGGCTTCACACCAAATTTCAGGTCATTCCGACATCGTTTGACCCAGTTTCAGCTTTTGACAGAAAATCGGCAGCTCTGCGCGACAAAGTCTTCGGCTTTCTCAGGAAATTGGAAACTTTGCAAAATAAAATGCAAGGATTCTCATCAGGTTTCCTACAAAGAAATCAGGCCAATAAATGATCAAAATGTCAAAGAAAAGTACAGAAGAAAAAAGAATAAAAAAAGAGCAAAAAACGGACGCAAAACGGGACGAAAGGGGAAACCCCCCAGGGTCGCAGACCCCTGCGACCCTGGGCCAGGGTCGCCGGCGACCATGGACCCCGGGTCGCCGGGAAAGCCCCGGAAACCCCGGTTTTCGCCGTTTTTTTTCGCGATTCAAGGAGCCCAGCCTCTGGTACTTTCCAAAATTCATGCTTTTGAGACACCAAGTCCTCTGACATCCGTCCAAAAACACGGGTAAATCATCAAGAGTATCGAAGACAGTATTGATCGCCACCCGGTCAACCAAAAAAAAGTGTGCTTTCCACCCGACCGATCGAGAAATCGACAGGACAGATGGCACCGACCCGCTGTTGGCAACAAACACCTGAAATTACATGGTCATCTGATGTCGATCTACATGAAGATCCATCGATGATCATCGACAGAAGAATTCCAAAAGACGTGGCACGGCCCGCGACTCTTCAGCTGCTCGGCGACCACTTAATGCGATTAATTGACTAACTTTATTACAGTCATTAATCCATTTCTTTGGACGGCCCAATCAGAAGCAAGCATTCGGGAGTTACAAGTCAAGAAATTCATGGCATTTAACCCATGAAACTCCTCCCATCATGGCGATTAAAGGCGATTAAATGCCCTCAATCTCCTCCGGCCAATCAGAAGCCAAGAAAAAGGAGTTACAAAATAAACAATTCAATTTTGTAACTCCTCCCATTATGTGGCTTAATGACATTAAAAGCCCATAAACCCACCTAAAAGGCTACCTAAAAGCCTATAAATAGGAGGGCTCTCCAAGAAGAAAAAACAATCAGAAAGCATCAGAAAAATCAGAGAAAAAAGCACAGAAATCCAGAGAAAGGAAAAAGAGAGAAAACTCTGCGGAAGTTCTACACCGGCCACCGCAACAAGGTGACAAAAGTCCCTTGGGGGTACCCCCCCCAAGGTCCTTGCCTTCTCCTCCTGCCTCCAATGGCTTAGATATGGCTTTTCAGCCCGTCTACTCGGTTTTTTATTGGACATAGGACCTTCCTTTGGTCTTTGTCTTCTAAAAACCTGAGGTTATAGCCAAGCCAAGCGAATCAAATAGCATCCTCTGTTCTCATCTGCATGGATGATGGCGAAGCCCACATATGGCTTGCGACCGTCAATCTAAACGAGTCCTCCACAATCTCCTGAGAAGTTAGATCCTCCTTTTCTTGCTTTTCATTGTAGTTTGTATTTTTACAAAAGAGACAAAAATCACAATTCTTGTCTTTCATTGTTGATAAGGATTGTAAATCGGCTATAAACGCCAAAGTCGGCTATAAACGCCAAAAATCGGCTATAAACGCCAAAATCGGCTATAAATGCCAAAAAATCGCCTTTCACGGCAAATCAAGAAAAATGTCTCTTTTCTTAAATATATGTGCAATGGAAAACTTGAAAGAAGTTGATTTCCTTTTTACTTGCGAAGGTTGATCTCCGGATCACCACTTGCAATTCCAAGTAAAAATAGAAAATCTGGCACACCCACAAAAAAAAAAGAAATGTTGATGCACGCCCCTGCCCCCCGGTTACGAAAGGGTCGGAACCGACGGACTCCCACGTCCGCCGACCTCGGTAGAACTCGAGCAGGAGCGCGGTCCATCAAGCTGGCATCACCCGGTGGGACTCGTTTATTTGAGAACACGATGCTAGAAATGAAATATTTGCATATCATATATTTTGCTCTATGCTTATATTTCTTTTCTCAATTCCTTGGCTACTTTATAATTGGTGGCCTATGTTGAATTCAAAAAAAAAAAATGAGATGAGATTTTTTGTTTGGAAATTTCTAATTCTTTGAATTTATTTCCACTCTTTCTCTTTTCAAAAAAAAAAAAAAAACGAAAAAAAAAAATCAGATTTTTCATTTTTGAATTCAAAATTGAGAAACTTTGATCCTTTCCCTTCTGGGCACTGGCGCTCGCGGAAATCGCCGAGACCGTGTTCGGATCGGGGGTTGGGCCATTGTTTCTCTTCGATGAGTTCATTAAAAATCTAAAAAAAAAAAAAAAAAAAAACGAAAAAAAAATCAGATTTTTCATTTTTGAATTCAAAATTGAGAAACTTTGATCCTTTCCCTTCTGGGCACTGGCGCTCGCGGAAATCGCCGAGACCGTGTTCGGATCGGGGATTGGGCCATTGTTTCTCTTCGATGAGTTCATTAAAGATCTAAAAAAAAAAAAAAAAAAATTTTTTTTTAGATTTCTCATTTTTGGATTCAAAATTGAGAAACTTTGATCCTTTCCTTTCTGGGCACTGGCGCTCGCGGAAATCGCCGAGACCGTGTTCGGATCGGGGATTGGGCCATTGTTTCTCTTCGATGAGTTCATTAAAAATAAAAAAAAAATATATATAAAATTTTTTTTTTTTCAGATTTCTCAATTTGGATTCAAAATTGAGAAACCTTGATCCGTTCCTATCGTTCATCGCGCTTGCAGAAATGTTGAGCCTGTTCGACTAAGGTTTTGGGCCATGGTTTCTCTTCGATGAATTCATAAAATAAAATAAAAAAAAAATATATAAAAAAAAAAGACATAGACCATTAAGGTTAAACCAACTGTGTTCTTTGATCATGGTTGATTCAAAGAAAAGCCTTGTCCAGAGTGTGGAGACAGCTTGACTGTTCTAGGCAAGGGTCCTCCAAACGGGTTCATTAAGTAATCCTACCCTTACCTGGGGGCAATTCTATCAATCAAGATTTCATAAGACCGGGTTAGGAGGCTTGTGTGTACTCTCTCGTCTTTTAAATAAATTTTTTTTCAAAAATAAAATTTTTAAAATAAAAATTTTAAAATAAAAAATAAAAAATAAAAAAAATTTCAAAAAAAAAAATATAATAAAAAAATAAATAAAAAATAAAAAAAAAGATTTTTTTTTTAAAAAAAAAAATCTTCAAAAAAAAAAAAAAAAAAAAAAACTTCCGTCATTTTGGGTTTAGATTGGAGAAATCTTGGTCTTCTCCTTTCTGGGCACTGGCGCTCGCGGAAATCGCCGAGACCGTGTTCAGATTGGAGTGCCTTTTGCTCTCTTTGATAAACCCGATATTGGCTTTTCAAAAAAAAAAAAACTCGTCATTTTTAGATTCAGATCCGAGAAATCATGGTTCATTTCTTTCTGAGCACTGGCGCTCGCGGAAATCGCCGAGACCGTGTTCAGATTGGAATACCATCTGCTCTCTTTGATGAATCCAATCTTGACCTTTCAAAACAGAGAATCTCATCTCATAGATGCGGTCTCAAAACATTTGTGTCTAGCGGTACTAGTACGCCCTTTCAGGGTCTACTGTATTGCGACCGGCACATTTGTAACTCCAACTTTATATTCTTCTTACCTCGAGCAAGCTCTGCTTCTCGATAAGTCGAATTTAAGTTCACAATTGCTTCTAGCAGTCACTGGGATGCCCATTCTGGGCTTACCATACCTGCGATCAGAACAATTGTACCTTCTATGGCATTTTGTCTTCCTCATATTGCTTGGGTCATCTATCTCGAGCAATTTGAAAAGACGAAACCATAGAACTTCCCATTTATGATCATTATATTCTTGTGATTACTAATGGATGTGGTCTTGTTTCAGAAATTTTCGAAAAAACTAACAATGGCAGCTTCACTAACCATTACTTTCGACGAAAGCAAGCACCAACTCATGCTTCAACAGAAGCAGACCACGCGCACCTACAAGCGCCCCATCAGCTGCCGAAGCGTCAACTCCCTCGGCAACTCTGTGAACTCCGGGTCGACCTCGACTCCCCGGACTATCGTCTTCGGGACGCTGGGACCATTCCCACTTCCTGAGGAACAAGCTGCTCCCTCCAAGAAGCAGAAACTCGCCTCTCAACGTGTCACTACCGTGACACCAAAGGCGAGTACCAGAAGACCTGAAGCCCGTGGCAGCCCCACGAAGCCTCAACCTGCAAACAACCAGGTCTACCCCAAGACTTAGTCCCCAAGACCTTCACCAAAACAAAGAAGTTCCCAGACATCCACTAAGCCAGCATTCCTGGCCCCACTCAAGGAGAACCAGTTCTATCCTCTTGCTTACATGAAAGAGGAGAGACCCATCTCCAACCTGACTTCCAAGTCATCCCAGCATGAGCCGGCTTGTTCCTACAAGCCCAAAATCAAGTCATGCATCACAAGGCCTCCACAAGCACCTGCTAAGGCCTACAAATCTGCAGTTCGACCCTTTATCTCTACAGGGGCCGAACTTCACAAATTCAAAGCTTCGCTGCAACAGGCGAAGGACAGGGTTCGCATCCTGTCCTTGCCCAGCTACAGAGAAGACAGGCTCGGCTGCTGCGCCCGAGGGAGTACATCCTTCATCGTCAGAGCCCAGTCAGAGCTGACCGAAGCTCAAATTGCTCGTCGTATACGCCGCCGCGCGTCGTACCGACAAAAGAGACTACAGAAGCAAAGGACCCAGCCTCCTACACTTCAAGTCTCTCCCAAATGGGTCGAAAAAGAAAGACCCAACCAAGTTGCTGCCGTCCATATGGTTGGAAAAACCAGAAGGCGCCAAAAATCAGCAATAAAAATCCATGTCCGACGTCCAATGACCCGCAGCGTCTCCAGGACAAGAAGACATTCAGAAGAATCCCCTGCTCCTTCAAGCAAAGGACAGCAGAGTGATCCTTCCTCAAGCTCTTCTTCAAAAAGAATGAGCCCCAGCTCAGTCACCAGGACAGTTTCTTCATTCGAATCACGAAGGATGAATGTCTTGGCTACAAATTCTGAGCCACCACCCCGCAATCCACCTCCAGAAGATGCGATCACCCGCATCCAGCAGTTGGAACAGGGCCAGCAGAGGATTGAAACTCTGATGGAAAACCTTCTCCTCGCCTTCCAAAATCAGGCGAACAATGAACCTCCTCCGAATCATCAAGACGACGAGGTAAATAGAGAAGAAAATGAGTCACGCGCCCTTACCAAAAAGGACGTAGACGGTATCCTCGCCAAAGCAAAAGAAGAGGATATACTCAAAGAGCATGGGATCAAGCCACCATATCCTTTATGGATGGACTCGGTCCCGTTCCCCACCAAATTCAAGCATCCTACTCTCCAAACATATACGGGGAAAGGATCAGCCAGACAGCACGTCATCCACTTCAAGATCCTGACGGGAGCTATCGCGGATCAAGATGCACTCAAGATCCGCCTCTTTGCAAGTACCCTAAAAGGTACGGCCTTCGATTGGTACTCCACTCTGCCGGAGGACTCAATCCAAAACTGGGCCATGCTAGAGACACGCTTCCTCACTCACTTCAAAGGTGAAGATCATCCCGCTACTATGGCTCAGCTGTGCAGCCTAAAACAGGGGGAGAATGAGTCAACATATGACTTCATTCACAAGTGGAAAGCAATGGCATACAAATGCTCTGATGTATTGCCACAAGCGTCGCTAGTCGACATCTGCCGAAACAACATGAGAGCCAGAATCCGCTCCATGATCATCGGCAACAAATCAAAAAACCTGGGAGAACTCCTAGAAGCTTCCATGGAAGCTGAAACGGTGATTAAAGACCTCAACAGTCAGAAATCATCAAAGAAAGAGCCAACCGCCATTGCAACCTCTAAACCAAAGAAGAAAGAGGTCCTCAATGTGCAGACCAAGCCAGCTCCTCAGCCACCAAAGAAAGCTGAAAACAAAGCTGCTGGTAAGAGACCTGAACTCTCTGATGCCTTCAAAGAACGAGTAGAGAAGAAATACCCGTTTGATGAAGATGTTGATGAAATTTTCGGGGCTCTTGTGGCAAACGGCAAGCTCACCTTGCCTGAACCAAAAAGACCGGGTGATGTTGGCAAAACCAACGATCCTCGGTACTGTCCATACCACCAGATGATCTCACATCCTCTCAATCAATGCTTCGTTGTGAGAGAGAAAATAAATGAGATGTGGAAAAACGGAGTCATCACCTTTGACAAAAACTATGGGTCTGCCTCCGTCAACATGGTGACATGTGGACAAACATCAAGATCACCGAAGAAGAAGATCACTACTTCCTTCAAGGTGATAAACTCAATCGAAGCGTCCGAGGAACTGGTTCCTTATCCGACACCAGACGGACAACCGATATGGGGACATCCCGATCTCCTGGAAGATGAAAATTGGGAGGTCGTGAAAACAAAGCCTACAGCTCGACAGCGAAGGCAGGCTAGGAAACATCTCCTCAAGCTCAAACGGCAAGAGAAGACCCAGCCAAAACTAGAGGTCAAAGAAAAGGCAGAGGCTTCCTCTACCGCTTCACTGGAGGTAACAAAAACATCCCTTCCAGAGACTTCAAAGGGGGTAAGGAAATTCACTCTCAGTGATTTCATGCCACCTCAATTCAGAGAAGCCATGCAGGAGACATCATACTCTTGCAATTCGGTAGTTGGATTCTCCATTGATGGATACGAGTCCAGCGACACCGATGATGGATTCGAATCCAACTACACAGATGAATGGGAGGAGTCCCTTGAAACAGGAGAATATCTCTCCGATGAAGAATGGGTTCCTGAGTCTCATCTTATGCCAGTAATCTGGTATAACCCCCTACAGCCACAAGGATCCTGGTCTGATGATGAAGAAGACCAAGAGGCTGTACAAGAAAATGCTGCTGACCCAGCACCTCTCATTACTCCAGTGGAAATCAACGATGTTGAGCCACAAAGAGATGATGAAGAAGAAGATCCGGCTCCCATACCTGATCTTGAAGAATATGCAAGGATCTTGCAGCGACTCGCTCTAGAACAAGAGCAAGAACGCGTCAACGAGCCTCCTCGCAATCCAGAGCCTGAAGTCCCTGAAGACCACCAGGTACATCATCCCTTAACTCCTGAAAATGGAGAAAATTGCTGGATAGACGATCCTCTCACATCCGAGGATGAGTCTGACTCCGATCAGGCAACGTCTCCCGTCAGAGCTTCCTGTAATGTGATAATTCGGGATTATAGCTCTTCCGAAGCATCGTCTGATGAGAGCACTTACACTCCGGCTTCGCAAACACAAACTGCGAATGAATCCATTGAAATGCTTCTTCGGCGTCTCGTCGGGTAAGTTCCTCGGATTCTTAGTTCGGAAAGCTGGAATAGAGCTTGACCCCATAAAAGTCAAAGCCATTCTAGAAATGCCCTCTCCAAGAACCTTGAGAGAACTCAAAGGGCTTCAAGGGAGATTGGCCTACATCAGACGGTTTATCTCCAATCTTTCGGGGAAATGCCGTCCATTCTCCCGGTTAATGAAAAAAAGGTGTAAACTTTGTCTGGGATGCTGACTGTGAAGCTGCTTTCCAAGACATCAAGTCATACCTGACAAAACCTCCAGTGTTAGCTGCTCCTACCACTGGAAAACCATTCATCTTGTACACAAGAGCCCTTGATCACTCTCTGGGAGCTCTGCTTGCGCAAGAAAATGATCAAAGAAAAGAAGCTGCTCTATATTACCTCAGCCGCATGCTAGTAGGTGCAGAGCATCGCTACTCTCCAGTCGAAAAAGAATGTCTTGCAGTGATGTTCGCCGTACAAAAGCTGCGTCACTACTTGCTTTCCAACACAGTCTACCTGGTCTCGAGGGTCAACCTCTTGAAGGTCCTTGTCACAAAGGCAGGTTCTCTCAATGCTCGACTGGCAAAATGGTCCATCCTTCTGTCATAATTTGATATTAGGTATGTACCACAAAAAGCAATCAAAGGGCAAGCTCTAGCGGACTTCCTCGCAGAGCATCCATTGCCTAAAGATTCTCCACTCAGAGATGATCTCCCAGACGAACCAGTCTACAATGTGGAGACTTTCTCACAAAGTGCCTCCTGGGACATGTACTTTGACGGTGCAACCAGGACAAATGAAAAAAGACAGCTGATCTCGGGAGTTGGCATCCTCTTTGTTAGCCCCGACAAATACATGATTCCACACGCTTTCTCGCTACTGGAACCATGCACAAACAATGCAGCTGAATATCAAGCTCTGATCTTAGGATTAGAACTCGCCATCGAATCCGGTATCACCATGCTGGAAGTCTTTGGAGACTCTCAACTGATCGTCAACCAGATGAATCAGAAATTTGAAGTCAGGAAGCCAGATTTGCTGCCCTACTACAACAAGGCACAATCACTTCTGCAAAAGTTTGACATCTGTCACATCACCCACATTCGTAGAGGTGAAAACATACGTGCAGATGCCCTAGCCGGACTTGCCGCATCCATGGCAATCCAGGAAGGGGAAAACATGCAAGTCACAGTGTGCGAAAGAAGAATCCTTCCTCCTCTTAACACACACCAAGCAGTTGCTGAATGCCACCAAGTGGTCGGAAGTCGGATTTCAATCCTTCAAACTTTAATTGGCGACTGGAGGGATCCGTTCATTGATTACATTATGTTCGGAATCCTACCCGAAGATCCAAAAGAACGGGTAAGCATCCAAAGGCGAACCCCAAGCTTCCATTTGGATATTCCATCAAAAATCCTTTACAGGAAATCCTTCAACGGAGTACTTCTACGCTGCTTGTCACAACAAGAGGCTGAAGAAACACTCAAAGAAGTTCATGCTGGTCTTTGTGGAGCTCATCAGGCTGGACCTAAGCTCTATGATCAGATAAAAAGGTTAGGATATTACTGGCCTACCATGGTAGCTGACGCAATGCAATTTGCTAAGCGCTGCCAACAATGCCAAGTTCATGGAGATTACATTCACATGCCTCCAGAATGGCTGCATCCTACAGCGATCTCATGGCCTTTCGAAGCCTGGGGTATGGACATCATAGGTCCTATTTCTCCCCCTTCAAGCAAAGGTCATCGCTTCATCTTCGCCGCTACGGATTACTTCTCCAAGTGGTCAGAAGCATTTGCGTTTAACGAAATGAAGACCTCATCAGTCCTTCAGTTCCTGCGCACCAACATCATTTGTCGTTTCGGCATACCCAAAAGATTCATCCATGATAACGGACCACAGTTCCGGGATCATCGATTCTACAGGTTCTGCGACAAATACAAAATTCAAAGCTGTCCTTCGACTCCATACAATCCGGCAGCAAACGGGTTAGCAGAAGCTTTCAACAAGACACTCTGCAAAATCCTCAAAAAAATGATCTCTAATCACAAAAGAGACTGGAGCGACAAAATGTCTGAAGCTTTGTGGGCCTATCGAACCACCGTTCGAGGACCAACCCATAGCACACCATTCTCCTTAGTCTATGGATGCGAAGCTGTCGTGCCCTTGGAAGTACAAATTCCTTCCTTGAGGGTATCCTTGCAAAATGACATGACTCAAGAAAGCAATGTCAAATTGCGACTCCATGAGCTGGACAATCTCGATGAGAGACGGCTCGAAGCTCAACAAAGCATTGAACTTTACCAAGCACGTATGGCAGGATCTTTCGATAAAAAGGTCAGGCAACGTGCCTACAAAAAGAATGACTTGGTTCTTACGGTAAAAAGACCAATGGTCTTCGCTCACAAGTCCAAAGGCAAATTTGAGCCAAAATGGGAGGGACCCTACGTCATCGACAAAGTTTTCTCCAATGGCGCATACGCACTCCTAAACATGGAAGGTGACAGATGTATGCTGCCCATCAATGGCAAGTTCTTGAAGCGGTACTACCCTTGAAGACTTACCCAACTGGGTAAGAGCAATGCTTGTACGGCCAAAACCGGTTTCCAGGTACACGCTCGCTAAACCCACCCTTTTTTAGAATTTTCATATCAAATGTTGAAATTTCTAGAAATCTAAAACAATGCTTACTTTCATCGTTTCATTGTTCAACAAAAATCCAAGTTTAGGAACCTTTCCCTAACTTGACCAAAATTTTCAACCCTTGAACCCAAAATTCATGGTTTGAAACAAAATCCGGATTCAGGGATTTCCACCCTAGTCCACCCTGCCTTTTACCGCCAAAATGGTTTTAGGTCAAAACTCATGACCCTCGTGTCTTTAAACAAAAAAAAAATGGTTTTTCAAAAACCGCGAGGAAGCGACGCTTAGTCGATACTTGCACAAATCGGAAGCAAGCGAACCACGTTCGACACTTCCAAAATCGCAGGGAAGCGACATTTCGTCGATACTTGCAAAATCCAAAACCGTGGAAACACAACATTTCAGTTGATATCCACAACCCAAATTTCAAAGGTTCAAAAAAAAAGAAACCTAAAAAAAAAAAAAAAACTGTGGAGACGCAACATTTCAGTTGATTTCCATAACCCAAAGGTTCGAGAAAACCACAAATTTCAAAAATCGTGGGGAAACGACATCAAGTCAGTACCCGCAAAACCAAAATTTTTGAAAAGCAAGGATGCGACATTCCATCGATACTTGCACCCAAATCCGCGAGGATGCGACATTCCATCGATACTCGCAACCGAATGAGCAAGGATGCGACATTCCATCGATACTTGCAAGAACATTCAGCAGGGAGGCGACTTTTAGTCGATACTTGCATTTTTTGAAAACCAAACCGGCTATAAATGCCATCAAAACAGGCTATAAATGCCACAAACCGGCTATAAATGCCACAAACCGGCTATCAATGCCACCAAAACAAAACCGGCTATCAATGCCACACAAACAAAAAACTTGGATTTCAAAAACGGCTATCAATGCCACCAAAACAAACCGGCTATCAATGCCACCAAAACAAAACAGGCTATCAATGCCACCAAAAACCGGCTATAGATGCCACAAAACAAATTCGGCTATCAATGCCACCAAAATTGGCTATAGATGCCACACACACAAAAAAAAACTCGGCTATCAATGCCACAAGAAAAGCTGGCTCTCATGCCAAAATTGGCTTCCATGCCACAAACAAAAACCTGGCTTTCATGCCAAAACAATCATTTGACAAAAGATTTTCACAAAATGACAACCTTTTGATCAAATCCCATTTAGCAATTACTTTTATCACAAAAAGATTCAAGTGAGCGTAGGGATAACAAAAAAAAAAGAGAGCATCCCATTTAGCAATTACTTTTATCACAAAAAGATTAAAGTGAGCGTAGGGATAACAAAAAAGAAAGTGTTCACAAGCACTACAAAAAAAAGAGTACCAAAAAAAATGCATGTGGTACCAAAAAAAAAAAAAAAGTGTTCACAAGCACTACAAAAAATAAGTACCAAAAAAATACAAGTGGTACCAAAAAAAAAAAGAAAAGAAAGAAGGATGGTTTCTGTATACAGGAGCTCAATCAAAAATGGTCTCCAGCCAAGAGTTCAGCTCCCCAAGCAGACTTTTAGCCTCAGCCGTCAAGGATTCCAAGGCACGCTTCTTCAGGAACTTGCCATGAGATGCTGGAGTGGGCTGTACCCCTTCTTTTACACCAGGAAGCTTACCTCGAGCAGTTTTCCATTGTTTGTCCTCATCAGACTTCCTTTTGAGAACTCGAATGGCATCCTCAACTCGGTGAATCAGAGCAGTCTCCCTTTCACGAGCCTCTGTAATTTCAGCCCATTTGGCAGCGACTTGTGCCTGCAGATGCTCAAGACGTTTCCTGGCCTCATCGACCTCCCTATCAAGGATGTTAAGGTCATGTGTCAGCTCGATGATGGTTAGCTCTTCTCTATTCCTCTTTCGGACTGCCACCTTCCTGCTTTCTGTAGCCTCATCCAGGTCAGACTTAGCCTTATCAGCAGGATCCAGGAACATCTCCTTGAAGAACTGGTCATCAGCCAAACTCACGGTCTCAAACCATTTGTCACCCAGTGCAATGATCCTATCAACGATCGCCCTGGCACCTGTGACATCCAGACCAGCCTCTTCAGCATCACTGAGAATCTCCTGCACATGCTGGATCATGCCAAATCCGACTTCCAAGTGCCCAGAAAAGAGGGTCTCAATCCAAGAGCTCACGACTCGCAACACCACCTTCTTCGCAAAAAGAAGAGATGGCCCAGCTGAGGATTCGCCCAACTCCGTTGGTCGGCTACTCATGTCATCATCTGTTGAAAGAGTAACAAAAGAACTCTTTCCAGCTGAAGCTGCTCCTGCTCGGGAAGGAATCTCAGCGCGAGGAATCTCCTCAATATTGTCAGAGCTGGTCCCAGGAATCTCCACCTCTGGATCAACCTCTGGCATCTCTTGCTCTGGAAGCGACGGATCCTCCTCTGCCACTTCAAAACCTGCAAAGGAAACACAAAAAGGTATGAATATGACCCTGTTTGAAAATCATTATCAGAGTTATAACTACAAAATACCTTCTTCGACGACTGGCGGGACACTTTCCTCCTCCATGAACTCATCGAAAGCATCATCAACATTTGCGTCCATCGATGGTTCAAAGTCATCAGAACCCTGTGGCAAGTCAGCTGGCAACAAAAAAATGTGTTAGCAAGCCGAGTCACAAACAAAAAAAAAAGGGATCAAAAGAAGTCATACCAATTGGAGATTCTGGATTTACTCCAGAGTCCCTCGGTTCTTCTTCAGGTGCCTCAACAGGATCCATCACCACCTCATCGGTTGGAACCTCAGGCATCACCAAGTCTTCCTCTGCTAAAAAAAAAAGAAAAGAAGAAAAGCAGAAACAAGAAGCAAATCATAACATGGAAAAATCCCATGAAAAGAAATGGAAAGAGAAAAAGGAAGAATCATACCTTCACCGACGGTCTCTTCTTCTCGGCTTCTCTTCTCTGGAGGCTCGTCAGCATCCACTGGCACATCCTCATTGATGGTAAGAGGAACTTCCAAGTTAGGAGAGTCCTCATGCTGCTCCTTGCTGCTATGATGACTCCTCCTCCTCTTACCTCTGCGGGCTCGCTTCTTAGAAGAACCTACCCCGCTGTCAGGGTCAGGTTTCCCACTTGACTCATCACTGGATGGTCTGCTCTTGCCAGTAGACTCCACGGAAGCTTGCCTCTGCGCCGCTTGCATCCAAGCGCCAAGTTCGGCTTCCTCCTGTTCTAGCTGCTCCAAAGCCTCGTCAGGTATTTCTCGAACAGCTTCAGAACCGATGACGCCCTGGTCACCGAGAAAGCCTATCTTGTGCTTCTCTCCAGAAAGGAAGGCCCAAACTTCCTCTCGCCGGATGCCATCCGACTTTCCAAGGCCCTTTCCAGATGCCAGCTTCACATCAAGCTCCTTCCTGGAAAGTCCCCGATATGCCGAGAAGCTCTCCGCGAACCACTTCGCAAAGCCGGCAGTCCGGGAAGTCAGCAACACAGGATAAGAAATCATGGCAGTAGTGTCTTCAGCACTATAAAAAGCCCATGCATTTCTCCCGTCCTGTAAGCCTCCAAAGCGCTTCACCATACTTGAAGGCGCTCCAACAACGCCTTGAGAAAAGCCAAGTTGCAAGGCAAAGCGAGAAGGTACATACGGCTGGATATCGACGAAAAGATGTCTGCGGTACACCATCGTGCCGACACGTATGCTGAAAAGCCACTCTCTCTCTGCATTTGTCAAAGAATAATGCCTTCCCGACCCCGCCCTGGTAGAGTCTCGGGAGACACCAAAATCAAAAGCCTTCTTCCGCAACTCCGGAGAAAGCTTTACTGACGATTGCCCCATCTCGACGTCCCTGAACCGTCGGATCCTCATACGGGCAAACAAAAGTGATTCAGACACGGCTTTGCCCTTAGCCAGTCGAATCATCAGAGGATCATCGTCCTGTGCAGCACCCAGCCGATGGAAGCCAGGACAGTGGTATACATACCATGAATAAAAGATATGGGCTGAAAATACCCTATTCATGGGAAGCCCAAGCCGAACCAGAAAAGCAGCAGCCTGCAGTTCGGTACACAGGTAGGAGTAAAGAGCAGGCACCAAAGCAAGCTGCTCTCCAAACGCCATCTGACAAGCCGGGAAAATACAATGCGGCCTGATGTGCGTTCCATCTCCTCCAGCAAATACAGCCTCACCAAGCCAATAAGTGAGGTAAACAGCGAGATCTCTCCGCAGTGCAATGTCAGGACATATGGCGTTTGTGCTTGCACAGAAACCTCTCAACTCTTCTTGCATGGCCAAGATCTTCTTTGAACTTGGATCCTGAGCTGCAGCTTCCTGGGTCATGCTATCAGAAGGCTCCCTACTATCAAAAAAGTTGGGGAATGAAGAGCAAAAACTCTTCCAACTGCTGGATCTAACTTTCGAACCCCCCTTCTCCTTCAAAAAATCATAGAAGGCGACGAGCTGAAAGTATAGAAGCCTGAACTCCTCAGACTGCCCCTCGAGGACGCTGTCAGTCGGCATAAACTCCTCATAGAGTTTGCCGAGGATGGGCAATCCGGTAATGGCGCTCAACTCCTTCAAAGAAAAACCAATCTCACCATTCGTCACAACGAAGGTATTGGTTTGAGGGAGGAACGACTCCAGCATAGCCATGAAGGCCTCGTCGGAAAAGATCACGGTCTCCCCAAAAGCGCGGACCGCATCAAAAATCCCGGCTTCCTTCAAAACGGCGCCACCAATCAGCAGGACGCGATCAGTCCACGACTTCCACTCGGAGTCAGCATTGAAACGACCTCGAAGTCGAAAAGGCTTGATCCAATTGCTGCCGTCACCGCTGAAAATACCAAGGCCCACCGGTCTCAAATCGACCGACGGATAATCAGAGCCCTGGTAGCCGCTGGATGGCATCAACAAGTCCATGTCAACAGGCGACCTCTCCGTATATCCAGGAGAACCACCAACAAAAACCCCGGTCTTGATTACATTTGTCCTTCTCACCCAGCTTGGAGGATCTTCCCTCTTGGGGCACGTGGGGGCAAGGCTCAGAATCGAGACGGTGCGATCAAACATCGACCGGGTAGTAACAGTCTTCTTCTCACCATCTGCTGTGAAGGAAAACTGAAAAGATCTCCTCTGGTATGTAATGTCGTCAGGGACTGCATCACCAAAGAAGAAGGTAGGCTTGGGCAAAATGCTCTGATCTTCCATCACCCATGGACGACTGCTTACCATGATCTTATAGAATTCCTCTCCCTTGAGAGTGATCAGTCGCTGCCTCATCTCATCTCTGTTGAGGGAGTCGCACTCTTCCAGGTTTCTTTCAACATACTGGACCTTCTCGAAAGCCTGCTGAACGGCCGGATTAGAGGATCTAGAAGACCGACGAGGTACGCTTGTAGCAGGCTCTTTACCCTTGTTCGCTCTGGAGGAACCACCTGAAAAGGATGGAAAAGAAAAAGATCAAACATCAAAATGACAGAATCTCGCTAAAAAAAAATCTGGCGAAATTTTGACATGATGACGGGGCAATTCCGAAGAAAAGGAACTATCCCGAAAGAAATAGAAAGCTTGAAGATGGGCTCAACATCGCTGCGAGCTCCGAAACTCCAAACTTTCGAAACCTAAAAGTCTCCGCAAAATCAGGAAGGGCTCAACATCACTGCGAGCTCCAAGTTCCCAAATTTGCAAAAACTTTCAGGTATGCAATCACATCATGCTACAAATTTAATTTACAAATTAAAGGCATGCATGAACATCTAGATTTGCGAAAAAATGCATTATCATGATGAGAAAACAAAAAAAAAAAGAAAAGAAAAGAAACTCTCTCAAAAAAAAAAGGGGAGGGAAAGGAAAAAAAAAAAAAAAAAAGAAGAGGGGCTGGCCCACAGGCCGTGGCCCACAGGCCACGTGGCCGTACGGCCAGATCCGTACGGATCTGTCCGTACGGCCCACAAAAAAAAAAAAAAAAAAAACAAACATGAAAAAAAAAAAAAAAAGAAAGCAAAAAAAAAAAAAAAAAAACGTGTGAAAAAAAAAGGAGGCAAACACGTGGAAAAAAAAAAAAAAGAAAAAAAAAAGAAGAAAAAAAAAAGAAAGAAACAAAAAAAAAAAAGAAAGAAGAACTTTTTTTCCTACAATGGAGTTTTCTTGAAAAAGAAGAACTTACTTGAAGCCATTGATGGAGAAGAAGAAGAAAACTCTTGAAGATCTTGAAGAAGAAAAGCTCTTGGTCTTGAAGCCCTCTTGAGATTATTGCAAAAGAAAGTAGTAAGAGCAAGAGATCCAACCTTCTCCTTGCTTTTATAGAGGAGAGCAAACCAAAGAAGGAAAGAAGAAAGAGGTAAGTGTTACTAATTAGTAACCTTACCAAAAGAAAGAAATTAGCAAGATTCTTTCCCAAAAGAAAGATATCTTGAGAGATTTTCTCCTAAAATCAATCTATGACGGATTCTTTCCCAAAAGAAAGATATCTTGAGATATCCTATCCCAAAATAAAGGGATCTTGAGAGATTTTCTCCTAAAATCAATCTATGACGGATTCTTTCCCAAAAGAAAGATATCTTGAGATATTCTATCCCAAAATAAAGGGATCATGAGAGATTCTCTCCAAGTAAAGATATTCTTAGATATTCTCTATCCAAATGAGATATTTTGGATATTCTTTACAAAAATGACACCATATGAGATCTAAGCCATTTCAAAAGCTTAAGGTCCCATGGGTTAGCCCATATGAGCCAGGTTTGACCACCTAGGCACAAAAAAAAAAAAAAAAAAAAAAAGAGAAGAAAAATTTTTGGGCTTTTAGTCAAAGAGAAATCCCTCTTACCAAGAGCATACAAAAATGGTTCCATGCCTCTTTTGAGTTGATTGGACCATACAAAAGAAAATTCCAAGCCCCATGAGCTTCCAAAAATCAAACCATCCAGCCTCATCTACCAAATTGAGCCAAAATCTTGAAATTGACATTTCACAAAAATCAAACCAAATCCTGGTCCCCTAACCTGCCACATACAGCCTGTTAGGTCACAAGACCAAAACCAAAAACCAAAACCTGATCCCCTAACTTGCCACATACAGCCTGTTAGGTCACAAGATCAAAACCAAAATTGATCCCCCAACATTCCACATACAGCTTGTTGGGTCACACGATCAAAACCAAACCCGACCCCCTAACCTGCCATATATAGCCTGTTAGGTCACAAGGTCAAAACCCAAAATCCACATCCCAGATGTCATCTTCAAAACTTTGCCTTGAGATGGTACGTGATCCCTTTCACCACCATAAAATTCCCCTGGAAGCTCAAAAGGCTACAAATACCAAAAAGAAAGACTGCTCAAAGACTCTTGGTCAAGTCACAGGCTCTCCTTCAAAAAATCTCTTCGAGGCACATCGACTACAAAAGTTAAGCAACTCGCCGCTGTACCTCGAGGGGGCATTTGTTGACACCAAAAATGTCACTTTGCCTTTCCAAGATACAAAGAGCTACATGAAGTCGCAACCTGCCATAAATAGGCAATGCTGCTTCCAAAAATCAAATCTTGTCAGAATCAAACAAAAACTGCAAGATTCATCCAGACAGCCAAAAGACGAGTACACAAGAAGTTTCAAGCCATTTCAAGATCATTTGGCCTAACTTCGCTTCTCCAACAGCCAAATCAAGCCTCTCGGCGGTAAAGCTCTCCGGGACCATGGTTTCCAAGACAGAACCTATGGATCATCTTAAAATGACTCCAATAGGTTCCCTGTCAAATTTCAAGTCAATCGGACATCGGTTGACCGCACATCAAACCGCGACATCTTCATCGCGACAAAAAGCAAGTCTACAGGTGATAGGACCCCAAACGGCTTCAAAACTCAAACAAAAGCCTATGGTTGGTCTTATTTATTGCTCAGCAGGCTTCACACCAAATTTCAGGTCATTCCGACATCGTTTGACCCAGTTTCAGCTTTTGACAGAAAATCGGCAGCTCTGCGCGACAAAGTCTTCGGCTTTCTCAGGAAATTGGAAACTTTGCAAAATAAAATGCAAGGATTCTCATCAAGTTTCCTACAAAGAAATCAGGCCAATAAATGATCAAAATGTCAAAGAAAAGTACAGAAGAAAAAAGAATAAAAAAAGAGCAAAAACGGACGCAAAACGGGACCGAAAGGGGGAAAACCCCCCCAGGGTCGCAGACCCCTGCGACCCTGGGCCAGGGTCGCAGGCCCCTGCGACCCTGGCCCAAGGTCGCAGGCCCCTGCGACCCTGGGCCAGGGTCGCCGGCGACCATGGACCCCGGGGGTCGCCGGGAAAGCCCCGGAAACCCCGGTTTTCGCCGTTTTTTCGCGATTCAAGGAGCCCAGCCTCTGGTACTTTCCAAAATTCATGCTTTTGAGACACCAAGTCCTCTGACATCCGTCCAAAACACGGGTAAATCATCAAGAGTATCGAAGACAGTATTGATCGCCACCCGGTCAACCAAAAAAAAGTGTGCTTTCCACCCGACCGATCGAGAAATCGACAGGACAGATGGCACCGACCCGCTGTTGGCAACAAACACCTGAAATTACATGGTCATCTGATGTCGATCTACATGAAGATCCATCGATGATCATCGACAGAAGAATTCCAAAAGACGTGGCACGGCCCGCGACTCTTCAGCTGCTCGGCGACCACTTAATGCGATTAATTGACTAACTTTATTACAGTCATTAATCCATTTCTTTGGACGGCCCAATCAGAAGCAAGCATTCGGGAGTTACAAGTCAAGAAATTCATGGCATTTAACCCATGAAACTCCTCCCATCATGGCGATTAAAGGCGATTAAATGCCCTCAATCTCCTCCGGCCAATCAGAAGCCAAGAAAAAGGAGTTACAAAATAAACAATTCAATTTTGTAACTCCTCCCATTATGTGGCTTAATGACATTAAAAGCCCATAAACCCACCTAAAAGGCTACCTAAAAGCCTATAAATAGGAGGGCTCTCCAAGAAGAAAAAACAATCAGAAAGCATCAGAAAAATCAGAGAAAAAAGCACAGAAATCCAGAGAAAGGAAAAAGAGAGAAAACTCTGCGGAAGTTCTACACCGGCCACCGCAACAAGGTGACAAAAGTCCCTTGGGGGGTACCCCCCCCAAGGTCCTTGCCTTCTCCTCCTGCCTCCAATGGCTTAGATATGGCTTTTCAGCCCGTCTACTCGGTTTTTTATTGGACATAGGACCTTCCTTTGGTCTTTGTCTTCTAAAAACCTGAGGTTATAGCCAAGCCAAGCGAATCAAATAGCATCCTCTGTTCTCATCTGCATGGATGATGGCGAAGCCCACATATGGCTTGCGACCGTCAATCTAAACGAGTCCTCCACAATCTCCTGAGAAGTTAGATCCTCCTTTTCTTGCTTTTCATTGTAGTTTGTATTTTTACAAAAGAGACAAAAATCACAATTCTTGTCTTTCATTGTTGATAAGGATTGTAAATCGGCTATAAACGCCAAAGTCGGCTATAAACGCCAAAAATCGGCTATAAACGCCAAAATCGGCTATAAATGCCAAAAAATCGCCTTTCACGGCAAATCAAGAAAAATGTCTCTTTTCTTAAATATATGTGCAATGGAAAACTTGAAAGAAGTTGATTTCCTTTTAACTTGCGAAGGTTGATCTCCGGATCACCACTTGCAATTCCAAGTAAAAATAGAAAATCTGGCACACCCACAAAAAAAAAAGAAATGTTGATGCACGCCCCTGCCCCCCGGTTACGAAAGGGTCGGAACCGACGGACTCCCACGTCCGCCGACCTCGGTAGAACTCGAGCAGGAGCGCGGTCCATCACCAAGAGAAAGAGACCCAGCTGTTACACACTATAACAAAGACAAGCGAAGCCCTGATCTCTTAGCCCAAAAGGAACACAAGTGAACAAGAAGCCATCAATATATTCTGTAAATTGCTAAAAAGGGGAAATCAGAACATGTAATCTGAGAAGGAAAAACCCATACATGGTACCTGAGTTTCTTTTCCTCCTCCTCTCACAAATTTTCTCTTCCTCTTTTCCTCCTCGTCTTCGTTCCCTTCCACATATATTAGTTATCAAATATAAAAGAGCAAGAAAAGATAAATCATATGGCTGGACCTAATCTCACCTGAAGTGAACTCCTCACATGGTTGAGAAAAGAGAAGAAAAACCCATACACATGGTTGAGAAAAGAGAATAAAAAAATCAAGCTTGAAGAACACCGCTTGGCTTGGAGAGAGTCTAACTTTTATGGATGGAACCCCTCCTCAGTTTTATCTTGCCGAGAAACCGAAGGAGAGTCGAGAGAGTTCAGTTCCTCGCTAGAGAGGTCGAGGGAGAAGGTCTGAACACTTTTGATTTGGGGGTTTTTGAATGGAGAGGGTTTTTGATGATGGTGGGATGGACGATGGTTCGAGCGGTAAGGGTTGGAGATTTGGGGGTTTTCAAATGGAGAGGAATTTCAGTAGGCTACGAAAGATGTAAAGGACGGCATGAGGTGATTATGTCACTGCGCAAGGTGAGAGAAGAGGTGGGTCTACGAGATGATGGAGGTGGCGTGAGAGAGATGGAGAGGGCCAGAGAGATGAAGGGTTGCAAGGGAGAGACAGTGAGAGAGTGATGATGGACAGCGCTTCAATTGCTCGGTTCTACCGAGGTCGGCGGACGTGGGAGTCCGCTTGGGTCCGACCCTTTTGTAACCGGGGGGCAGAGGCGTGCATCAACATTTTTTGTGTGGGTGTGCCAGATTTTCTATTTTACATGGAATTACAAGTGGTGATCCGGAGATCAACCTTCGCAAGTAAAACGGAAATCAACTTCTTTCAAGTTTTCCATTGCACATATATTTAAGAAAAGAGACATTTTTCTTGGTTTGCCGTGAAAGGCGATTTTTTGGCGTTTATAGCTGATTTTGGCGTTTATAGCCGATTTACAATTCTTATCAATAATGAAATACAAGAGTTGTGATTTTTGTTTTTTTTGGAAAAATACAAACTACAATGAAAAGTAAGAAAAGGAGGATCTAACTTCTCAGGAGATTGTGGGGGACTCGTTCAGATTGACGGTCGCAAGCCATATGTGGACTTCGCTATCATCCATGCAGATGAGAATAGAGGATGCTTTTGATTTCCTTAGCTTGGCTATAACCTCAGATTTTAGAGGACAAAGACCAAAAGGAGGTCCTATGTCCAATAAAAAATTAAGTAAACGGGCTGAAAAGCCACGTCTAAGCCATTGGAGGGCAGAAGGAGAAGGCAAGGACCTTAAGGGGGGTACCCCTCAAGGGACTTTTGTCACCTTGTAGTGGTGGCCGGTGCAGAACTTTTGCAGAGTTTTCTCTTTCTTTCTCTGGATTTCTGTGCTTTTTTCTGATCTGGGATCTGTCTTGTTTTTCTGATCTCTGTGATTTTTCCAATTTGGATTCCTTTAGAGTGCTCTCCTATTTATAGGCTCTTGGTAGCCATTTAGGAGAGTTTATGGGCTTTTATTGTCATTAAGCCGCATAATGGGAGGAGTTACAGTATTTAATTCCTTTATTTTGTAACTCCTTTTTCTTGGCTTCTGATTGGCCGGTGGAGATTAAGGGCATTTAATTACATTTAATCGCTATGATGGGAGGAGTTTCATGGTTTAAATGTCATGAATCTCTTGACTTGTAACTCCCATTTGCTTGCTTCTGATTGGGCCATCCAAAGAAATGAATTAATGACTGCAATAAAGCTAGTCAATTAATCGCATTAAATGGTCGCCGAGCAGTTGAAGAGTCGCGGGCCGTGCCGCGTCTTTTGGGATTCTTCTGGCGATGATCATCGATGGATCTTCATGTAGATCGACATCGGATGACCATGTAACTTCAAGTGTTGGTTGCCAACAGCGGGTCGGTGCCATCTGTCCTGTCGATTTCTTGATCGGTCGGGTAGAAAGTACACTTTTTTTGGTTGACTGGCTGGCGATCAATGTTGATTTTGATACTCTTGATGATTGATCCGTGATTTTGACGGATGTCAAAGGATTTGGTGTCTTAAAAGTTTGAATTTTGAAAATTCCCAGGAGTCGGATGCTTCGAATCGCGAAAAACGACGAAAAACGGGGCTTCCGGGGCCCTCCCGGCGATCCCGGGCTCCATGGTCACAGGGGCTGGCGACCCTGGGGGGGTTTTCTCCCATTTTGTCCCGTTTTACGTCCGTTTTTGATGTTTTTTGATTTTTTTTCTTCTGTATTTTTTCTTGACATTTTTGGTCATTTATTGGCCTGATTTCCCTATAGAAAACTTGATGAGAATCCTTGCATTTCTTAGTACAAAGTTTCCAATTTTTCGGGAAAGCCGAAGACTTTGTTGCGCAGAGCTGCCGATTTTCCGTCAGAAGCTGAAACTGGGTCAAACGATGTCGGAATGACCTGAAATTTGGGGTGAAGCCTCCTGAGCAATAAATAAGACCAACCATAGGATTTTGTTTGAGTTTTGAAGCTGTTTGGGGTCCTATCACTAGTAGACTTATTTTTGTCGCGATGAAGATGTCGCAGCTTGATGTGCGGTCAACCGATGTCCGATTGACTTGAAATTTGACAGGGAACCTATTGGAGTCATTTTAAGATGATCCATAGGCTCTGTCTTAGAAACCATGGTCCCGGTGAGCTTCGCCGCTGAGAGGCCTGATTTGGCTTCCGAGCGTCAAAGTCTGGTCAAATGTTGTCGAAATGACCTGAAATTTGACGTGTAGCCCTTTGTAAGCATTTTGAAGCCGTCCTTGTGCTTTATCTGATGGGTGATGGCCTCGGTGGTTCTCACCGCCGAGAGGCTTGATTTAGCTGTTCGAGGGTTGATGTAGGGTCAAATGTTGTCGGTTTGACTCGGAACTTGGCGTGGAGCCTTTTGGATGTATTTTGAGACCATCCATCGAGTCTGATCGAAGATTTGGTGTCTCGGATGCTTTCGCCGCCGGGAGGTCCTTTTCAGCTGTTGGAGAAGCGAAGTTAGGCCAAATGATTTTGAAATGGCCCGAAACTTCTTGTGTACTCCTCTTTTGACTTTCTTGAAGGATCTTGCAGTTTTTGTTTGATTCTGACATGATTTGATTTTTTGGAAGTAGCGTTGCCTATTTATGGCAGGTTGCGACTTCATGTAGCTTTTTGGATCTTGAAGAGGCAAAGTGACATTTTTGGTGTCAACAAATGCCCCCTCGAGGTGCAGCGACGAGTTGTTTAACTTTTGTAGTCAATGTGCCTCGAAGAGATTTTTTGAAGGAGAGCTTGTGACTTGACCAAGAGTCTTTGAGCAGTATTTCTTTTGGTATTTGTAGCCTTTTGAGCTTCCAGGGGAATTTTATGGTAGTGAAAGGGATCACGTACCATCTCGAGGAAAAGTTTTAAAGATAACATCAGGGATGTGGATTTGGGTTTTGACCTTGTGACCTAGCAAGCTGTATGTGGCAGGTTAGGGGGTCGGGTTTGATTTTGACCGTGTGACCGAACAAGATGTATGTGGAATGTTGAGAGGTCGATTTTGGCTTTGATCTTGTGACCTAACAGGCTATATGTGGCAAGTTAGGAGATCAGGTTTTGGTTTTTGGTTTTGGTCTTGTGACCTAACAAGCTGTATGTGGCAGTTAGGGGACCAGGATTTGGTTTGGATTTTTATGGAATATCAATTTCAAGATTTTGGCTCAATTTGGTATATGAGGCTAGATGGTTTGATTTTTGGAAGCTCATGGGGCTTGGAATTCTTTTTTTGTATGGTCCAATCAACTCAAAAAGAGGCATTAAACCATTTTTGTATGCTCTTGGTAAGAGGGATTTCTCTTTGACTAAAAGCCCAAATTGTTTATTTTTTATTTTTTATTTTTTATTTTTTCTTTCTTTTTTTAGTGCCTAGGTGGTCAAACCTGGCTCATATGGGCTAACCCAAGGGACCTTAAGCTTTTAAAATGGCTTAGATCTCATATGGTGTCATTTTTGTAAAGAATATTTAAAAATATCTCATTGGGATAGAGAATATCTAAGAATATCATTACTTGGAGAGAATCTCTCATGTTCCCTTTATTTTGGGAGAGAATATCTCAAGATATCTTTCTTTGGGAGAGAATATCTCAAATCTCCTATCTTTTGGGAGAAAATCTCTCATTAATTTCTTTTTGGGAGAGAATCCCTCAAGATATCTTTCTTTTGGGAAAGAATCTTTCTAATTTCTTTCTTTTGGTAAGGTTACTAATTAGTAACACTTACATCTTTCTTCTTTCCTTATTTAGTTTGCTCTCTTCTATAAAAGCAAGGAGGAGGTTGGATCTCTTACTCTTATTGCTTTCTTTTGCAACAATCCCAAGAGGGCTTCAAGACCAAGAGTTCTTCTTCTTCAAGATCTTCAAGACTTTTCTTCTTCTTCTCCATCAATGGCTTCAAGTAAGTTCTCTTTTTCAAGAAAACTCCATTGTAGGAAATAGGATGATAAAAAAGTTTCTTTTTTCTTTTTTTTCTTTTTCACTTGTTTTTTTTCCTTTTTTTTACACGTTTGTTCTCTTTTTTTTTATGCTTTTTTGTGGGCCATACGAACGGATCTGTTCGTACGGATCTGTTCGTATGGCCAAGCGGCCTGTGGGCCAGCCCCCTTCTTTTTTTTTTGTTTTCTTTCTCTCCCTTTTTTTTTAAAAAAGTTTCTCTTTTTCTTCCCTTTTTTTGTTCTTTTCTTTCTCATTTCTCTTTTTTTTTTTTGAGAAAGTTTCTTTTTTCTTCTTTTTTTTTTTTTGCTAATCATGATAATGCATTTTTTGTTTGGCAAACCAAGATGTTCATGCATGCATTTTTTGTAAATTTGTAACATGATATGATAGCATACCTGAAAGTTTTTGCAAATTTGGGAATTTGGAGCTCGCAGCGATTTTGAGCCCTTCCTGATTTTGCGGAGACTTTTAGGTTTCGAAAGTTTGGAGTTTCGGAGCTCGCAGCAATGTTGAGCCCATCTTCAAGCTTTCTATTTCTTTTGGAGTAGTTCCTTTTCTTCGGAATTGCCCCGGAATCATGTCAAAATTTCGCCATATCTTCCTTTTGCGAAATCCTGTCATTTTGATGATTGATCATTTTCTTTTCCATCCTTTGCAGGTGGTTCCTTCAGAACGAATAAGGGTAAAGAGCCTGCTACAAGCGTACCGCGTCGATCTGCTAGATCTTCTAATCCGGCCGTTTAGCAGGCTTGGGAGAAGGTCCAGTATATTGAGAGAAACCTGGAAGAGTGTGACTCTTTCAACAAAGATGAGATGAGGCAGCGACTGATCGCTCTTAAGGGAGAGGAATTCTATAAGATCATGGTAAGCAGTCGTCCATGGGTGATGGACGATCAGAGGGTTTTGCCCAAGCCTACCTTCTTATTTGGTGATGCAGTCCCTGATGACATGACATACCAGAGGAGATATTTTCAATTCTCTTCCACAGCAGATGGTAAGAAGAAGACTGTTGCTACCCGGTCGACGTTTGATCGCACCGTCTCGATCATGAGCCTTGCCCCCACGTGCTCTAAGAGGGAAGATCCTCCAAGCTGGGTGAGAAGGACAAATGTAATCAAGGCCGGGGTTTTTGTTGGCGGTTCTCCTGGATATGCGGAGAAGTCGCCTGTTGACATGGACATGTTGATGCCGGCCAGCTGCTACCAGGGCTTTGATTATCCGTCAGTCGATTTGGGACCGGTGGGCCTTGGCATTTTTAGCGGTGATGGCAGCAATTGGGTGAAGCCTTTTTGACTTCGTGGCCATTTCAGTGCTGACTCCGAGTGGAAGTCGTGGACTGATCGCGTCCTGCTAATTGGTGGCGCCGTTTTGAAGGAAGCCAAGATTTTTGATACGGTCCGCGGCTTTAGGGAGACCGTGATCTTTTCCGACGAGGTCTTCATGGCTATGTTGGAGTCATTCCTTCCACAAACCAATACCTTCGTTGTGACGAATGGTGAGATTGGCTTCTCTTTGAAGGAGCTGAGCACCATTACTGGATTACCTATCCTTGGCAAACTCTATGAGGAGTTTATGCCGATCGACAGCGTCCTCGAGGAGTAGTCGGAGGAGTTTAGGCTTCTGTACTTTCTGCTCGTTGCCTTCTATGATTTTTTAAATGAGAAGGAAGGCTTGAAAGTTAGATCCAGTAGTTGGAAGAGTTTTAACTCTTCGTCTCCCAACTTCTTTGAAAGTGGGGAGCCTTCTGATAGCATGACCCGGGAAGACAGGGCTCTGGATCCGGATTCGAAGAAGACTTTGGCCATGCAAGAAGAGTTGAGGGGTTTCTTTGCGAGTACAAATGCCATATGTCCTGACATTGCACTGCGGAGAGATCTCGCTGTTACCTCACTTATTGGCTTGGTGAGGCCATTTTTACAGGAGGAGATGGAACGCACATCAGGCCGCATTGTATTTTTCCGGCTTGTCAGATGGCGTTTGGAGAGCAGCTTGCTTTGGTGCCAGCTCTTTACTCCTACTTATGTACCCGAACTGCAGGCTGCTGCATTCTTGGTTCGACTTGGGCTACCTATGAATAGGGTATTTTCAGCCCACATCTTTTATTCGTGGCACGTGTACCACTGTCCTGGCTTCCACCGGCTAGGTGCTGCACAGGATGATGATCATCTGATGATTCGGCTGGCTAAGGGCAAAGCCGTGTCCGAATCACTTTTGTTTGCCCGCATGAGGATCCGATGGTTCAGGGACGTCGAGACGGGGCAGTCTTCAGTGAAGCTTTCTCCGGAGTTACGGAAGAAGGCTTTTGATTTTGGTGCCTCCTGTGACTCTACCAGGGCGGGGTCGGGAAGGCATTACTCCTTGACAAATGCAGAGAAGGAGTGGCTTTTCAGCATATGTGTCGGCACGATAGTGTACCGCAGACATCTTTTCGTCGACATCCAGCAGTATGTACCTTCTCTGTTTGCTCTGCAGTTAGGCTTTTCTCAAGGCGTTGTTAGAGTGCCTTCAAGCATGGTGAAACGCTTTGGAGGTTTACAGGATGGGAGAAACGCATGGGCTTTCTATAGGGCTGAAGACACTACTGCAATGATCTCTTATCCTGTGCTGTCAACTTCTTGGACTACTGGCTTCACGAAGTGGTTCGCGGAGAGCTTTTCAGCATATCGGGGGCTTTCCAAGAAGGAGCTTGATGTGAAGCTGTCCTCTGGAAAAGGCCTTGGAAAGTTGGATGGCGTCTGGCAAGAGGAAGTTTGGGCCTTCCTTTCTGGAGAGAAGCACAAGATGGGCTTTCTCGGTGACCAGGGCGTCATTGGTTCTGAAGCTATTCGAGAAATACCTGAACAGGAGGAAGCTGAGCTTGATGCTTGGATGCAAGCGGCAAGAGGCAAGCTTCCGTGGAGTCTACTGGCAAGAGTAGACCATCCAGTGAGGAGTCAAGTGGGAGACCTGACTCTGACAGTGGGGCAGGTTCTTCTAAGAAGCGAGCCCACAGAAGTAAGAGGAAGAGGAGTCATCATCGCAACAAGGGGCAGCATGAGGACTCTCCTGACTTGAAAGTCCCTCTTACTATTAATGAGGAGGTGCCAGGGAATGCATATGAGCCTCCAGAAAAGAGAAGCCAAGAAGAAGAGACCGTCGGTGAAGGTATGATTCTTCATTTTTCTCTTTCAATTTATTTTCATGGGATTTTTCCATGTTCTGATTTGCTTTCTTCCCCTGCTCCTCTTTTTCTTTAGCAGAGGATGAAGACTTGGTGACGCTTGAGGTTCCTGCCGATGAGGCGGTGACGGTTCCTGTTGCGGCACCAGAAGAAGAACCTATGGATTCTGGAGTAGTTCTAGAATCTCCAATTGGTTTAACTTCTTTTGCTTTCTCCTTTTTTTTTGTCTGTGACTTGGTTTGCTAACATTTTTCTTGTCAGTTGACTTGCCACAGGATTCCGATGACTTTGAACCATCGATGGACGCACATGTTGACGATGCTTCCGATGAGTTCATGGAGGAAGAGAGTGTTCCACCAGTCGTCGAAGAAGGTATTTTGTAGTAATAACCCCGATAATGATTTTCAAACAAGATCATATTCATACCTTTTTGTGTTTCTTTGGCAGGTTTTGAAGTGACAGAGGAGAGTCCGTCGCTTCCTTCAGAACCAGAGCAAGAGATGCCAGAGGTTGATCCGGAGGTATAGACTCCTAGGACCAGTTCTGACACTGTTGAGGAGATACCTCGTGCTGAGATTCCTTCCCGAGCAGCTCCAATTGGAAAGAGTTCTTTTGTTACTCTTCCAACGGGTGATGACACGAGCAACCGACCGACGGAGCGGGGCGAATCTTCAGCTGGGCCATCTCTTCTTTTTGCGAAGAAAGTGGTGGCGCGGGTTCTGAGCTCTTGGATTGAGACTCTCCTTTCTGGGCACTTGGATGCCGGATTTGGCATGATCAAGCATGTGCAGGAGATTCAGTGATGCCAAAGAGGCTGGTCTGGATGTCACAGGTGCCAGGGTGATCGTTGATAGGATCATTGCATTGGGTGACAAGTGGTTTGAGACCATGGGTTTTGCTGACAACTAGTTTTTCAAGGAGTTGTTCCTGGACCTTGCTGATAAGGCTAAGTTTGACCTGAATGAGGCTACACAAAGCCGGAAGCAGATACACAAAGCAGGAAGCAGTTCTGACACATGACCTTAACATCCTTGATAGGGAGGTCAATGAGGCCAGGAAACGTCTTGTGCATTTAAAGGCACAAGTTGCTGCCAAGTGGGCTGCTATAACAGAGGCTCGCTACAGGGAGAGTGCTCTGATTCGCCGGGTTGCAGATGCTGATCGAGTCCTTGAAAGGAAGTTTCAAGAGGACAAACAATGGCAAACTGCTCGGGATAAGCTTTCCGGTGTGAAAGAAGGGTTACAGCCCACCCCAGCATCTCATGGCAAGTTCCTGAAGAAGCGTACCCTGGAAACCCTGATGGCTGAGGCCAAAAGCTTGCTTGAGGAGCTCAAATTTTGGCTGGGAACCATTTTTGGTTGAGCTCCTGATTTTTTGTATCAGAAACTATCGTTCTTCCCCCTTTTTTTTTGGTACCACATGTATTTTTTTTTGGTACTTTTTTTTTGTAGTGCTTATGGACACTTTCTTTTTTTTGGTACCGTATGTGTTTTTTTGGTACTTTTTTTTTTGTTTTCCCTACGTTCACTTACATCTTTTTGTGATGAAAGCAATTGCTAAATGGGATGCTTTTCTTTTTGTTTTCCCTACGCTCGCTTAAATCTTTTTGTGATGAAAGTAATTGCTAAATGGGATTTGATCAAAAGCTTGTCATTTTGTGAAAATCATTTGTCAAATGATTGTTTTGGCATGGAAGCCAGATTTTATTTGTGGCATGGAAGCCGGTTTTGTGGCATTTATAGCCTGTTTTGGTGGCATCTATAGCCGGTTTTGGTGGCATCGATAGCCGAGTTTTTTTTTTGAAAACCAAGTTTTGATTTGTGGCATTGATAGCCAGTTTTGTTTTGTGGCATTTATAGCCTGTTTTGGTGGCATCTATAGCCGGTTTTGGTGGCGTTTATAGCCGGTTTGGTTTTCAAAAATGCAAGTATCGACTAAAAGTTGCCTCCCTGCTGAATGGTCTTGCAAGTATCGATGGAATGTCGCATCCTTGCTCATTCGGTTGCGAGTATCGATGGAATGTCGCATCCTCGCGGATTTGGGTGCAAGTATCGATGGAATATCGCATCCTTGCTTTTCAAAAATTTTGGTTTTGCGGGTACTGACTTGATGTCGTTTCCCCACGATTTTTAAAATTTGTGGTTTTTTCGAACTTTTGGGTTATGGATATCAACTGAAATGTTGCGTCTCCATGGTTTTTAGGTTTTTTCGAACCTTTGAAATTTGGGTTGTGGATATCAACTGAATTGTTGCATCTCCACGGTATCTTAGTTTTTTCGAACCTTTGAAATTTGGGTTGTGGATATTAACTGAAATGTTGCATTTCCACGGTTTTGGATTTTGCAAGTATCGACGAAATGTCGCTTCCCTACGATTTTAGAAGTTTCGAACGTGGTTCGCATGGTTCCGATTTGTGCGAGTATCGACTAAGCGTCGCTTCCCCGCGGTTTTTGAAAAATCATTTTTTTTTGTTTAACGACACGAGGGTCATAAGTTTTGACCTAAAACCATTTAGGCTGTAAAAGGTAGGGTGGACTAGGGTGGAAATCCCTGAATCTGGATTTTGTTTCAAACCATGGATTTTGGGTTCAAGGGTTGAAAATTTTGGTCAAGTTAGGGAAAGGTTCCTAAACTTGGATTTTTTTTAACAATGAAACGATGAAAGTAAGCATTGTTTAAATTTCTAGAAATTTCAACATTTGATATGAAAATTCTAAAAAGAGTGGGTTTAGCGAGTGTGTACCTGGAAACCGATTTTGGCCGTACAGGCATTGCTCTTACCCAGTTGGGTAAGTCTTCAAGGGTAGTACCGCTTTAAGAACTTGCCGTTGATGGGCAGCATACATCTGTCACCCTCCATGTTTAGGAGTGCGTATGCGCCATTGGAGAAAACCTTGTCGATGACATAGGGTCCCTCCCATTTTGGCTCAAACTTGCCTTTGTACTTGTGAGCAAAGACCATTGGTCTTTTTACCGCAAGAACCAAGTCGCCTTTTTTGTAGGCGCGTTGCCTGACCTTTTTGTTGAAAGATCCTGCCATGCGTGCTTGGTAAAGTTCAATGCTTTGTAGAGCATCGAGCCGTCTCTCATCCAGATTGTCCAGCTCATGGAGTAGCATTTTGACATTGCTTTCTTGAGTCATATCATTTTGCAAGGATACTCTTAAGGAAGGAATTTGTACTTCCAAGGATACGATAGCTTCGCATCCATAGACCAAGGAGAATGGTGTGCTATGGGTTGGTCCTCGAACGGTGGTTCGATAGGCCCACAAAGCTTCAGACAGTTTGTCGCTCTAGTCTCTTTTGTGACTAGAGACCATTTTTTTTTGAGGATTTTGCAGAGTGTCTTGTTGAAAGCTTCTGCTAATCTATTTGCTGCCGGATTGTATGGAGTCGAAGGACAGCTTTGGATTTTGTATTTGTCGCAGAACCTGTAGAATCGATGATCCCGGAATTGTGGTCCGTTATCATGGATGAATCTTTTGGGTATGCCGAAACGACAAATGATGTTGGTGCACAGGAACTGAAGGACTGATTAGGTCTTCATTTCGTTGAGCGCAAGTGCTTCTGACCACTTGGAGAAATAATCCGTAGCGGCAAAAATGAAGCGATGACCTTTGCTTGAAGGGGGAGAAATAGGACCTATGATGTCCATACCCTAGGCTTCGAAAGGCCATGAAATCGTTGTAGGATGCAGGATCTTCTGTTGGAAGGTTTGAAGGTGGTTCCTCCATAATATTTTCAGAGGCTTCCTGCTCAACGAAACCTTCTAGGGTTTCAAGGGCATTTCTAGACCAAGATTTTGTTCCTTTCCGCGGGTCTTCTTGATTGGAAATTTTCTCAAGGTTTGCTATGAGATGATCTCAATCGCCTGTTGAAATCGGGTCGAAGTAATGTACTTCTTTTGGATACGAGGGTTCTTCTGGATCAGAAGACCACATGTCTGTGCCATCGGATAATTCCTCTTCATTGTCAGAGAAATCCTACCAATTGGATGAGCTTCCTGGATCTTTGTCAGGTGACTCATCGAAGAGATATCTAGGGAGATCGATGTCTTCATGGACTTGAGATGTTGAGGCTTGGTCAGTAAATTGACTTTTAAGCCTTTTTGTCAACTGTCTCAGGGGAGTGTCGGGATCATACCCTAACCCGTGTGAAGACTTTTCTATATAGCTGTAGAGTCTCCAATCTTCCAGCTGGCTTTTGGTCAAGACGGGCCCCAATGGCGTAAGAATACCACGTCCTTCTCCCACACCGACTGGGTTTTGAGCATCATAGCCCATTTTCTTCGTAATAGCTTGTGCCACAGAACTATATAAGGATAGTTGAGGCATACCTTCATTTTGGAAAGGTTCAGGTACGGAGTTTGATGAAGAAGCATCCGATCTATGGAAGAAGATCGGCTTTTTCTTTGCTGAAGTTGCTGGAACAACGAAGGAAGCTGACGTAGGATCTTCTATGTCAGAAGTTATCTCGATTGGAGTAAGAGCAGGCTGAACTTGCTGAGTGTCAGCTTGGCTTGACGATGTGTCGTCTTCTGGCTCTGAATCCGAATCCGTGTCTTGCATGATAGACATGAAAGAGACAACAAATTTGCCCCCAGACTTTTGCTTTGCCTTCTTCACTTTAGTTGTGATGACCAAAGGCTTTGAAGGTTTGAGGGAGATGATGAAAGGAGTTTGAACGCTCTCTTCGGATTTACCAGATGGTTTGTTTTCTTCCGAAAATTGTTGAGGAGCCTTGCCTTTATCTTTCTGCGCTTCTCCTCTTCTTCTTTTTCACCTTTATACATCTGTGAGTCTGTGAAGTGGACTTCTTTACCTTTGAAGGGTTTTCTGTCTGCAAAGACTCGATGTATCATGCCGTCGTCGCCAACAAACTTGATGCCTTGATGTAAAGTTGAAGGGACAACACCATTCTTGTGGATCCAGGGGCGTTCGAAAAGGATGTTGTAGCATGAAGGGGTTTTTATTGCATACACAGTGACGTCAGAGATAAGATCACCGATCTGCAACTTGAACCTGATTTTGCTGATAGGCCTTTGAGTACTCCCATCGTATCCAAAGATAGATACATATGTGTGGCTCAGCTTGCTGGGTGGGATGCCCAACTCTTCGAGAGCCGATGTGGAGATGAGGTTGAGTGCAGAACTTGGGTCGATCTGAACTCTGTGCATAGGCATTTCCTTGATGTATCCTGTGAAGTACAGGGGTCGGTCGTGCCTTGTTTCGCCAAGTAGGAGGTCTTCCTTAGTGAAGGCGATGGTTGCACTGGCTACCTTTTGAACCGAGAGGCACTCAATGCATGATCCCTCAGTTTTCTTCTTTTCTCCCTTCGAGGAAGCTTCTGAGTTTTTGACCCGGTAGTCCATTTCAATTTGGAGGACTTGCGGGGCATGTTTATCGACATCCTCATTCAGCTTTTGTAATTCTGAAATGAGATTATCACGAGTGTGCGGAGACATTCGCAATAAATTTAGGATGTGCAGACGTGCAGGTATGTGCTTGAAGTGTTCAATCAAGTCATACTTGAAAGCCTCCTTAGGGCCTGCATGTTCATCATTGTTGCCACTAGGGGCGCTTACAACATCTTTTCCCGAAGGATTTACATATGTAAAGGAAGATTGGTTGTAATTTTTGTGGTAGTCCCGGCCAGAGCAGGTGCCTCTACCAACTTTGAGAGCTTCTTGAGAAGGGTCTTCATTTGGAAGATTGTCTTCAGGAATAAGAGGCTGTCGTTTTTCATTTGCTGAGGATGTATCTGTAGCAGAGTTGCCATCCTCAGTGATTGTGTTGCACGGAGCATTTTTCGGGAACAAGTCCTGAACAGCATCCAGCAACCTTTCTTCTTCGTTGACCAACTCATCGTCCCAAGCATCAATAACTGGGAATTCTTCAGTCAGGAAGGGTGTGAGCTTTGAAGTCACAGTCTCAGGAGAAGAAACCTGAGAGGGTGTTGTCTCAGTGAAAGTCACGCGAGATGAGGTGGCTCTAGAGGATACATTGCTAGGCGTCGTCGGAGTGTAAGTGATCTCGTCAGACGATGCTTTGGAAGAGCGATAATCCCGAATTATCACATTACAGGAAGCTCTGACAGGAGACATTGTCTGATCGGAGTCAGACTCATCGTCGGATGTAAGAGGATCGTCTATCCAGCAATTTTCTCCATTTCTAGGAGTTAAGGGAGGATGTACCTGATGGTCTTCAGGGACTTCAGGCTCTAGATTGCGAGGAAGCTCGTCGACGCGGTCTTGCTCTTGTTTTAGAGCGAGACGCTGCAAGATCCTTGCATACGTTTCAAGATCAGGCATAGGAGCCAAATCTTCTTCTTCATCAACTTTTTGTGGCTCAACATAGTTGATTTCCACTGGATCAATGATGGGTGCTGGTGTTGGGAATAGGGTGGGCCTCTAGGATAGGTTTCAAAAACTTTTGACCCACTTGATGCAGGGATCAATTATCCAGAAGGCTATAAAACCCAATGCAGGAAGTAAACCCTCAATCTCACCCATCAGGATCAGTAAATACAATCTATCTAGAAGATAGAAATAACAACTAATAAGCAACAAATAAATGTACAACATGCAAGGAGGTAGATTATAACTTTGGAGCTCGGTTGTGCTATAATGGAGAAGTTGCGTCTTTCTTTGATGATGAAACACTTTCACTAATCAAATAGGGATCTCCAAGACCTCTTGATCTTCCACACTATGACCCGTATTAGATTCTCCTTTTCTCAAGAAGATGGTGGGACCTCCAAGAGAAAACTACTAGGAACTCTAGGGAGGAACTAGAAGAGGGAAGAGAGAAAGAACTCGTGCAACTTTTGCACTCGAGAGGGCTGGGTGTGAATCCATATGTATGGAGCATACATAGACGTCCATCTCTCCTCTCCTTTATTTATAGCTTTTGCAAGCCCTGCTTACTAATTTCCATTAGAAGTCTTACTTCCAAAAATTAGTAACTATCTCTTCTTAATTAAAATAGAAGTCTTACTTCCATTAATTAATTAGTAACTTACCATATCATAATTAGAAGTCTCACTTCAAATATGATTAGTAACTTTTTAATTCCTTTCTAATTAAAATAGAAGTTTCACTTCTACTAAAATTAGTAAGTCTACTATTACCACTATTAGAAGTCTCACTTCAAATAGAAATAGTAACTTTTCTTTTAGAGTTCAACTAGAATTAGATACTTTCTAATAATTGGGTTAGCGTGGGGACCACTATGGATTCCTTAGAAAGCTGGCTCCAACTGGGACACGCGACCCCACATTTCATGTGTAATCCGGGCCCACAGTTAATTGCAAATAACTCCACTATATAAATGCAATTGAACTACAGTCTTAGGAATATTACATAGAAGACCCTAAACTTCCACATTACCACAAGTAGACCCCTCTATCAATATCCATAGATCAATTGGACCTGTCTTCCAAACTAGATCCATATCTTATTATCCTTGAACCCCAATTAATTATAATGATCATAGGTACCTTTCCAATTAACTCTTAATCGGAATGGGTGCGCACTTACCAATGATAAATCCATTAATCGGAATGGAAGCGCCCAGCCTCTGGTACTTTCCAAAATTCATACTTTTGAGAAACCAAATCCTCTGACATCCGTCCAAAACACGGGTCAATCATCAAGAGTATCGAAAACAATATTGATCGCCACCCGGTCAACCAAAAAAAGTGTGCTTTCTACCCGACCGATCGAGAAATCGACAGGACAGATGGCACCGACCCGCTGTTGGCAACAAACACCTGAAATTACATGGTCATCTGATGTCGATCTACATGAAGATCCATCGATGATCATCACCAGAAGAATCCCAAAAGACGCGGCACGGCCCGCGACTCTTCAGATGCTCGGCGACCACTTAATGCGATTAATTGACTAGCTTTATTACAGTCATTAATCCATTTTCTTGGACGGACCAATCAGAAGCAAGCATCCGGGAGTTACAAGTCAAGAGATTCATGGCATTTAACCCATGAAACTCCTCCCATCATGGCGATTAAAGGCGATTAAATGCCCTCAATCTCCTCCGGCCAATCAGAAGCCAAGAAAAAGGAGTTACAAAATAAAGAATTCAATTTTGTAATTCCTCCCTTTATGTAGCTTTATGATAATCAAGGCTCATAAACCCTCCTAAATGGCCACCTAAAAGCCTATAAATAGGAGAGCTCTCCAAGAAGAAAGGATCATCAGAAAAAACAACAGACACACAGACAATAGACTGCAGAAAATCCGGAAACTCAGACAGAAAGAGGCATCAGAAATCTAAGAGAGAAAACTCTGCGGAAATCCTACACCGACCACCGCTACAAGGTGACAAAAGTCCCTTGGGGGGTACCCCCCAAGGTCCTTCCCTTCTCCTTCTGCCGCCAATGGCTTAGACATGGCTTTTCAAGCCCGTCTACTCGACTTTTCATTGGACATAGGACCTTCTTTTGGTCTTTGTTCTCTAAAAATCTGAGGTTATAGCCAACCCAAGCGAATCAATAGCATCCTCTGTTCTCATCTGCATGGATGATGGCGAAGCCCACATATGGCTTGCGACCGTCGATCTAAACGGGTCCCCCACAATCTCCTGAGAAGTTAGATCCTCCTTTTCTTGCTTTTCATTGTAGTTTGTATTTTTTCAAAAGAGACAAAAATCACAACTCTTGTCTTTCATTATTGATAAGGATTGTAAATCGGCTATAAACGCCAAAATCGGCTATAAACGCCAAAAATCGGCTATAAACGCCAAAATCGGCTATAAATGCCAAAAAAAATCGCCTTTCACGGCAAACCAAGAAAATGTCTCTTTTCTTAAATATATGTGCAATGGAAAACTTGAAAGAAGTTGATTTCTTTTTTACTTGCGAAGGTTGATCTCCGGATAACCACTTGCAATTCCAAGGAAAATAGAAAATCTGGCACACCCACACAACAAAAACATTGATGCGCGCCTCTGCCCCCGGTTACGAAAGGGTCGTACCCAACGGACTCCCACGTCCGCCGACCTCGGTAGAACCAGGCAGGAGCACGGTCCATCAAGCTGGCTCCACCCGGTGGGACCCGTTTATTTGAGAACACGATGCTAGAAATGAAATATTTGCATATCATATATTTTGCTCTATGCTTATATTTCTTTTCTCGATTCCTTGGCTACTTTATAATTGGTGGCCTTTGTTGGATTCCGCATATAAAAAAAAATGAGATGAGAATTTTTGTTTGGAAATTTCTAATTCTTTGAATTTATTTCCACTCTTTCTCTTTTCAAAAACAAAAAAACAAAAAAATCAGATTTTTCAGTTTGGATTCAAAATTGAGAAACCTTGATTCGTTCCTATCGTTCATCGCGCTTGCAGAAATGTTGAGCCTGTTCGACTAAGGTTTTGGGCCATCGTTTCTCTTCGATGAGTTCATTAAAGATCTAAAAAAAAAAAATGAGATGAGATTTTTTGTTTGGAAATTTCTAATCCTTTGAATTTATTTCCACTCTTTCTCTTTTCAAAAAAAATAAAAATAAAACAAATCAGATTTTTCAGTTTTGGATTCAAAATTGAGAAACCTTGATCGTTCCTATCGTTCATCGCGCTTGCAGAAATGTTGAGCCTGTTCGACTAAGGTTTTGGGCCATCGTTTCTCTTCGATGAGTTCATTAAAGATCTAAAAAAAAATAAAAATAAAAAAATAAAAAAAATTAGATTTCTCATTTTGGATTCAAAATTGAGAAACCTTGATCCGTTCCTATCGTTCATCGCGCTTGCAGAAATGTTGAGCCTGTTCGACTAAGGTTTTGGGCCATCGTTTCTCTTCGATGAGTTCATTAAAGATCTAAAAAAAAAATTAAAAAAAATTAGATTCCTCATTTTGGATTCAAAATTGAGAAACCTTGATCCGTTCCTATCGTTCATCGCGCTTGCAGAAATGTTGAGCCTGTTCGATTAAGGTTTTGGGCCATCATTTCTCTTCGATGAGTTCATTAAAAATAAAAAAAAATATATATAAAAAAAAACAAAAAAAAAAGACATAGACCACTAAGGTTAAACCAACTGTGTTCTTTGATCATGGTTGATTCAAAGAAAAGCCTTGTCCAGAGTGTGGAGACAGCTTGACTGTTCTAGGCAAGGGTCCTCCAAACGGGTTCATTAAGTAATCCTACCCTTACCTGGGGGCAATTCTATCAATCAAGATTTCATAAGACCGGGTTAGGAGGCCTATGTGTACTCTCTTGTCTTTTAAATAAATTTTTTTAAAAAAATAATAAATTTCTTTTAAAAAAAAATAAAAATTTTAAAATAAAAAATAAAAAATAAAAAAAATTTTCAAAAAAAAATCTTAAAATAAAAAATAAAAAAAAAATAAAAAAAAAGATTTTTTTTTAAAAAAAAATCTTTAAAAATCTTCAAAAAAAAAAAAAAAACTTCCGTCATTTTGGGTTTAGGTTGGAGAAATCTTGGTCTTCTCCTTTTTGAGCACTGGCGCTCGTGGAAATCGCTGAGCCCGTGTTCAGATTGGAGTGCCTTTTGCTCTGTTTGATGAACCCGATATTGGCCTTTCAAAAAAAAAACTCGTCATTTTTAGATTCAGATCTGAGAAATTATGGTTCATTTCTTTCTGAGCACTGGCGCTCGCGGAAATCGCTGAGCCCATGTTCAGATCGGAATACCATCTGCTCTCTTTGATGAATCCAATCTTGACCTTTCAAAACAGAGAATCTCATCTCATAGATGCGGTCTCAAAACATTTGTGACTAGCGGTACTAGTACGCCCTTTCAGGGTCTACTGTATTGCGACCGGCACATCTGTAACTCCAACTTTATATTCTTCTTACCTCGAGCAAGCTCTGCTTCTCGATAAGTCGAATTTAAGTTCACAATTGCTTCTAGCAGTCACTGGGATGCCCATTCTGGGCTTACCATACCTGCGATCAGAACAATTGTACCCTCTATGGCGTTTTGCCTTCTTCATGTTGCTTGGGTCATTTTTCCTCTAGCAATTTGAAAAGACGAAACCATAGAACTTCCCATTTATGATCATTATATTCATGTGATTACTAATGGATGTGGTCTTGTTTCAGAAATTTTCGAAAACTAACAATGGTAGCTTCACTAACCATTACTTTCGATGAAAACAAGCACCAACTCATGCTTCAACAGAAGCAAACCACGCGCACCTACAAGCGCCCCATCAGCTGCCGAAGCGTCAACTCCCTCGGCAATTCTCTGAACTCCGGGTCGACCTCGACTCCCCGGACTATCGTCTTTGGGACGCTGGGACCATTCCCACTTCCTGAGGAACAAACTGCTCCTTCCAAGAAGCAGAAACTCGCCTCTCAACGTGTCACTACCGTGACACCAAAGGCGAGCACCAGAAGGCCTGAAGCCCGTGGCAGCCCCACGAAGCCTCGACCTGCAAGCAACCAGGTCTATCCCAAGACTTGGTCCCCAAGACCTTCACCAAAATAGAGAAGGTCCCAAACATCCACTAAGCCAGCATTCCTGGCCCCACTCAAGGAGAACCAGTTCTACCCTCTTGCCTACATGAAAGAGGAGAAACCCATCTCCAACCTGACTTCCAAGTCATCCCAGCATGAGCCGGCTTGTTCCTACAAGCCCAAAATCAAGTCATGCATCACAAGGCCTCTACAAGCACCTGCTAAGGCCTACAAACCTGCAGTTCGACCCTTCATCTCTACAGGGGCCGAACTCCAAAAATTCAAAGCTTTGTTGCAACAGGCGAAGGACAGGGTTCGCATCCTGTCCTTGCCCAGCTGCAAAGAAGATAGGCTCGGCTGCTGTGCCCGAGGAAGCACATCCTTCATCGTCAAAGCCCAGCCAGAGCTGACCGAAGCTCAAATTGCCCGTCGTATACGCCGCCGCGCGTCATACCGGCAAAAGAGACTAGAGAAGCAAAGGACCCAGCCTCCTACACTCCAAGTCTCTCCCAAATGGGTCAAAAAAGAAAGACCCAACCAAGTTGCTGCCGTCCATATGGTTGGAAAAACCAGAAGGCGCCAAAAATCAGCAACAAAAATTCATGTCCGACGTCCGATGACCCGCAGCGTCTCAAGGACAAGAAGACATTCAGAAGAAGCCCCTGCTCCTTCAAGCAAAGGACAGCAGAGTGATCCTTCCTCAAGCTCTTCTTCAAAAAGAATGAGCCCCAGCTCAGTCACCAGGACAGTTTCTTCGTTCGAATCGCGAAGGATGAATGTCTTGGCTACAAATTCTGAGCCACCACCCCGCAATCCACCTCCAGAAGATGCGATCACCCGCATCCAGCAGTTGAAACAGGGCCAGCAGAGGATTAAAACTCTGATGGAAAACCTTCTCCTCGCCTTCCAAAATCAGGCGAACAATGAACCTCCTCCGAATCATCAAAACGATGAGGTAAATGGAGAAGAAAATGAGTCACGCGCCCTTACCAAAAAGGACGTAAACAGTATCCTCGCCAAAGCAAAAGAAGAGGATATACTCAAGGAGCATGGGATCAAGCCACCATATCCCTTATGGATGGACTCGGTCCCGTTCCCCACCAAATTCAAGCATCCTACTCTCCAAACATATACGGGAAAATGATCAGCTAGACAGCACGTCATCCACTTCAAGATCCTGACGGGAGCTATCGCGGATCAAGATGCACTCAAGATCCGCCTCTTTGCAAGTACCCTAAAAGGTACGGCCTTCGATTGGTACTCCACTCTGCCGGAGGACTCAATCCAAAATTGGGCCATGCTAGAGACACGCTTCCTGACTCACTTCAAAGGTGAAGATCATCCCGCTACTATGGCTCAGCTGTGCAGCCTAAAACAGGGGTAGAATGAATCAACATATGACTTCATTCACAAGTGGAAAGCAATGGCATACAAATGCTCTGATGTATTGCCACAAGCGTCGCTAGTCGACATTTGCCGAAACAACATGAGAGCCAGAATCCGCTCCATGATCATCGGCAACAAATCAAAAAACCTGGGAGAACTCCTAGAAGCTTCCATGGAAGCTGAAACGGTGATTAAAGACCTCAATAGTCAGAAATCATCAAGAAAAGAGCCAACCGCCATTGCAACCTCTAAGCCAAAGAAGAAAGAGGTCCTCAATGTGCAGACCAAGTTCGCTCCTCAGCCACCAAAGAAAGCTGAAAATAAAGTTGCTGGTAAGAGACCTGAACTCTCAGATGCCTTCAAAGAACGAGTAGAGAAGAAATACCCATTTGATGAAGATGTTGATGAAATCTTCGGGGTTCTTGTGGCAAACGGCAAGCTCACCTTGCCTAAACCAAAAAGACCGGGTGATGTTGGCAAAACCAACGATCCTCGGTACTGTCCATACCACCAGATGATCTCGCATCCTCTCAATCAATGCTTCGTTGTGAGAGAGAGAATAAACGAGATGTGGAAAAACGGAGTCATCACCTTTGACAAAAACTATGGGCCTGCCTCCGTCAACATGGTGACATGTGGACAAACATCAAAATCACCGAAGAAGAAGACCACTACTTCCTTCAAGGTGATAAACTCAATCCAAGCGTCCGAGGAACTGGTTCCTTACCCGACACCAGATGGACAACCGATATGGGTACATCCCGATCTCCTGGAAGATGAAAATTGGGAGGTCGTGAAAACAAAGCCTACAGCTCAACAACGAAGGCATGCTAGGAAACATCTCCTCAAGCTCAAACGGCAAGAGAAGACCCAGCCAAAACTAGAGGTCAAAGAAAAGGCAGAGGCTTCCTCTACCGCTTCACTGGAGGCAACAAAAACATCCCTTCCAGAGACTTCAAAGGGGGTAAGAAAATTCACTCTCAGTGATTTCATGCCACCTCAATTCAAAGAAGCCATGCAGGAGGCATCATACTCTTGCAATTCGGTAGTTGGATTCTCCATTGATGGATACGAATCCAGCGACACCGATGATGGATTCGAATCCAACTACACAGATGAGTGGGAGGAGTCCCTTGAAACAGGAGAATATCTCTCCGATGAAGAATGGGTTCCTGAGTCTCATCTTATGCCAGTAATCTGGTATAACCCCCTACAGCCACAAGGATCCTGGTCTGATGATGAAGAAGACCAAGAAGCTGTACAAGAAAATGCTGCTGACCCAGCACCTCTCATTACTCCAGTGGAAATCAACCATGTTGAGCCACAAAGAGTTGATGAAGAAGAAGATTCGGCTCCCATGTCTGATCTTGAAGAATATGCAAGGATCTTGCAGCGACTCGCTCTAGAACAAGAGCAAGAACGCGTCAACGAGCCTCCTCGCAATCCAGAGCCTGAAGTCCCTGAAGACCACCAGGTACATCCTCCCTTAACTCCTGAAAATGGAGAAAATTGCTGGATAGACGATCCTCTTACATCCGAGGATGAGTGTGACTCCGATCAGGCAAAGTCTCCCGTCAGAGCTTCCTCTAATGTGATAATTCGGGATTATAGCTCTTCCGAAGCATCGTCTGATGAGAGCACTTACACTCCGGCGACGCCTAGCAATGTATCTTCTGAAGCCACCTCGTCTCACGTGACTTTCACTGAGATGACACCCTCTTAGGTTTCTTCTCCTGAGACTGTGACTTCAAAGTTCACACCCTTCCTGACTGAAGAATTCCCAGCCATTGATGCTTGGGATGATGAATTAGTCAACGAAGAAAAAAGGTTACTGGATGCTGTTCAGGACTTGTTCCCGAAAAATGCTCCGTGCAACACAATCACTGAGGATGGCAACTCTGCTGCTGATTCATCCTCAGCAAATGAAAAACGACAGTCTCTTGATCCTGAAGATAATCTTCCAAACGAAGACCCTTCTCAAGAAGCTCTCGAAGTTGGTAGAGGCACCCGCTCTGGCCGGGACTACCACAAAAATTACAACCAATCTTCCTTTACATATGTAAATCCTTCGGGAAAAGATGTTGTAAGCGCCCCTAGTGGCAACAATGATGAACATGCAAGCCCTAAGGAGGTTTTCAAGTATGACTTGATCGAACACTTCAAGCACATACCTGCACGTCTGCACATCCTAGATTTGTTGCGAATGTCTCCGCACACTCGTGATAATCTCATCTCGGAATTAAAAAAGCTGAATGAGGATGTCGACAAACATGCCCCGCAAGTCCTCCAAATTGAAATGGATTACCGGGTCAAAAACTCAGAAGCCTCCTCAAAGGGAGAAAAGAAGAAAACTGAGGGATCATGCATTGAATGCCTCTTGGTTAAAAAGGCAGCCAGTGCAACCATCGCCTTCACAAAGGACGACCTCCTAGTTGGAGAAACCAGGCATAACCGACCCCTGTACTTCACAGGGTATATCAAGGAAATGCCTATGCACAGAGTTCAGATCGACCCAGGTTCTGCACTCAACCTCATCTCCACATCGGCTCTTGAAGAGTTGGGCATCCCACCCAGCAAGCTGAGCCACACATCTGTATCTATCTTTGGATACGATGGGAGTACTCAAAGGCCTATCGGCAAAATCAGGTTCAAGTTGCAGATCGGTGATCTTATCTCTGAGGTCACAGTGTATGCAATAAAAACCCCTTCATGCTACAACATCCTTCTCGGACGCCCTTGGATCCACGAGAATGGTGTTGTCCCTTCAACTCTACATCGATGCATCAAGTTTGTTGGCGACGACGGCATGATACATCGAGTCTTTGCGGACAGAAAACCCTTCAAAGGTAAAGAAGTCCACTTCGCAGACTCACAGATGTATGAAGGTGAAAAAGAAGAAGATGAGAAGCACACAGCATCCTTTGCCGAAAATCTCCAGAAAGATAAAGGCAAAGCTCCTCAACAATCACCGGAAGAAAACAAACCATCCGGTAAATCTGAAGAGAGCATTCAAACTCCCTTCATCATCTCCCTCAAACCTTCAAAGCCTTTGGTCATCACAACTAAAGTGAAGAAGGCAAAGCAAAAGCCTGGGGGCAAATTTGTTGTCTCTTTCGTGTCTGTCATGCAAGACACGGACTCGGATTCAGAGCCAGAAGACGACACATCGTCAAGCCAAGCTGACACTCCGCAAGTTCAGCCTGCTCTCACTCCAATGGAGACAACTTCTGACATAGAAGATCCTACGTCAGCTTCCTTCGTTGTTCCAGCAACTTCAGCAAAGGAAAAACCGATCTTCTTCCATAGATCGGATGCTTCTTCATTAAACTCCATGCTTGAACCTTTCCAAAATAAAGGTATGCCTCAACTATCCTTATACAGTTCTGTGGCACAAGCTATTATGAAGAAAATGAGCTATGACGCTCAAAACCCAGTCGGTTTGGGAGAAGGACGCGGTATTCTCACGCCATTGGGGCCCGTCTTGACCAAAAGCCAGCTGGAAGATTGGAGACTCTACGGCTATGTAGAAAAGTCTTCACACGGGTTAGGGTATGATCCTGACACTCCCTTGAGACAGTTGACACAAAGGCTTAAAAGTCAATATACTGACCAAGCCTCAACTTCTCAAGTCCATGAAGATATCGATCTCCCTGGATATCTCTTTAATGAGTCACCTGACAAAGATCCAGGAAGCTCATCCAATTGGCACGATTTCTCCGAAAATGAAGAGGAGTTGTCCGATGGAACAGACGTGTGGTCTTCTGACCCAGAAGAACCCTCATCTCCAAAAGAAGTGTTGGAATTTGAGATGCCTTGAGAAGTCTTATGAAGCATTGAAGTGTTTAGTATCTCAAGTATCATTTTGTGTTGGAATTATTGTCAACACAATGTCACAAGTGTGGTGTTGATAGTGTGGTGTTGATAGAGCTTCAAAGAGAAAACAGAGCTGAAACAGTACAGGAAATCAGAAATCCTGAAGCAGTGTGGCCGGTCGACCGGGGACCCCACGCGGTCGACCGGGCAAGAGAAATCTGCAGAAGAAAGTCTCAGTTAGCTCCTAGTTATTTTGTTGCCACAGTGTGTCGCCGGTCGACCGAGGACCCCACGCGGTCAACCGAGCACGGGAAACCAGAATTGCGCAGGAATAGAAGTTTTGCACGAAAATTCAGGAAACTTATGTATTTCGTTTGAGACTCTTTCTAAACGAATTCTAGCCTAATTTGAACACTCTTTAGGGTGACCATAACCTATATAAAGGCTTGCTAAGTTCGTTTTCATGAGAAGAGAAGAGAAGAGAAGAGAAGAGAAAAAAACAGAGGAGTTTTGGAGAGAAGAGTGATTGGAGAAGAAGGCGCTGCTGTGTGCTGTTGTGCTGCAAGTTTCTACAGCAAGTTGGACGAAAATATGCTCATGAAGATGGTGATTCGTCCATAGATAAGTGTCTCTCTTTTTATGCTTTAAATTTCAATTTGTAAGGGATTGAGAGAGAGAGAGATTGTAGAGGGGAAGGGCTGTAGAAAAGTTCTCTACTTTAATTCTGTAGAACATCAAGTTGGTGCTTGGTGTTAGGGGTTTGGTGATCCTATCTGTTGGTGCAGATAAATTGTAAAGGGAGTAGGTGCTTCCTAGATAGTTGGTGCTATCTGAAACTTAAGGGTTGGTGCTCTTTGTCGTTGGTGCGACTAAATAGATTCAGACCTGTTCCGGATCGGTGTTCGGACAGTCTTTGAACCGTGGACGTAGCCTTTTGGTGAACCACGTTAAATCTGGTGTCCTTATGTGATTTGATTTGCTTTTGTTGTTAAATTGGACCTATTTTTAAGGGATCACTGATTCACCCCCCCCTCTCAGTGATCGCGATATCTAACAATTGGTATCAGAGCGCCATGGTTCCCTTGATAAGCTTAACACGCTTTGATAAGCTTAACACGCTAAGGGTGATCTCTTGTCAAATCACATGGCATCCAATACAGGGAATAAGAAAGCACCTTTGTTTGATGGTTCTAATTACTCCTTCTGGAAGATCAGAATGCAGGCTTTCATCAAATCACTTGGCTATGATGTCTGGGAGACTGTCAGAGTCGGTTACAATATCGCCATCGTACCCACTGATGCTGCAACGAAGAAGTTAGCAGACAACGACTCCAAGGCGCAGAATGCACTCTTTAGTGGCCTTGTGGACAGCGAGCTGGTCAAAGTAATTGCATGCAAAACAGCCAAGGAAATATGGGACAAGTTGAAAAGCATTCATGAAGGAGATGAGAAGATCAAAGAAGCGAAATTGCAAACTCATCGCTCTCAATTCGAGTCTCTTCGCATGGAGGAAACCGAGAATGTTGTGTCGTATATGCAACGAGTGAATGAAGTCACGAATGACATTCGTGGACTAGGGGAGGAGATTAAAGAACCAGTTATCGTCAAAAAGGTTCTAAGATCTCTTCTTCCCCGGTTTGATTCAAAAGTCTCAGCCATAGAAGAAGCCAAGGATCTGAATGAATTTACCATGGATGAGTTGCATGGTTCAGTCACTGCCTATGAGATGCGGATGGGTAAGACATCTTCATCTGATAGAGAAGCGGCCTTCAAAGTTCAGAAAAAGGGAAAAGAGACTACTGGTCATGATGCTGATACTGATAATGATGAGCTTGAGGCTCAATTAGTTAGAAAGCTGAAGAAAGGAAGCAATGGAAAGTACAAAGGGAAGCTACCCTTTAAATGCTTCAATTGTGGCGGTGTTGGTCACTTTGCTGCGAAGTGTCCGCTGAAAGAAAACAATGATGATGACTCTTATGTTGATAAGAGTAAATGGAAGAAAAATCTCAGAAAGAGGGGCAAAGCAAAAAGCTTCATCAGTCAATATAATGACAGCACGTTTGAAACCTCAGACGATGATGAATCAGCCGAGGCAACTGAAGCTCTCTTCATGGTTACTGTTGAAGAAGAAGAGGAGCAAGAGCCGGAAGAGGAAGAGGAGGCTGAGGTCAATCTTGAAGAAGAACTCATTGCCGCACTTGAGGAGCTTAGCATGGAACGAAAAACAAGTAAGAAAAATCTGAAACTTCTTCATGAATCTGAAAGTTCAGTTATTGCTTTGAAAACTCAAGTTGAAGAATATAAAAGAATGGTAGAAGTCCTAGAAATACAAATCAGTACCAAAACTGAGGAAGTGGTGAAACTTGAGAATGAAATCCTTGGAGCAAGGACTGAAAATATACAAATGAATCAAAAGCTCAAGGAATTCCAAGCAATCAATGGAACATTGAAGCTAAATGAAATACTGAAAGTTCAAAGGCCTCCTCACTTCAAATTTGGTCTAGGATTTGAGAATGGAGAATCCTCTAAGATTACACCTCCTGAAAAGACAAAACCTGTGAAGCCCACCCAGCCTAGAAAAGAGTCCATTCATGTGAGAAAGGAAATGAAGTTTAACCAGCCACAAAGAAGATTCAAATTTTATGGTTACTGTTATCATTGCAATAGATATGGACATAAAAGGGCTGAATGCAAATTCTATGTTAGAAACAGCCCATTTGTGACTAGGAACCCTTTTTCAATCCTAAACAGCCACAAAATTGAGTGCTATAAGTGTCATAATTATGGACACTTGACTAGGGATTGTAGGTTGCCTATTGCTAACCAATTTCAGGTTGAAAAGAAACCCAAGTTAGTTAAGGCATGGAGGGCAAATAAAAGGGAAGATAATTCCAAGGAATCTCTCATTGTGCAAATGGCATTCAATGCACAAAAGAAGGCAGCACCATGGGTCCTTGATAGTGGCTGTTCAAGCCATATGACAGGTGATAAGGAAAAATTCGTCAAATTACAGCACTATCAAGGCGGATCAGTGAAGTTTGGTAACAATGATGGTGCCAAAATCTGCGGAAAAGGTATTGTTCAGCTAAAGGCAAACAAGATCAGATCAGATGAGGTCTTATATGTGTCTGGACTGAGACACAACTTGCTTAGTGTGAGCCAGATCTGTGACAAAGGCCACGAAGTTGTCTTCACTAAGAATGGGTTTGCTATCAAGAAGTGTAGCAACGGCAAAACAGTGGGTACTGGATCTAGGACTGCTGGAAATCTCTATACATTGTCAGATGGAGCTGAAAAGACTTGCTTGATGAGTCGGACAGAGGAAAGTTGGTTGTGGCACAAACGCCTTGGGCATCTAAACTTTGATAACATGTCAAAGATTTGCAATTCAAAGGCTGTCAGAGGTATGTCTACAGTTGAAAAGCCTTCCAACCCCATTTGCGATTCTTGCCAAAAGGGAAAGCAAACGAGGGTAATGTTCAAGTCAAAAGAGCATAATTCAAAGAAACCTCTTGAGCTAGTGCACACCGATCTCTGTGGACCGATGCGAACTCAAAGCACCAATAGAGATAAGTATTTTATGCTATGCATTGATGATTGTACTCGTATGACATGGGTATTGTTTCTTAAGCATAAACATCAAGCACTTGATCGTTTTAAAGTGTTTAAAGCACAGGTTGAAAATATGCTTGGAAAACGTATCAAGATTTTAAGGTCTGATCGAGAAGGTGAATTCACATCTGAAGAGTTCACTAACTATTGTGAGCACCATGGCATTCAAAGACAATAGTCAGCCCCTAGAACTCCACAGCAAAATGGAGTTGTGGAACGGAAAAATCGCACCGTGCAAGAGATGGCTCGCACAATGCTAACTGAGAGCAAGCAAGCTGACAAATACTGGAAGGAGGCAATCCATACGGCTGTATACATTCAGAATCGATGCTTGATCAGGCCACATGAAGACAAAACTCCTTATGAGCTATGGTTTGGGAGAAAAGCAACAGTCAAGCACTTCAGAGTCTTCGGTAGCAAGTGTTACATCAAGCGTCTTGAACAAAATCCGGGCAAATTTGAAGAAAGAGCTGATGAAGGTATATTTCTGGGTTACTCCTCCTATAGTAAGGCTTACAGATGTCTTAACAAAAGGACCAGAAAATCATAGAAAGTGCCGATGTTAGAATTGATGAAAACCGTGAATCAAAGAATGTAACTCATTATGACAGTCCAGTTTATGAGGACTCGAGTGAGATTGATGATGAAGTGGCTGAACCTAATGATTCTGAGAAATCAAAGGATGACTCAGAGGATGCTACACCTAGAAAGAAAAGCACTTGGGTAGAGCAACACCCTAAGGATCAAATCATTGGAGATCCTGAGGCCGGTGTTAAAACAAGACAAAGTGTAGTTAGCAATTACTCACTTGTGTCCACCATTGAACCCAAGACTGTGGCTGAAGCCAGTCTCGATGAAAGTTGGTTGAAAGCTATGCATGAGGAGTTGGAGCAAATTGAGAAGAACTCCACATGGGAACTAGTTTCTAGACCTACCGATAAGAATGTTATTGGTACTAAATGGGTCTTTCGGAATAAGCTGAATGAAGATGGTCAGGTCATACGAAACAAAGCAAGGCTGGTTTGTAAAGGCTATGCTCAAGTTGAAGGCATAGATTTTGAAGAGACGTTTGCACCGGTGGCTCGTCTGGAAGCCATTCGTATGTTTCTTGCATTGGCTGCATACAAAACCTTCAAGGTATTTCAGATGGATGTAAAGTCAGCCTTCTTGAATGGATTACTTGAAGAAGAGGTCTACATTGAGCAACCTGATGGTTTTCTCATTAGCAAAAATTCAGACCTAGTGTGCAAGTTGAAAAAGGCTCTTTATGGGCTGAAATAAGCGCCAAGGGCGTGGTATGCAAGGCTGGACCTCTATCTCCGCAAGATCGGCTTTGGAAAAGGACTGGTTAATAGCAATCTTTATGTCAAAACAGAGTTGAGCAAACAGCTGGTTGTCATTGTTTATGTCGATGACATAATCTTTGGTGGCAATGATGAGGAAATGTGCAGGAATTTTGCTGAAAAGATGAAGAAAGAATTTGAGATGTCAATGCTTGGAGAACTAAAGTTCTTCCTTGGTTTACAAGTTCAGCAGCTGAAACATGGTATCTTCATATCACAGATGAAATACATCAAGGAAATGCTGAAGCGTTTTAACATGGAAGACAGCAAGCCAGTGAGCACACCAATGACAACGAACACAAAGCTAAGCAAAGATGATAAGGGTTCGTCCGTTGATCACACCACTTATCGTTCTATGATAGGAAGCTTGCTTTATTTGACTGCTACAAGATCGGATCTTCTGCAAGCAGTATGTATGGTGGCTCGATTTCAAGCATCACCAACTGAGACGCACCTTACAGCAGTAAAAAGGATATTTCGATATCTGAAAGGTACCATGGAGCTTGGCATTTGGTATCCTAAAGGCAAATCCTTCACTCTTGTTGCATACTCTGACGCCGATTGGGCTGGATGTATAGATGTTCGCAAGAGTACAAGCGGTGGTGCATTCTATCTCGGTGAAAGGTTGGTGGCATGGCACAGTAAGAAACAAGATTCAGTATCCCTTTCTACAGCGGAAGCGGAATATATTGCAGCGGCAACTTGTTGTACGCAAGTGTTATGGATGCGGCAAATGCTCTCTGATCTAGGAGTTCCGACAACGGATCCTACGCCGATCCTCTGTGACGACACAAGTGCAATTCACATCTCTAAGAATCCTGTTCAGCATTCTAGAACGAAGCATGTTGCAATCCGCTATCACTTTCTCAAGGAAAAGGTTGCAGACGGTGAGGTAAAGTTGGAATATGTTCCAACTACTGAGCAAGTTGCTGATATCTTCACAAAACCTCTGCCAAAGGAAGTCTTCGAGTATCTCCGGAAAAAATTAGGAGTTACTCACTCTCCTAATCCTTAGGAGTTGTGCTTGAAAGGGGGAGCAATGTATTCCTTGAATATCCTATTCGCTCCTTGGTTGGTCCCTTTGGACTTGTTGTCAAAGGGGGAGAAAGCTATGCTAGGAGAAGTTATGCGAAGAAGTTATGCTATGATAGCTTGGGGGAGATTGGTATCAAGAATGTGAATGTGAAGATCTTGATTCTGTTGGTTTTTTAAGATAGGGGGAGACTATGGTTCTGAAGAAGCTTCATGAAGGTCAACTGGTTCCAAGTGTTCCAAGTGTTAAAGTTCCAAGTGTTGCCAACAATTCCAAAGGGGGAGATTGTTGGAATTTGAGATGCCTTGAGAAGTCTTATGAAGCATTGAAGTGTTTAGTATCTCAAGTATCATTTTGTGTTGGAATTATTGTCAACACAATGTCACAAGTGTGGTGTTGATAATGTGGTGTTGATAGAGCTTCAAAGAGAAAATAGAGCTGAAACAGTACAGGAAATCAGAAATCCTGAAGCAGTGTGGCCGGTCGACCGGGGACCCCACGCGGTCGACCGGGCAAGAGAAATCTGCAGAAGAAAGTCTCAGTTAGCTCCCAGTTATTTTGTTGCCACAGTGTGTCGCCGGTCGACCGAGGACCCCACGTGGTCGACCGAGCACGGGAAACCAGAATTGCGCAGGAATAGAAGTTTTGCACGAAAATTCAGGAAACTTATGTATTTCGTTTGGGACTTTTTCTAAACGAATTCTAGCCTAATTTGAACACTCTTTAGGGTGACCATAACCTATATAAAGGCTTGCTAAGTTCGTTTTCATGAGAAGAGAAGAGAAGAGAAGAGAAGAGAAAAAAATAGAGGAGTTTTGGAGAGAAGAGTGATTGGAGAAGAAGGCGCTGCTGTGTGCTGTTGTGCTGCAAGTTTCTACAGCAAGTTGGACGAAAATATGCTCATGAAGATGGTGATTCGTCCATAGATAAGTGTCTCTCTTTTTATGCTTTAAATTTCAATTTGTAAGGGATTGAGAGAGAGAGAGATTGTAGAGGGGAAGGGCTGTAGAAAAGTTCTCTACTTTAATTCTGTAGAACATCAAGTTGGTGCTTGGTGTTAGGGGTTTGGTGATCCTATCTGTTGGTGCAGATAAATTGTAAAGGGAGTAGGTGCTTCCTAGATAGTTGGTGCTATCTGAAACTTAAGGGTTGGTGCTCTTTGTCGTTGGTGCGACTAAATAGATTCAGACCTGTTCCGGATCGGTGTTCGGACAGTCTTTGAACCGTGGACGTAGCCTTTTGGTGAACCACGTTAAATCTGGTGTCCTTATGTGATTTGATTTGCTTTTGTTGTTAAACTGGACCTATTTTTAAGGGATCACTGATTCACCCCCCCCCCTCTCAGTGATCGCGATATCTAACAATTGGTATCAGAGCGCCATGGTTCCCTTGATAAGCTTAACACGCTTTGATAAGCTTAACACGCTAAGGGTGATCTCTTGTCAAATCACATGGCATCCAATACAGGGAATAAGAAAGCACCTTTGTTTGATGGTTCTAATTACTCCTTCTGGAAGATCAGAATGCAGGCTTTCATCAAATCACTTGGCTATGATGTCTGGGAGACTGTCAGAGTCGGTTACAATATCGCCATCGTACCCACTGATGCTGCAACGAAGAAGTTAGCAGACAACGACTCCAAGGCGCAGAATGCACTCTTTAGTGGCCTTGTGGACAGCGAGCTGGTCAAAGTAATTGCATGCAAAACAGCCAAGGAAATATGGGACAAGTTGAAAAGCATTCATGAAGGAGATGAGAAGATCAAAGAAGCGAAATTGCAAACTCATCGCTCTCAATTCGAGTCTCTTCGCATGGAGGAAACCGAGAATGTTGTGTCGTATATGCAACGAGTGAATGAAGTCACGAATGACATTCGTGGACTAGGGGAGGAGATTAAAGAACCAGTCATCGTCAAAAAGGTTCTAAGATCTCTTCTTCCCCGGTTTGATTCAAAAGTCTCAGCCATAGAAGAAGCCAAGGATCTGAATGAATTTACCATGGATGAGTTGCATGGTTCAGTCACTGCCTATGAGATGCGGATGGGTAAGACATCTTCATCTGATAGAGAAGCGGCCTTCAAAGTTCAGAAAAAGGGAAAAGAGACTGCTGGTCATGATGCTGATACTGATAATGATGAGCTTGAGGCTCAATTAGTTAGAAAGCTGAAGAAAGGAAGCAATGGAAAGTACAAAGGGAAGCTACCCTTTAAATGCTTCAATTGTGGCGGTGTTGGTCACTTTGCTGCGAAGTGTCCGCTGAAAGAAAACAATGATGATGACTCTTATGTTGATAAGAGTAAATGGAAGAAAAATCTCAGAAAGAGGGGCAAAGCAAAAAGCTTCATCAGTCAATATAATGACAGCACGTTTGAAACCTCAGACGATGATGAATCAGCCGAGGCAACTGAAGCTCTCTTCATGGTTACTGTTGAAGAAGAAGAGGAGCAAGAGCCGGAAGAGGAAGAGGAGGCTGAGGTCAATCTTGAAGAAGAACTCATTGCCGCACTTGAGGAGCTTAGCATGGAACGAAAAACAAGTAAGAAAAATCCGAAACTTCTTCATGAATCTGAAAGTTCAGTTATTGCTTTGAAAACTCAAGTTGAAGAATATAAAAGAATGGTAGAAGTCCTAGAAATACAAATCAGTACCAAAACTGAGGAAGTGGTGAAACTTGAGAATGAAATCCTTGGAGCAAGGACTGAAAATATACAAATGAATCAAAAGCTCAAGGAATTCCAAGCAATCAATGGAACATTGAAGCTAAATGAAATACTGAAAGTTCAAAGGCCTCCTCACTTCAAATTTGGTCTAGGATTTGAGAATGGAGAATCCTCTAAGATTACACCTCCTGAAAAGACAAAACCTGTGAAGCCCACCCAGCCTAGAAAAGAGTCCATTCATGTGAGAAAGGAAATGAAGTTTAACCAGCCACAAAGAAGATTCAAATTTTATGGTTACTGTTATCATTGCAATAGATATGGACATAAAAGGGCTGAATGCAAATTCTATGTTAGAAACAGCCCATTTGTGACTAGGAACCCTTTTTCAATCCTAAACAGCCACAAAATTGAGTGCTATAAGTGTCATAATTATGGACACTTGACTAGGGATTGTAGGTTGCCTATTGCTAACCAATTTCAGGTTGAAAAGAAACCCAAGTTAGTTAAGGCATGGAGGGCAAATAAAAGGGAAGATAATTCCAAGGAATCTCTCATTGTGCAAATGGCATTCAATGCACAAAAGAAGGCAGCACCATGGGTCCTTGATAGTGGCTGTTCAAGCCATATGACAGGTGATAAGGAAAAATTCGTCAAATTACAGCACTATCAAGGCGGATCAGTGAAGTTTGGTAACAATGATGGTGCCAAAATCTGCGGAAAAGGTATTGTTCAGCTAAAGGCAAACAAGATCAGATCAGATGAGGTCTTATATGTGTCTGGACTGAGACACAACTTGCTTAGTGTGAGCCAGATCTGTGACAAAGGCCACGAAGTTGTCTTCACTAAGAATGGGTTTGCTATCAAGAAGTGTAGCAACGGCAAAACAGTGGGTACTGGATCTAGGACTGCTGGAAATCTCTATACATTGTCAGAAGGGCTGTAGAAAAGTTCTCTACTTTAATTCTGTAGAACATCAAGTTGGTGCTTGGTGTTAGGGGTTTGGTGATCCTATCTGTTGGTGCAGATAAATTGTAAAGGGAGTAGGTGCTTCCTAGATAGTTGGTGCTATCTGAAACTTAAGGGTTGGTGCTCTTTGTCGTTAGTGCGACTAAATAGATTCAGACCTACTCCGGATCGGTGTTCGGACAGTCTTTGAACCGTGGAGTAGCCTTTTGGTGAACCACGTTAAATCTGGTGTCCTTGTGTGATTTGATTTGCTTTTGTTGTTAAATTGGACCTATTTTTAAGGGATCACTGATTCACCCCCCCTCTCAGTGATCGCGATATCTAACAAGAAGTAACCTACTTCGACCCGGTTTCAACAGGCGATTGGGATCATCTCATAGCAAGCCTTGGGAAAATTACCGATCAAGAAGACCCGTGGAAAGGAACAAAACCTTGGTCTGGAAATGCCTTTGAAAACCTAGAAGGTTTCGCTGAGCTGGAAGCCTCCGGAAATATTATGGAGGAACCACCTTCGAACCTTCCAACAGAAGATCCTGTTCAAAAGATAGACTTGGGAACACCAGATAACCCACGTCCTGTATTCATAAGCAAGAATATAAAGGATGATGAGTTACCCGAGTATATCGCCTTTCTTCGTGAGTTCGTTGATTGCTTTGCATGGTCTTACGCTGAAATGCCAGGCTTAGACCCCAAAATAGCGGTTCACAAACTCAATCTTCAAGAAGACATCAAGCCTGTCAAGCAAGGCCAAAGAAGATTCCGTCCAGATGTGATGGATAAAATTGAACAAGAAGTTCAAAAACTCAAAAGCGTCGGCTTCATCCGTGAGGAACAACATCCTGAATGGTTGGCCAACATTGTCCCCGTGACAAAGAAGAATGGGCAGATCAGGGTCTGTATTGACTATAGAGACCTGAATGGCGCATGCCCTAAAGATGAATTTCCGCTCCCCATACCAGAGGTAATGATTGATAACACCTGTGGATTCGAGCGAATGACATTCATGGATGGTTTCTCTGGCTACAATCAGATAAAGATGCATCCTGAAGATGAAAAACATACATCTTTTCGGACCCCATTTGGCGTGTATTGCTACACTGTCATGCCATTTGGTCTGAAAAATGCTGGTGCCACATATCAGAGGGCTATGATGAAAATATTCCAAGATATGCAGCACAAGACGATTGAATGTTACGTTGATAACCTCGCCGTCAAAAGCAAAAGAAAAGAAGATCATCTCGAAAACCTTCGAGAAGTCTTCCTCCGGCTTCTTAAACACAAACTGCGAATGAATCCTTTGAAATGCTTCTTCGGCGTCTCGTCAGGTAAGTTCCTCGGATTCTTAGTTCGGAAAGCTGGAATAGAGCTTGACCCCATAAAAGTCAAAGCCATTCTAGAAATGCCCTCTCCAAGAACCTTGAGAGAACTCAAAGGGCTTCAAGGGAGATTGGCCTACATCAGACGGTTCATCTCCAATCTTTCGGGGAAATGCCGTCCATTCTCCCGGTTGATGAAAAAAGGTGTAAACTTTGTCTGGGATGCTGACTGTGAAGCTGCTTTCCAAGACATCAAGTCATACCTGACAAAGCCTCCAGTGTTAGCTGCTCCTACCACTGGAAAACCATTCATCTTGTACACAAGAGCCCTTGATCACTCTTTGGGAGCTCTGCTTGCGCAAGAAAATGATCAAAGAAAAGAAGCTACTCTATATTACCTCAGCCGCATGCTAGTAGGTGCAGAGCATCGCTACTCTCCAGTCGAAAAAGAATGCCTTGCAGTGATGTTCGCCATACAAAAGCTGCGTCACTACTTGCTTTCCAACACAGTATACCTGGTCTCGAGGGTCAACCTCTTGAAGGTCCTTGTCACAAAGGCAGGTTCTCTTAACGCTCGACTGGCAAAATGGTCCATCCTTCTGTCATAATTTGATATTAGGTATGTACCACAAAAAGCAATCAAAGGGCAAGCTCTAGCGGACTTCCTCGCAGAGCATCCATTGCCTAAAGATTCTCCGCTTAGAGATGATCTCCCAGACGAACCAGTCTACATTGTGGAGACTTTCTCACAAAGTGCCTCCTGGGACATGTACTTTGACGGTGCAACCAGGACAAATGAAAAAAGACAGCTGATCTCGGGAGTTGGCATCCTCTTTGTTAGCCCCGACAAATACATGATTCCACACGCTTTCTCGCTACTGGAACCATGCACAAACAATGCAGCTGAATATCAAGCTCTGATCTTAGGATTGGAACTCGCCATCGAATCCGGTATCACCATGCTGGAAGTCTTTGGAGACTCTCAACTGATCATCAACCAGATGAATCAGAAATTTGAAGTCAAGAAGCCAGATTTGCTGCCTTACTACAACAAGGCACAATCACTTCTGCAAAAGTTTGACATCTGTCACATCACCCACATTCGTAGAGGTGAAAACATACGTGCAGATGCCCTAGCTGGACTTGCCGCATCCATGGCAATCCAGGAAGGGGAAAACATGCAAATCACAGTGTGCGAAAGAAGAATCCTTCCTCCTCTTAACACACACCAAGCAGTTGCTGAATGCCACCAAGTGGTCGGAAGTCGGATTTCAATCCTTCAAACTTCAATCGGCGACTGGAGGGATCCGTTCATTGATTACATTATGTTCGGAATCCTACGTGAAGATCCAAAAGAACGGGTAAGCATCCAAAGGCGAACCCCAAGCTTTCATTTGGATATTCCTTCAAAAATCCTTTACAGGAAATCCTTCAACGGAGTACTTCTACGCTGCTTGTCACAACAAGAGGCTGAAGAAACACTCAAAGAAGTTCATGCTGGTCTTTGCGGAGCTCATCAGGCTGGACCTAAGCTCTATGATCAGATAAAAAGGTTAGGATATTACTGGCCTACCATGGTAGCTGACGCAATGCAATTTGCTAAGCGCTGCCAACAATGCCAAGTTCATGGAGATTACATTCACATGCCTCCAGAATGGCTGCATCCTACAGCGATCTCATGGCCTTTCGAAGCCTGGGGTATGGACATCATAGGTCCTATTTCTCCCCCTTCGAGCAAAGGTCATCGCTTCATCTTCGCCGCTACGGATTATTTCTCCAAGTGGTCAGAAGCATTTGTGTTTAACGAAATGAAGACCTCATCAGTCCTTCAGTTCCTGCGCACCAACATCATTTGTCGTTTCGGCATACCCAAAAGATTCATCCATGATAACGGACCACAATTCCGGGATCATTGATTCTATAGGTTCTGCGACAAATACAAAATCCAAAGCTGTCCTTCGACTCCATACAATCCGGCAGCAAACGGGTTAGCAGAAGCTTTTAACAAGACAATCTGCAAAATCCTCAAAAAAATGATCTCTAGTCACAAAAGAGACTGGAGCGACAAAATGTCTGAAGCTTTGTGGGCCTATCGAACCACCGTTCGAGGACCAACCCATAGCACACCATTCTCCTTGGTCTATGGATGCGAAGCTGTCTTACCCTTGGAAGTACAAATTCCTTCCTTGAGGGTATCCTTGCAAAATGACATGACTCAAGAAAGCAATGTCAAATTGCGACTCCATGAGCTGGACAATCTCGATGAGAGACGGCTCGAAGCTCAACAAAGCATTGAACTTTACCAAGCACGCATGGCAGGATCTTTCGATAAAAAGGTCAGGTAACGCGCCTACAAAAAGAGTGACTTCGTTCTTGCGGTAAAAAGACCAATGGTCTTCGCTCACAAGTCCAAAGGCATATTTGAGCCAAAATGGGAGGGACCCTACGTCATCGACAAGGTTTTCTCCAACGGCGCATACGCACTCCTAAACATGGAAGGCGACAGATGTATGCTGCCCATCAACGGCAAGTTCTTAAAGCGGTACTACCCTTGAAGACTTACCCAACTGGGTAAGAGCAATGCCTGTACGGCCAAAATCGGTTTCCAGGTACACGCTCGCTAAACCCACCCTTTTTTAGAATTTTCATATCAAATGTTGAAATTTCTAGAAATTTAAAACAATGCTTACTTTCATCGTTTCATTGTCAAAAAAAAAAATCCAAGTTTAGGAACCTTTCCCTAACTTGACCAAAATTTTCAACCCTTGAACCCAAAATTCATGGTTTTTGAAACAAAATCCGGATTCAGGGATTTCCACCCTAGTCCACCCTGCCTTTTACCACCAAAATGGTTTTAGGTCAAAACTTATGACCCTCGTGTCTTTTAAAAAAAAAAATGGTTTTTCAAAAAACCGCGAGGAAGCGACGCTTAGTTGATACTCGCACAAATCGGAAGCATATGAACCATGTTCGACACTTCCAAAATCGTAGGGAAGCGACATTTCGTCGATACTTGCAAAATCCAAAACCATGGAGACGCAACATTTCAGTTGATATCCATAACTCAAAGGTTCGAGAAAACCACAAATTTCAAAAATCGTGGGGAAACGACATCAAGTCAGTACCCGCAAAACAAAAATTTTTGAAAAGCAAGGATGCGACATTCCATCGATACTTGCACCCAAATCCGCGAGGATGCGACATTCCATCGATACTCGCAACCGAATGAGCAAGGATGCGACATTCCATCGATACTTGCAAGAACATTCAGCAGGGAGGCGACTTTTAGTCAATACTTGCATTTTTGAAAACCAAACCGGCTATAAATGCCATTAAAACAGGCTATAAATGCCACAAACCGGCTATCAATGCCACCAAAACAAAACCGGCTATCAATGCCACAAACAAAAAACTTGGATTTCAAAAAAACGGCTATCAATGCCACCAAAACAAAACAGGCTATCAATGCCACAAAAAACCGGCTATAGATGCCACAAAACAAACCGGCTATCAATGCCACCAAAACTGGCTATAGATGCCACAAAAAAAAAACTCGGCTATCAATGCCACAAGAAAAGCTGGCTCTCATGCCAAAATTGGCTTCCATGCCACAAACAAAAACCTGGCTTCCATGCCAAAACAATCATTTGACAAAAGATTTTCACAAAATGACAACCTTTTGATCAAATCCTATTTAGCAATTACTTTTATCACAAAAAGATTCAAGTGAGCGTAGGGATAACAAAAAAAAAAGAAGGCATCCCATTTAGCAATTACTTTTATCACAAAAAGATTCAAGTGAGCGTAGGGATAACAAAAAAAAGAAGGCATCCCATTTAGCATTTACTTTTATCACAAAAAGATTCAAGTGAGCGTAGGGATAACAAAAAAAAAAGAGAAAGTGTTCACAAGCACTACAAAAAAAAAGAGTACCAAAAAAATACATGTGGTACCAAAAAAAAGAAAGTGTTCACAAGCACTACAAAAAAGTAAGTACAAAAAAAATACAAGTGGTACCAAAAAAGAGAGAAGGATGGTTTCTGTAAAAAAAAATAATACAGGAGCTCAATCAAAAATGGTCTCCAGCCAAGAGTTCAGCTCCTTATGCAAACTTTTGGCCTCAGCCGTCAAGGATTCCAGGGCACGATTCTTCAAGAACTTGCCATGAGATGCTGGGGTGGGTTGAAACCCTTCTTTCGCACCGGGAAGATTATCCCGAGCAGTTTGCCATCGTTCGCTATCTTGAGATTTCCTTTCAAGAACTCGATTGGCATCTGCAACCCGGTGAATCAGAGCACTCTCCCTGTCACGAGCCTCTGTTATTGCAGTTCACTTGGCAGCAACTTGTGCCTGCAAATGCTCAAGACGTTTTCTGGCCTCATCGACCTCCCTATCAAGGATGTTAAGGTCATGTGTCAGCCCGATGATGGTTAGCTCTTCCAAGTTTTTCTCTCGGACTACCTGCTTCCTGCTTTCTTTAGCCTCATCCAGGTTAGACTGAGCCTTATCCGCAGGGTCCAGGAACATCTCCTTGAAGAACTGGTCATCAGGAAAACCCATGGTCTCAAACCACTTGTCACCCAACTCAATGATCCTATCAACGATCGCCCTGGCACTTGTGACATCTAGACCAGCCTCTTCAGCATCACCGAGAATCTCACGCACATGCTGGATCATGCTAAATCCGGCTTCTAAGTGCCCAGAAAAGAGAGTCTCAATCCAAGAGCTCAGAACCCGCACCACCACCTTCTTCGCAAAAAGAAGAGATGGCCCAGCTGAAGATTCGCCCAACTCCGTTGGTCGGCCGCTCATGTCATCATCTGCTGGAAGAGTAACAAAAGAACTCTTTCCAGTTGAAGCTACTCCTGCTCGGGAAGGAATCTCAGCACGAGGAATCTCCTCAACATTGTCAGAGCTGGTCCCAAGAGTCTCTACCTCTGGATCAACCTCTAGCATCCCTTGCTCTGGAAGCGACGGATCCTCCTCTGTCACTTCAAAACCTGCTAAAGAAACGCAAAAAGGTATGAATATGATCTTGTCTGAAAATCATTATTAGGGTTATAACTACAAAATACCTTCTTCGACGACTGGCGGAACACTTTCTTCCTCCATGAACTCATTGGAAGCATCATCAACATTTGCGTCCATCGATGGTTCAAAGTCATCGGAATCCTGTGGCAAGTCAGCTGGCAAGAAAAATGTTAGCAAACCAAGTCACAGACACAAAAAAAAAGCAAAAGAAGTCATACCAATTGGAGATTCTGGATTCACTCCAGAGTCCCTCGGTTCTTCTTCAGGTGCCCCGACAGGATCCGTCACCACCTCATCGGTTGGGACCTCAGGCATCACCAAGTCTTCCTCTGTTAAAAAAAAAGAAAAGCAGAAACAAGAAGCAAATCAGAACATGGAAAAATCCCATGAAAACAAAAGGAAAGAGAAAACAAGGAAGAATCATACCTTCACCGACGGTCTCTTCTTCTCGACTTCTCTTCTCCGGAGGTTCGTCAGCATCCACTGGCACATCCTCATTGATAGTAAGAGGAACTTCCAAGTCAGGAGAGTCCTCATGCTGCCCCTTGCTGCGATGATGACTCCTCCTCCTCTTACTCCTGCGGGCTCGCTTCTTGGAGGAACCTGCCCCGCTGTCAGACTCAGGTTTCCCACTTGACTCCTCACTGGATGGTCTACTCTTGGTAGTAGACTCCACGGAAACTTGCCTTTTTGCCGCTTGCATCCAAGCACCAAGTTCGGCTTCCTCCTGTTCTAGCTGCTCTAAAGCCTCATCAGGTATTTCTCGAACAGCTTCAGAACCAATGACGCCCTGGTCACCGAGAAAGCCTATCTTGTGCTTCTCTCCAGAAAGGAAGGCCCAAACTTCCTCTCGCCGGACGCCATCCGACTTTCCAAGGCCCTTTCCAGATGCCAGCTTCACATCAAGCTCCTTCTTGGAAAGCCCCCGATATGCCGAAAAGCTCTCCGCGAACCACTTCGCAAAGCCGGCAGTTCGGGAAGTCAGCAACACAGGATAAGAAATCATGGCTGTAGTATCTTCAGCACTATAGAAAGCCCATGCATTTCTCCCGTCCTGTAAGCCTCCAAAGCGCTTCACCATGCTTGAAGGCGCTCCAACAACGCCTTGAGAAAAGCCCAGCTGCAAAGCAAAGCGAGAGGGTACATACGGCTGGATGTCGACGAAAAGATGTCTACGGTACACCATCGTGCCGACACGTATGCTGAAAAGCCACTCTCTCTCTGCATTCGTCAAGGAATAATGCCTTCCCGACCCCGCCCTAGTAGAGTCTCGGGAGGCACCAAAATCAAAAGCCTTCTTCCGCAACTCCGGAGAAAGCTTCATTGAAGACTGCCCCATTTCGACGTCCCTGAACCGTCGGATCCTCATGCGGGCAAACAAAATTGATTCGGACACGGCTTTGCCCTTAGCCAGTCGAATCATCAGAGGATCATCATCCTGTGCGGCACCCAGCCGGTGGAAGCCAGGACAGTGGTATACATACCACGAATAAAAGTTGTGGGCTGAAAATACCCTATTCATGGGAAGCCCAAGCCGAACAAAAAAAGCAGCAGCCTGCAGTTCGGTACACAGGTAGGAGTAAAGAGCTGGCACCAAAGCAAGCTGCTCTCCAAACGCCATCTGACAAGCCGAAAAAATACAATGCGGCCTGATGTGCGTTCCATCTCCTCCAGCAAAAATAACCTCACCAAGCCAATAAGTGAGGTAAACAGCGAGATCTCTCCGCACTGCAATGTCAGGACATATGGCGCTTGTACTTGCACAGAAATCTCTCAACTCTTCTTGCATGGCCAAGATCTTCTTTGAACTTGGATCCTGAGCTCCGGCTTCCTGGGTCACGCCATCAGAAGACTCCCTGCTATAAAAAAAGTTGGGGAATGAAGAGCTAGAACTCTTCCAACTGCTGGATCTAACTTTCAAACCCTCTTTCTCCTTCAAAAAATCATAGAAGGCGACGAGCTGAAAGTACAGAAGCCTGAACTCCTCAGACTGCCCCTCGAGGACGCTGTCAATCGGCATAAACTCCTCATAGAGTTTGCCGAGGATGGGCAATCCAGTAATGACGCTCAGCTCCTTCAAAGAAAAACCAATCTCACCATTCGTCACAACGAAGGTATTGGTTTGTGGGAGGAATGATTCCAGCATAGCCATGAAGGCCTCGTCGAAAAAGATCACGGTCTCCCTAAAGGCGTGGACCGCATCAAAAATCCCGGCTTCCTTCAAAACGGCGCCACCAATCAGCAGGACGCGATCAGTCCACGACTTCCACTCGGAGTCAGCATTGAAACGGCCGCGAAGTCGAAAAGGCTTGATCCAATTGCTGCCGTCACCGCTGAAAATACCAAGGCCCACCGGTCTCAAATCGACCAACGGATAATCAGAGCCTTGGTAGCCGCTGGATGGCATCAAAAGGCCCATGTCAACAGGCGACCTCTCCGTATATCCAGGAGAGCTGCCAACAAAAACCCCGGTCTTGATTACATTTGTCCTTCTCACCCAGCTTGGAGGATCTTCCCTCTTAGGGCACATGGGGGCAAGGCTCAGAATCGAGACGGTGCGATCAAACGTCGACCGGGTAACAACAGTCTTCTTCTCACCATCTACTGTGAAAGAGAACTGAAAACACCTCCTCTGGTATGTCATGTCATCAGAGACTGCATCACCAAAGAAGAAGGTAGGCTTGGGCAAAACGCTCTGATCTTCCATCACCCATGGACGACTGCTTACCATGATCTTATAGAATTCCTCTCCCTTGAGAGTGATCAGTCACTGCCTCATCTCATCTTTGTTGAGGGAGTCGCACTCTTCCAGATTTCTCTCAACATACTGGACCTTCTCAAAGGCCTGCTGAACGGCCGGATTAGAAGATCTAGAAGATCGACGAGGTACGCTTGTAGCAGGCTCTTTACCCTTGTTCATTCTGGAGGAACCACCTGCAAAGGATGGAAAAGAAAAAGATCAAACATCAAAATGACAGAATCTCGCTAAAAATCTGGCGAAATTTTGACATGATGACGGGGCAATTCCGAAGAAAAGGAACTATCCCGAAAGAAATAGAAAGCTTGAAGATGGGCTCAACATCGCTGCGAGCTCCGAAACTCCAAACTTTCGAAACCTCAAAGTCTCAGCAAAATCAGGAAGGGCTCAACATCGATGCGAGCTCCAAATTCCCAAATTTGCGAAAACTTTCAGGTATGCTATCACATCATGCTACAAATTTAATTTACAATTGAATGCATGCATGAACATCTAGGTTTGCCAAAAAAAAAGGGGCATTATCATGATGAGCAAAAGAAAAAAAAAAGAAAGAAAAGAAACTTTATCAAAAAAAAAAAGGGGAAAGAAAACAAAAAAAAAAAAGAAAAGAAACTTTCTTAAAAAAAAAAGGGGAAGAAAAGAAAAAAAAAAAGGGAGATGGCCCACAGGCCACGTGGCCGTACGGCTAGATCCGTACGAATCTGTCCGTACGGCCCACAAACAAAAAAAAAAAAAAAAGAAGAGAAGAAAGCAAAAAAAAAAAAAACGTGTGAAAAAAAAAGAAGCAAACACGTAAAAAAAAAGAAGAAAAGAAAAGAAAGAAACAAAAAAAAAGAAAGAAGAACTTTTTAATTTTTCCTACAATGGAGTTTTCTTGAAAAAGGGAACTTACTTGAAGCCATTGATGGAGAAGAAGAAGAAAAGTCTTGAAGATCTTGAAGAAGAAGAACTCTTGGTCTTGATGCCCTCTTGAGATTGTTGCAAAATAAAGTAATAAGAGCAAGAGATCCAACCTCCTCCTTGCTTTTATAGAAGAGAGCAAACCAAAGAAGGAAAGAAGAAAGAGATAAGTGTTACTAATTAGTAACCTTACCAAAAGAAAGAGATTAGAAAGATTCTTTCCCAAAAGAAAGATATCTTGAAGGATTTTCTCCCAAAAAGAAATCAATGAGAGATTTTCTCCTAAAAGATAGGATCGATGAAGGATTCTTTCCCAAAAGAAAGATATCTTGAGATATCCTATCCCAAAATAAAGGGAATATGAGAGATTCTCTCCAAGTAAAGATATTCTTAAATATTCTCTATCCAAATGAGATATTTTGGATATTCTTTACAAAAATGACACCATATGGGATCTAAGCCATTTCAAAAGCTTAAGGTCCCAAGGGTTAGCCCATATGAGCCAGGTTTGACCACCTAGGCACTTAAAAAAAAAAAAATTTGGGCTTTTAGTCAAAGAGAAATCCCTCTTACCAAGAGCATACAAAAATGGTTCCATGCCTCTTTTGAGTTGATTCAACCATACAAAGAGAATTCCAAGCCCCATGAGCTTCCAAAAATCAAACCATCCAGCCTCATATACCAAATTGAGCCAAAATCTTGAAATTGACATTCCACAAAAATCAAACCAAATCCTGGTCCACTAACTTGCCACATACAGCTTGTTGGGTAACAAGACCAAAACCAAAAACCACAACCTGATCCCCTAACTTGCCACATACAGCCTGTTAGGTCACAAGATCATAACCAAAATTGATCCCCCAACATTCCACATACAGCTTGTTGGGTCATACGATCAAAACCAAACCCGACCCCCTAACCTGCCACATACAGCCTGTTAGGTCACAAGGTCGAAACCCAAATCCACATCCCTGATGTCATCTTCAAAACTTTGCCTCGAGATGGTACGTGATCCCTTTCACTACCATAAAATTCCCCTAGAAGCTCAAAAGGCTACAAATACCAAAAAGAAAGACTGTTCAAAGACTCTTGGTCAAGTCACAGGCTCTCCTTCAAAAATCTCTTCGAGGCACATCGACTACAAAAGTTAAGTAACTCGTCGCTGTACCTTGAGGGGGCATTTGTTGACACCAAAAATGTCACTTTGCCTCTTCAAGATCCAAAGAGCTACATGAAGTCGCAACCTGCCATAAATAGGCAATGCTACTTTCAAAAAATCAAATCTTGTTAGAATCAAACAAAAACTGCAACATTCTTCAAGACAGCCAAAAGAGGAGTACACAAGAAGTTTCGGGCCATTTCAAAATCATTTGGCCTAACTTTGCTTCTCCGACAGCCGAAAAGGAGCTCTCGGCGGCAAAAGCATCGGAGACACCAAATCTTCGATCAGAGCCGATGGATGGTCTCAAAATACTTCCAAAAGGCTCCACGTCAAGTTCCGAGTCAAACCGACAACGTTTGACCCTACATCAACCATCGAACAGCTAAATCAAGCCTCTCAGCGGCGAGAACCACCGAGGCCATTACTCATCAGATAGAGCACATGGACGGCTTCAAAATGCTTATAAAGGGCTACACGTCAAATTTCAGGTCATTTCGACAACATTTGACCATAGTTTGACGCTCGGAAGCCAAATCAGGCCTCTCGGCGGCAAAGCTCTCCGGGACCATGGTTTCTAAGACATAGCCTATGGATCATCTTAAAATGACTCCAATAGGTTCCCTGTCAAATTTCAAGTCAATCGGACATCGGTTGACCGCACATCAAACCGCGACATCTTCATCGCGACAAAAGCAAGTCTACTGGTGATAGGACCCCAAATGGCTTCAAAACTTAAACAAAAGCCTATGGTTGGTCTTATTTATTGCTCAGGAGGCTTCACACCAAATTTCAGGTCATTCCGACATCGTTTGACCCAGTTTCAGCTTCTGACGGAAAATCGGCAGCTCTACACGACAAAGTCTTCGGCTTTCTCAGGAAATTGGAAACTTTGCGAAAAAAAATGCAAGGATTCTCATCAGGTTTCCTACAGGGAAATCAGGCCAATAAATGGTCAAAAATGTCAAGGAAAAATACAGAAGAAAAAAGAATCGAAAAACAGCAAAAAACGGACACAAAACGGGACAAAAAGGGGGAAAACCCCCCAGGGTCGCCCGGAAGGCCCCGGAAACCCCAGTTTTTGCCGTTTTTTCGTGATTCGAAGCGCCCAGCCTCTGGTACTTTCCAAAATTCGTACTTTTGAGAAACCAAATCCTCGGACATCCGTCCAAAACACAGGTCAATCATCAAGAGTATCGAAAATAATATTGATCGCCACCCGGTCAACCAAAAAAAGTGTGCTTTCTACCCGACCGATCGAGAAATCGACAGGACAGATGGCACCGTCCCGCTGTTGGCAACAAACACCTAAAATTACATGGTCATCTGATGTCGATCTACATGAAGATCCATCGATGATCATCACCAGAAGAATCCCAAAAGACGCGGCACGGCCCGCGACTCTTTAGATGCTCGGCGACCACTTAATGCGATTAATTGACTAGCTTTATTACAGTCATTAATCCATTTTCTTGGACGGACCAATCAGAAGCAAGCATCCGGGAGTTACAAGTCAAGAGATTCATGGCATTTAACCCATGAAACTCCTCCCATCATGGCGATTAAAGGCGATTAAATGCCCTCAATCTCCTCCGGCCAATCAGAAGCCAAGAAAAAGGAGTTACAAAATAAAGAATTCAATTTTGTAACTCCTCCCTTTATGTAGCTTTATGATAATCAAGGCTCATAAACCCTCCTAAATGGCCACCTAAAAGCCTATAAATAGGAGAGCTCTCTAAGAAGAAAGGATCATCAGAAAAAATAGCAGACACACAGACAATAGACTGCAGAAAATCCAGAAACTCAGACAGAAAGAGGCATCAGAAATCTAAGAGAGAAAACTCTGCGGAAATCCTACACCGACCACCGCTACAAGGTGACAAAAGTCCCTTGGGGGGTACCCCCCCCAAGGTCCTTGCCTTCTCCTTCTGCCGCCAATGGCTTAGACATGGCTTTTCAAGCTCGTCTACTCGGCTTTTCATTGGACATAGGACCTTCTTTTGGTCTTTGTTCTCTAAAAACCTGAGGTTATAGCCAAGCCAAGCGAATCAATAGCATCCTCTGTTCTCATCTGCATGGATGATGGCGAAGCCCACATATGGCTTGCGACCGTCAATCTAAACGGGTCCCCCATAATCTCCTGAGAAGTTAGATCCTCCTTTTCTTGCTTTTCATTATAGTTTGTATTTTTTTCAAAAGAGACAAAAATCACAACTCTTGTCTTTCATTATTGATAAGGATTGTAAATCAGCTATAAACGCCAAAATCGGCTATAAACGCCAAAAATCGGCTATAAACGCCAAAATCGGCTATAAATGCCAAAAAAAATCGCCTTTCACGGCAAACCAAGAAAATGTCTCTTTTCTTAAATGTATGTGCAATGGAAAACTTGAAAGAAGTTGATTTCTTTTTTACTTGCGAAGGTTGATCTCCGGATAACCACTTGCAATTCCAAGTAAAATAGAAAATCTGGCACACCCACACAACAAAAATGTTGATGCGCGCCTCTGCCCCCCGGTTACGAAAGGGTCGTACCCAACGGACTCCCAATTCCGCCGACCTCGGTAGAACCAGGCATGAGCGCGGTCCATCAGTCTCCCGTATGTGGGTCTCATCCATACACATGTGTTACATCTAATATACTTGTGGACTCCGGTTCATCTCATGAACCATCATGTCATTCGTAATGGTTATGTGCAAGTATATAATAAATCACCATTCATCTCATGAAAGGAAAACATGAATATACTGATAAATAAAGAAATTAATCAATTTATTAAATCATCTACTGGATTGAGTCCATAAAACTAACAATCTCCCACTCGGGCTCAATGCCAGTTAGAGTTGCATCTCATGCACATCCCTTTTACATACTGCTCAAAGACTTTGGTAGTCAAAGGCTTAGTAAAGGGATCTACCGGATTGTCTGCAGAGGCTATCTTGGTGATCGTACATCACCTCTTTGGACAATATTTCTGATCATGTATAACTTCCTCTGTACATGCTTTTTGGCTCTTGGGTTCCTTGGACTTAGCGACTGCCCTGCTGTTATCACAGAAAACTGTGAGCAGCTGTCCTGCCAAAAATACCACTCCAAGTTCCATAAGGAATCTTTTGAGTCAATCTGCTGCCTTAGTTGCTTCTCAAGCGGTTGCACCATAAACATATACCCAGAAGTTGATTTCCTAGAATCCTGATCTGACTAAAAATCAGTATCTATGTAACCGACTGGAATCAACTCGTCATTGCTGTAACTCAACATGTGATCTCTAGTCCTTCTCAAGTATTCGAGAACACATCTTACAACAGTCCAATGATAAGGACCTGGGTTAGACTGATATCTGCTGACTAGGCCTACTGCGTGTCAGATATCCGGTTTAGTACAAAGCATAGCTTACCGTACCAGAACCTTATCTATGTACACATCATTGGGATAAGCCTATCATCCTATTTTTCCGGTCTCAATGGAAATTGATTCCTAGGAAGTACCTGGCTTCTCCAAAGTCCTTTATTATCAAAAGTCTTAGCTAACCAAAACTTTTACTGTTGACGATATCCCTATATCACTCCATGGGAGAAGGATGTTGTCGACATATAATACCAGAAAAACTACCATGCCTTCTTGACTTTTCATGTACACACATGTCTTATCCGGATTCTGACAAAAATAAAATGACTAGATTTCCTTTTCAAAATGGATGTTCCTGTTCCGGGATACCTGCTTTAATCTATAAATGGACTTATGCAGCCTGCAAACTCTTTGCACTTAGTTATTAGCTATAAAACCGTCTGGCTGCTTCATATAGATGTCTTCCTTAAGATGGCCGTCGTGAGACGCTGTCTTGACATCCATTTGCCAAATCTCATCACCGAGATGAACCGCAATGGATAAGAGTATCCTGATGGAACTCTTCCATCTAGTCCTCTCTATCTTTTGTAGACCTACTTGCACCCAATAGGTTTGCTATTGGCAGGCAAGTCTACAAGTTGCCAGACTTGATTAGAGTACAAAGACTCCACCTTAGCTTTCATAGCATCTAGCCAACATCCTGAAACTATGTCATTAACTGCTTTATCATAGTTACAGGGATTTTGTTCCGATTCTTCCGGGATTGCCTCGTAAGACTTTCCCAAAATCGAGAACCTGTCAGGGGTCCTGACAATACTCCCACTACGATAAGGCACTGGTGTAACTACTGGGTCTGGTATGGGCGGATTTTCTTAAAGTTTTGGTTATTCTTGGATTTGGAATTGATTTCTCTTAAATTTCTTCCAAGATAACCATTTCTAAAGATTTCCAGTTAATCTTATAATCTCCCTCAAGAAAACCGCATTGGTGCTGCGAAGCACTTTCTGCTCTCTGGGATTATAGAGCAACCAACCTTTAGTTCCTTTTGGGATATAATATAAACATATATACTTCTGACTTCGATTCCAACTAATCCGTCTTATCCTTCAGCACGTGTGCCGGACAACCCTGAAAACGTTGTAGACTAGGCTTTCGCCCTGTCCATAACTCCCAGGGAGTCTCAAGTATAGACTTAGATGGAATGAGATTTAGTATATACATTTCAGTTTTCATATTCCAAAATATAGGTAATCCGTTGAAACTCAATCATAGACCTGATCATATCTAAAAGAGTCTTGTTCCTTCTTTTTACTACTCCTTTCTGTTGAGGCAAACTAGGAGCAGACTATTGGGATCAAATCCCATTTCCTAATAAGTATCCCATAAAATTAGCAGAGAGATACGCGCCTCATCGATCTCATCGAAGAGTATTTATACTTTTACCTAATTGCTTTTTCGCTTCCGCTCGAAACTCTTTGAACTATTCAAAAAATCTCGGACTTGCGGTGCATAAGGTATATGTATCCATATCTCGAGTAATCATCGGTGAAAGTGATGAAATACTCGTATCAATCTCTCGCTCTAATATTATGGGTCCATACACATCAGTATACACTAACTCCAATAAATCTTTGGCCCTACCGCCCTTAGATGAATAAGGGTCTTTTGGTCATTTTGCCTTCCAGACAGGACTCACAGATAGGCATTGGTTCTACCACCAATGAAGGCAAGATACCATCTTTCACTAGCCTGTCAATCTTGTTTAGGTTTATATGACCTAGCCTCTTGGGTGCCAAAGGTTTCTTGGATTAGATGAAGGTAACTACCTCTTTAATGATGGTGTATCATCAACATCAGTGTCATGTATCTCATACATTGTGGGAGTTAACAAATAAAAGCCATTGATTACCTTGTCAGAATATATAAGAGTACCGTTCCTCTTTAAGACAATTTAATTACCAAAAGTAACAGAATAACTCTTATTCATCATATTAGAAATTAAAATTCTGTCTTAAAATGGTACATATAATATATCTGACAAAATCAACTTAATATCTGTAAACAACTAAATTACTACTCCTACTGACACTGCATCTACCTTGGCTTCCGATCTCAGGTTAATACTGATTTCCCCATCATTAATCCTCCTGGTTACCTGTAACTCCTACAACATATTACTGACGTAATTAGTTGCACCGAAGTCTACAAACCAAGATTCTGAAGTACTAGTTGCAAAACTAACTTCAGAAACAAGTGACTAAATCATACCTGAGGTCTTTTGCTTTGACAGAAAATGTGGACAATTCCTCTTCCAATGTCCTGCCACACCATAGTGGGAACACTTTTCCTTTGCTCCCGTATCCTTGACCTTGGCCACACCACTAGTAGAACCATACTCCACCTTAGGACCTTTGATGACTGATTTCTTCTTGCTATCCCGGTCTTTGCCTTTCGGCTTAAACTTAGCAAATGACTTTTCTATCATGAGGGCAGTTGGTCTTTTCTTCATGATTTCCTCAAACACTACCAGCTGGCGAGACAGCTCAGCTATGGTCATTTCCAATTTATTATAATTGGTCTCGAAATGTTTGAATGAGCCCGGTAGTGATTGAATGATCATGTCGATCTGCGATTCTGTATCAATCGTAGCCCCCAGTACATCTAACTCATTCAATGCCAACATCATTTTTAACAAATGTTTTTGTACTGGGGTTTCCTCAGCCATCTTAGTCTCCATCAGCACTTTTATAGTAGCCTGCCTAGCAGGCCTGACCTGTTCTGCAAACATCTCCTTTAAGTTCGATATAATATCGTATGCTGACTTATAGGATTGATGTTGATGTTGCAAAATAGTAGACATAGATGCCTGAATAAAACATCTGGCCATCTCATTGTCTTTGGTCCACTTGGTGTAAAAGTTTTTCACAGCCTGGGGTGCATCAGGCTTAGGCTCAGGAAGGGAGGGTATAGTAAGGACATATTTGCATCTTGAAGCTGTCAATATAATATCCAGATTCCTTTTTCAGTCTGCATAGTTGGATTCCATCAACTTATTCTGGTTGAGGATGGTCGCAAGTGGATTGAAAGTATTCGAATTCATGCTGTATAAATTAAAGCACATAACCATACATTCAATGAAAGAATATAAATGACATTAGCATTTAGTATTTTACCAAATTCATATGGGAATCCTCATAAGCACTGAATTCAGAATACATCGGAATCCCAATCCCCTAGGGCATGCCTCCTTGGGGAGTGCAAATGCCCCATAGATTGGTGTGGATCAAAGTCGTCAAAATTAAGATTAAGACTAACTATCCTTGATCCCTATTTATTCATTATCATCTAGGTATCTCATACCAAATAATATATGACTCCCGATTAGCTTTGGTTTCTAAAATACATAAGGCAAATCCTTGGGGATACTACATCATTATTTTAGTTAAGTGTGACCCACCAACTAATATTGCATGACAACCGCGATGGGCAGCTCCTCCTTGGGGAGTGAACCCCACCACGTCTCATTAATACTATCCATAGGAGATCCATATCTAGTAACCAGACAAATAAAAGCCCTCCGTGGGGAACGGCCACTCTCTTGGTGGCGTGAGGCTAATACTTTCCTTACAATGGACCTATGGTGGAAAACCATGGGGATTTCTCAATTTAAATACCCCGCTCCCACTTAATATTTTGAATTGAGGATTTCCTTTTAAGGTATTAGGGCCCACATATATATATGAACATCAACTCATCACATGATATGATCCAAGATTGGTTCTAAGTCAAGTTATTTTAAGGAAAGTCCAGTTTCTTAAATTAGTGTTACCAATGTGTCCATCTCATGGGACATCAACACTAATTAGAACTCTTTCCAAAAATTAATTTGATTTGACCAATATTAGTAACTTGCTATATTTGGATCAGATTTGGAAACATTCTAAATTAAGCATTCAACTATAAATAGAAAATGCTAAAATTAGAAACTAGTCCTCTCCTCCACATGGCCCAAGCGGAATAGACTTCTTGGACTTCTAGACTTTCCAAAATTTTGGAATTCCTCAAACACTTTGGGAAACTCCAAAACACCTTTGGTAATCTTCAAACTCTTTGATTAGGAGTCCAGCTTCACTTTCCTTCTTCGTCTCAGACATCGCTAGAATTTACAAATTTAGAAAATTACATAGATTCCTATGTCTCTACAATGAGACTTACATAGTAATCTATTAATGGAAATAAAAGGCTCATAAGGAATTTCACCATGCCTTGCCCTAAACCGGGAAACCAAGGAAACCATGATGCCCTTTACAACTTGCCAAAAATAAATATTCATCCATAAAGAAAGTAAAAGACTTGTGGACCATATGGAGAGAACATGATAACCTGCATGTTAGTATCTCATACTGGCAAAGTAATTCACAAAATTTTGTTACCAAACAACAATAGAACGACAAGATGCCAAAAATTGCCACTACTATAGTTCATGCGCTACGCAGAGGGGGTCCGGGGGTGTCCCCCGGCGGGGGTCGAGCTGCCCAGTCAGCTCGCGGGGGCCCAGGGGGCAGCGTCCCAGAAATAAAAACAAAAACTTCGATCTGCTGTGTCAGTGTCTTCGGTCAACCGACCAGAGGGTTCGGTCGACCGACCTCAGTGTCTTCGATCGACCGACCTGACGGAAATCTGTAGGTTGGGTTTTTCTATTTCGTGTCCAAACATCTCCAGAACTCTTCTGAAGACTCCCAATGACTTCCTACCATCATTCCATCATTGTTAAACCCTTTTGTGACTATCCAAACATGGATTCACTAATTATCCAAGCAAAACCATCAAAATGATCCGTACATAGCCCTTGATCTATCCTCTTCACATTTCATGCAAAGATTAGATCAAACTTACTGATCTAACATGATAAGAGATGAGGTAAGGCTCTGATACCAATTGTTGGAAATTAGGTGGGCCTCTAGGATAGGTTTCAAAAACTTTTGACCCACTTGATGCAGGGATCAATTATCCAGAAGGCTATAAAACCCAATCCAGGAAGAAAACCCTCAATCTCACCATCATGATCAGTAAATACAATCTATCTAGAAGATAGAAATAACAACTAATAAGCAACAAATAAATCTACAACATGCAAGGAAGTAGATTATACCTTTGGGGCTCGGTTGTGCTATAATGGAGAAGTTGCGTCTTTCTTTGATGATGAAACACTTTCACTAATCAAATAGGGATCTCCAAGACCTCTTGATCTTCCACGCTATGACCCGTATCAGATTCTCCTTTTCTCAAGAAGATGGTGGGACCTCCAAAAGAAAACTACAAGGAACTCTTGGGAGGAACTACAAAGAGAACTAGAAGAGGGAAGAGAGAAAGAACTCGTGCAACTTTTGCACTAGAGAGGGATAGGCGTGAATCCCTATGTATGGAGCATACATAGATGTCCAGCCCTCATCTCCTTTATTTATAGCTTTTGCAAGCCCAGCTTACTGCTTTCCATTAGAAGTCTTACTTCCAAAAATTAGTAACTATCTCTTCTTAGTTAAAATAGAAGTCTTACTTCCATTAATTAATTAGTAACTTACCATATCATAATTAGAAGTCTCACTTCAAATATGATTAGTAACTTTCCAATTCCTTTCTAATTAAAATAGAAGTCTCACTTCTACTAAAATTAGTAAGTCTACTATTACCACTATTAGAAGTCTCACTTCAAATAGAAATAGTAACTTTCCTTTTAGAGTTCAACTAGAATTAGATACTTTATAATAATTGGGCTAGCGTGGGGACCACTAGGGATTCCTTAGAAAGATGGCTCCAACTGGGACACGCGACCCCACATCTCATGTGTAATCCGGGCCCACAGTTAATTGCAAATAACTCCACTATATAAATGTAATTGAACTCCAGTCTTAGGAATATTACATAGAAGACCCTAAACTTCCACATTACCACAAGTAGACCCCTCTATCAATATCCATGGATCAATTGGATCTGTCTTCCAAACTAGATCCATATCTTATTATCCTTGAGCCCCAATTAATTATAATGATCATGGGTGCCTTTCCAATTAACTCTTAATCGGAATGGGTGCGCACTTACCAATGATAAATCCATTAATTGGCACAAGGGGATATTAGAGATAGATTCCATCTTGACCATTGAATGTTCCCACAGCTCTACTACCACGTACCCAAATCACCGAGGTGTTAACCTACCGTTGGCCTCACTCATTGGTGACTCAAAGCAAATGAACAGATAGAAACTTGAGTTCATTAATGTCTCAGGATTGAGAGCCTATTACTAGGGAATTATGAGAGCAGACCTTAAAGTAAAGATAGTGTTTATAAGGTGCTTCTCATGGTCCTTCAATACATCCAATGTACCAGCATTATGGTCCAAAATCTTTCATTCTGATGATCGAGACAAATCACACTATCTCATAGTGATCAAAGTGCTGCAACCTTGTCAGTATGAGATGTCCAGTCTCATCACTGGTTGTGATAATATTTAAGTATAAGATTTGTCACACATGTCTCCCGTATGTGGATCTCATCCATACACATGTGTTACATCTAATATACTTGTGGACTCCGGTTCATCTCATGAACCATCATGTCATTCGTATTGGTTATGTGCAAGTATATAATAAATCACCATTCATCTCATGAAAGGAAAACATGAATATACTGATAAATAAAGAAATTAATCAATTTATTATATCACCTACTGGATTGAGTCCATAAAACTAACAGCTGGGTCAGCAGCATTTTCTTGTACAGCCTCTTGGTCTTCTTCATCATCAGACCAGGATCCTTGTGGCTGTAGGGGGTTATACCAGATTACTGGCATAAGATGAGTCTCAGGAACCCATTCTTCATCGGAGAGATATTCTCCTGTTTCAAGGGACTCCTCCCACTCGTCGGTGTAGTTGGATTCGAATCCATCATCGGTGTCGCTGGACTTGTATCCATCATTGGAGAATCCAACTACTGAGTTACAAGAGTATGATGCCCCCTGTGTGGCTTCTTTGAATTGAGGTGGCATGAAATCACTGAGAGTGAATTTTCTTACCCCCTTTGAAGTCTCTGGAAGGGACGTTTTTGTTGCCTCCAGTGAAGCGGTAGAGGAAGCCTCTGCATTTTCTTGGACTTCTTGTTTTGGCTGGGTCTTCTCTTGCTGTTTGAGCCTGAGGAGATGTTTCCTAGCCTGCCTTTGCTGTTGAGCTGTAGGCTTTGTTTTCACGACCTCCCAATTTTCATTTTCTAGGAGATCGGGATGTACCCATATGGGCTGTCCCTCTGGTGTCGGGTAAGGAACCATTTCTTCGGACGCTTGGATTGTGTTTATCACCTTGAAGGAAGTAGTGATCTTCTTCTTTGGTGATTTTGATGTTTGTCCACATGTCACCATGTTGACGGAGGCAGACCCATAGTTTTTGTCAAAGGTGATGACTCCGTTTTTCCACATCTCGTTTATTTTCTCTCTCACAACGAAGCATTGATTGAGAAGATGTGAGATCATCTGATGGTATGGACAGTACCGAGGATCGTTGGTTTTGCCAACATCACCCGTTCTTTTGGGTCTAGGCAAGGTGAGCTTGCCGTTTGCCACAAGAGCCCCGAATATTTCATCAACATCTTCATCGAACGGGTATTTCTTTTCCACTCGTTCTTTGAAGGCATCTGAGAGTTCAGGTCTCTTACCAGCAGCTTTGTTTTCAGCTTTCTTTGGTGGCTGAGGAGCTGGCTTGGTCTGCACATTGTGGACCTCTTTTTTCTTTGGTTTAGAGGTTGCAATGGCGGTTGGCTCTTTTCTTGATGATTTCTGACTGTTGAGGTCTTTAATCACCGTTTCAGCTTCCATGGAAGCTTCCAGGAGTTTTCCCAGGTTCTTTGATTTGTTGCCGATGATCATGGAGCGGATTCTAGCTCTCATGTTGTTTCGGCAGATGTCGACTAGCGACGCTTGTGGTAATATATCAGAACATTTGTATGCCATTGCTTTCCACTTATGAATGAAGTCATATGTTGACTCATTCTACCCCTATTTTAGGCTGCACAGCTGAGCCATAGTAGCGGGATGATCCTCACCTTTGAAGTGCGTTAGGAAGTGTGTCTCTAGCATGGCCCAATTTTGGATGGAGTCCTCCGGCAGAGTGGAGTACCAATCGAAGGCCGTACCTTTTAGGGTACTTACAAAGAGGCGGATCTTGAGTGCATCTTGATCCGCGATAGCTCCCGTCAAGATCTTAAAGTGGATGACGTGCTGTCTGGCTGATCCTTTCCCCGTATATGTTTGGAGAGTAGGATGCTTGAATTTTGTAGGGAACGGGTGTTAGATATCGCGATCACTGAGAGGGGGGGGGGGTTGAATCAGTGATCCCTTAAAAACAGGTCCAATTTAACAACAAAAGCAAATCAAATCACACAAGGACACCAGGTTTAACGTGGTTCACCAAAAGGCTACGTCCACGGTTCAAAGACTGTCCGAACACCGATCCGGAACAGGTCTGAATCTATTTAGTCGCACCAACAACAAAGAGCACCAACCCTTAAGTTTCAGATAGCACCAACTATCTAGGAAGCACCTACCCCCTTTATAATTTATCTGCACCAACAGATAGGATCACCAAACCCCTAACACCAAGCACCAACTTGATGTTCTACAGAATTAAAGTAGAGAACTTTTCTACAGCCCTTCCCCTCTACAATCTCTCTCTCTCAATCCCTTACAAATTGAAATTTAAAGCATAAAAAGAGAGACACTTATCTATGGACGAATCACCATCTTCATGAGCATATTTTCGTCCAACTTGCTGTAGAAACTTGCAGCACAACAGCACACAGCAGCACCTTCTTCTCCAATCACTCTTCTCTCCAAAACCCTCTCTTTTGTTCTCTCTTCTCTTCTCTCCTAATGAAAACGAACTTAGCAAGCCTTTATATAGGTTATGGTAACCCTAAAGAGTGTTCAAATTAGGCTAGAATTCGTTTAGAAAGAGTCCCAAACGAAATACATAAGTTTCCTGAATTTTCGTGCAAAACTTCTATTTCTGCGCAATTCTGGTTTCCCGTGCTCGGTCGACCGCGTGGGGTCCTCGGTCGACCGGCGACACACTGTGGCAACAAATAACTGGGAGCTAACTGAGACTGTCTTCTGCAGACTTCTCTTGCGCGGTCGACTGCGTGGGGTCCCCGGTCGACCGGCCACACTGCTTCAGGAATTTTGATTTCCTGTACTGTTTCAGCTCTGTTTTCTCTTTGAAGCTCTATCAACACCACACTATCAACACCACACTTGTGACATTGTGTTGACAATAATTCCAACACAAAATGATACTTGAGATACTAAACACTTCAATGCTTCATAAGACTTCTCAAGGCATCTCAAATTCCAACAACGGGACCGAGTCCATCCATAAGGGATTTGGTGGCTTGATCCAATGCTCTTTGAGTATATCCTCTTCTTTTGCTTTTGTGAGGATATTGTCTACATCCTTTTTGGTAAGGGCGCGACTCATTGTCTTCCCCATTTACCTCATCGTCTTGATGATTCAGAGGAGGTTCATTATTTGCCTGATTTTGGAAGGCGAGGAGAAGATTTTCCATCAGAGTTTCAATCCTCTGTTGGCCTTGTTCTAATTGCTGGATGCGTGTGATCGCATCATCTTGTGGTGGATTGCGGGGTGGTGGCTCAGAATTTATAGCCAAGACGTTCATCCTTTGGGATTCGAATGAAGAAACTGTCCTGGTGACTGAGCTGGGGCTCATTCTTTTTGATGAAGAGCTTGAGGAAGGATCACTCTGCCGTCCTTTGCTTGAACGAGCAGGGGATTCTTCTGAATGTCTTCTTGTCCTGGAGACGCTGTGGGTCACCGGACGTCGGACATGAATTTTTGTTGCTGACTTTTGGTGTCTTCTGGTTTTTCCAACCATATGGACGGCAGCAACTTGGTTGGGTCTTTCTTTTTCGACCCATTTGTGAGAGACTTGAAGTGTAGGAGGCTGGGTCCTTTGCTTCTCTAGTCTATTTTGTCGATACGTCGTGCGGCAGCATATACATCGAGCAATTTGAGCTTCGGTCAGCTCTGGCTGGGCTTTGACAATGAAGGATTTGCTCCCTCGAGCGCAGCAGCCGAGCCTGTCGTCTTTGTAGTTAGGCAAGGACAGGATGCAGACCCGATCCCTCGCCTGTTGCAGTGAAGCTTTGAATTTTTCGAGTTCGGCTCCTGTAGATATGAAGGGTCGAACCGAAGGATTGTAGGCCTTAGCAGGTGCTTGCAGAGGCCTTGTGATGCATGATTTGATTTTGGTCTTGTAAGAACAAGCCGGCTCATGCTGGGTTGACTTGGGAGTCAGGTTGGAATGGGTCTCTCCTCTTTCATATAGGCAAGATGGTAGAACTGGTTCTCCTTGAGTGGGGCCAGGTATGCTGGCTTGGTGGATGTTTGGGACCTTCTTTGTTTTGGTGAAGGTCTTGGGGACCAAGTCTTGGGATAGGCCTGGTCGTTTGTGGGTCGAGGCTTCGTGGGGGTGCCACGGGCTTCGGGCCTTCTGGTGCTCGCCTTTGGTGTCACGGTAGTGACACGTTGAGAGGCGAGCTTCTGCTTTTTAGAAGGAGCAATTTGTTATTCGGGAAGTGGGAATGGTCCCAGCGTCCCAAAGACGATAGTCCGGGAGTCGAGGTCGACCCGGAGTTCATAGAGTTGCCAAGGGAGTTGACACTTCGACAGCTGATGGGGCGCTTGTAAGTGCGCGTGGTTTGCTTCTGTTGAAGCATGAGCTGGTGCTTGTTCTCATCGAAAGTAATGGTAAGCGATGCTGCCATTGTTAGTTTTTCGAAAAACTTCTGAAACAAGACCACATCCATTAGTAATCACAAGAATATAATGGTCATAAATGGGAAGTTCTATGGTTTTATCTTTTCAAATCGCTCGAGGGAGATGACCTAAGCAATATGAAGAAGGCAAAACGCCATAGAGGGTACAATTGTTCTGATCGCAGGTATGGTAAGCCCGGAATGAGCGTCCCAGTGACTACTAGAAGCAATTGTGAACCTAAATTCGACTTATCGAGAAGCAGAGCTTGCTCGATGTAACAAGAATATAAGGTTGGAATTACAAATGTGCCGGTCGCGAATACAGTAGACCCTAAAATGGCGTACTAGTACCGCTAGACACAAATGTTTGGAGATCGCATCCATGATATGAGATTCTCTATTTTGAAAGGTCAAGATTGGATTTATCAAAGAGAGCAGATGGTGTGGAATGGAATGGAGAGAGCAGATGGTGTGGATGGTGTGGAATGGATTCTCTATTTTGAAAGGTCAAGTAGTGTCTTTTATTCCTTCATCTTTGAATACAAGAAATTAAGATTATTCCCTCCTTTTCATTCTCTCAACATGGCCTCTCAACCTATGCCTAAAAGAATTAAAAGAAAGAAGAAGAAGAAAGGGATTAGAGAGAAAGGAGTGGTGTGGAATGGAATGGAGAGAGAGAGCCTCCAAATTTGCTACCAAAAGTGTTGCACAAAGTGATGGACGTCCAGCCCTCTTGGCTGGTTCCTTTTTATGCCTTTTGCAAATCTTTTTTTAGTAAAGAATCTCTCATATTTAGGGCTCTTGTTTCCTTGTGTAGAGATTCTAGCTTAGGCTTCAAGCTAGCTTCTTTCTTTGGAAAGATTTTTAAATTAGAGAGATCTCCTTGCCTTATTAGGTTTCTTGATGCACACACCTTCCTTTTATAATTCCAAGAATATCTCTAAAAATTGCATGATGATGTAGAGGGAAGAAACTTTCCAAATATTGAGATTTCTTGCAATTCCCGCCTAAAACTATAGCAGTCAACTTCCTGAGGTCATATCTCCCTCAATATAGCTCTGATTTATGCAATCTTGGTGTCCATGGATATCTACTCGAAAAGATCTTTCCAACGGTGACTAGATTGCGCTGATCCGACACTCGGTTTGAGAATTATGGCCATTTTAATTTGCTGCCCCATAAAAATCCGGGAATAATTGTGCACAAATGGAAGCTTCTATGTGGCATGCAATGGTGTGTGTGGGACCCATGTTGGACGTCCAAGGCATGCTTGGACTCTTTCCTTGCTTGCTTATTTGACATCTCTTCTCAAATTTCATCAAAGTGGGTCCCATGTTGATTTCTCCTACAAATTGAAAGAAATAAATTTATCATTAATTACATGTAAGAAAATAAACATAAATAATACATGGGACCCTACATGCCTAATGATGCACCCAAATGACAAACTTTCCAAAAATAGCACATGGTCCCTACATGCCTAATGCTCCCGTCACCGTTGAAAATGCCAAGGCCCACCGGTCCCAAATCGACCGACGGATAATCAGAGTCCTGGTAGCCGCTGGCCGGCATCAACATGTCCATGTCAGCAGGCAATTTCTCCGTATATCCAGGAGAAGCGCCAACAAAAACCCCTGTCTTGATTACACTTATCCTTTTCACCCAGCTTGGAAGATCTTCCCTCTTAAAGCACGTGGGAGAAAGGTTCATGATCGAGACGGTGCGATCAAACTTCAACCGGGTAACAACTGTTCTCTTCTCGCCATCAGCTGTGTAAGAGAACTGAAAACATCTTCTCTGGTCTGTCACGTCATCAGGGACTACATCACCAAAGAAGAAGGTAGGCTTGGGAAAAACCCTCTGATCGTCCATCACCTAAGGACGACTGCTTACCGTGAGAGCAATCAGTCGCTGCCTCATCTCATCTCTGTTGAGGGAGTCACACTATTCTAGGTTTCTCCCAACATACTGGACCTTCTCCCAGGCCTGCTGAACGGTCGGATTAGAAGATCTAGCAGATCGACGAGGTACACTTGTAGCAGGCTCTTTACCCTTGTTTGTTATGGAGGAACCACCTGCAAAGGTTGGTAAAGAAAAAGATCAATCATCAAAATGACAAAATTTCGCTAAAAAGAATCTGGCGAAATTTTGACATTACTCCGGGGCAATTCCAAAGAAAAAGGAAATACCCCGAATGAAATAGAAAGCTTGAAGATGGGCTCAAAATTACTGCGAGCTCCGAAACTCCAAACTTTCGAAACCTCAAAGTCTCCGCAAAATCAGGAAGGGCTCAACATCGCTGCGACCTCCAAATTCCCAAATTTGCAAAAACTTTCAGGTATGTTATCACATCATGCTACAAATTCAATTTACAAAAAAATACACGCATGAACATCTTGGTTTGCCAAAAAATGCATTATCATGATGAGCAAAAAATAAAAGTAAAAAATAAAAGAAACTTTCTCAAAAACAAAAAAGGGGAAAGAAAAGAACAAAAAAAAGAGAAGGGCTGGCCCACAGGCCGTGGCCCACAAGCCACGTGGCCGCACGGCCAGATCCGTACAGCCCACAAAAAAAAAAAAAAAACAACATGCATAAAAAAAAAAGAAAAAGCACGAGAAAAAAAACAAAAAAACAAAAACACATGTAAAAAAAAAAAAGAAAACACGTGGAAAGAGAAAAAAAAGAAAAGAAAAGAAAGAAGCAAAAAAAAAAAAAAACAAACACTTTCTTTTTTTACCATCCGACTTTCTTCTACAATGGAGTTTTCTTGAGAAAGAGAAGTTACTTAAAGCCATTGATGGAGAAGAAGAAGAAAAGCTTGAAGATCCTTGTAGAAGAAAAACTCTTGGTCTTGAAGCCCTATTGAAATTTTTCCAAAAGAAAGCAATAAGAGCAAGAGACCTAACCTCCCTTTGCTTTTATAGAAGAGAGCAAACCAAAGAAGGAAACAAGAAAGAGGAAAGTGTTACTAATTAGTAACCTTACCAAAAGAAAGAAATTAGAAAGATTCTTTCCCAAAAGAAAGATATCTTGAGGGATTCTCTCCAAAAAAGAAATCAACGAGAGATTTTATCCCAAAAGATAGGAGATTTGAGATATTCTCTCACAAAGAAAGATATCTTGAGATATTCTCTCCCAAAATAAAGGGAACATGAGAGATTCTCTCCAAATAAAGATATTCTTAGATATTCTTTATCCAAAGGAGATACTTTTAGATATTCTTTACAGAAATGACACCATATGAGATCTAAGTCATTTCAAAAGCTTAAGGTCCCATGGGTTAGCCCATATGAGCCAGGTTTGACCACCTAGGCGTTTAAAAAAAAATTGGGCTTTTAGTCAAAGAGAAATCCCTCTTACCAAGAGCTTACAAAAATGGTTCCATGCCTCTTTTGATTTGTTTGGACCATACGAAAAGAATTCTAAGCCCCATGAGCTTCCGAAAATCAAACCATCCAGCCTCATATACCAAATTGAGTTAAAATCTTGAAATTGACATTCCACAAAAATCCAAACCAAATCCTGGTCCCCTAACTTGCTACATACAGCTTGTTAGGTCACAAGGCCAAAACCAAAAACCAAAACATGATCCCCTAACTTGCCACATACAGCCTGTTAGGTCACAAGATTAAAACCAAAATCGACCCCCCAACATTCCACATACAGCTTGTTGGGTCACACGGTCAAAACCAAACCCGACCCCCTAACCTGCCACATACAACTTGTTAGGACAGAAGGTCAAAAAAATAAAATGCAAACTCACATCCCTGATGTCATTTTCAAAACTTTGCCTCGAGATGGTACGTAATCCCTTTCACTATCATAAAATTCCCCTAGAAGCTCAAAAGGCTACAATACCAAAAAGAAAGACTGCTCAAAGACTCTTGGTCAAGTCACAAGCTCTCCTTCAAAAATCTCTTTGAGGCACATCGACTACAAAAGTTAAAAAACTCGTCGCTGCACCTCGAGGGGGCATTTGTTGACGCAAAAAATGCGTGTCACTTTGCTTCTCCAGACTCAAGAAAGCTACATGAAGTCACAGCCTGCTATAAATAGGCAATGCTACATCAAAAAATTAAATCTTGTCAGAATAAAACAAAAACTACGAGATCCTTCAAGACAGTCAAAAGAGGAGTACACAAGAAGTTTTGGGCCATTTCAAAATCATTTCGCCTAACTTCGCTTCTCCGGCAGCTGAAAAGGAGCTCCTGGCGGCGAAAGCATCGGAGATACCAAATCTTCGATCAGAGAATATAGATAGTCTCAAAATACATCCGAAAGACTCCACGTCAAGTTCCAAGTCAAACCGACAACGTTTAACCCTACATCAACCCTCGAATAGCTAAATGAAGCCTCTCGACGGCGAGAACCACTGAGGCCATCACTCATCAAACAGAGCACATGGATGGCTTCAAAATGCTTACAAAGGGCTACACGTCATGTTTCAGGTCATTTCGACAATATTTGACCAGACTTTGACGCCCGGAAGCCAAATCAGGCCTCTCGGCGGCGGAGCTCCCCAAGATCATGGTATCCAAGACAGAGCCTATGGATCATCTCAAAATGACTCAAATAGGTTCCCTATCAAATTTCAAGTCAATCGGACATCGGTTGACCGCACATCAAAGCATGACAAACCCCTCGCGACAAAAAAAAAGTCTACTGGCGATAGGACCCCAAACGATTTCAAAACTCATACAAAAGCCCATGGTTGGTCTTATTTATTGCTTAGAAGGCTTCACCCCAAATTTCATGTCATTCCGACATCGTTTGACCTAGTTTCAGCTTCTGACGAAAAATCAGCAGCTCTTCGCGACAAAGTCTTCGGCTTTTCCGGAAAATTGGAAGCTTTGCACTCCAAAATGCAAGGATTCTCATCAAATTTTCTACAGGAAAATCAGGCCAATAAATGATAAAAAAATATCAAGAAAAAATACAGAAGAAAAAAAATTGAAAAACATAAAAAATGGCCGCAAAACGGGATAAAAGGGGAAAATTTCCCCCTAGGGCCGTAGGCCCCTGCGACCCTGGCCCATGGTCGCCGGCGACCATGGAGCCCAGAATCGCCGGGTTCGCCTCGCAAAGCCCATTTTTCGTTGTTTTTTCGCGATTCGAAGGTTCCAACTCCTAGGATTTTCCAAAATTCATACTTTTGAGGTACCAAATCCTTTGACATCCTCAAGATCATGGGTCAATCGTCAAGAGTATCAAAATCAACATTGATCGCCAACCAGTCAACCAAAAAAGTGTACTTTCTACCCGAGCGATCGAGAAATCAACAGGACAGATGGCACTGACCCGCTGCTGGCAACCAATACCTAAAGTTATATGGTCATCCAATGTCGATCTACATGAAGATCCATCGATGATCATCGCCAGAAGAACCCCAAAAGACGCGGCACGGCCCGCGACTCTTTAACTGCTCGGCGGCCACTTAATGTGATTAATTGACTAGCTTTATTGCAGTCATTAATTCATTTCTTTGGACGGCCCAATCAGAAGCGAACATTTGGGTGTTACAAGTCAAGAGATTCATGGCATTTAGACCATGAAACTCCTCCCATAATGGTGATTAAAGGCGATTAAATGCCCTCAATCTCCTCCGGCCAATCAGAAGCCAAGAAAAAGGAGTTACAAAATAAAGAATTCAATCTTGTAACTCCTCCCTTTATGTAGCTTTATGACAATTAAGGCTCATAAATCCTCCTAAATGGCTACCTAAAGCCTATAAATAGGAGAGCATTCCAAGAAGAAAGGATCAGATACAGACATCACATCCCAGACCAGAAAAAAGCACAGAAAATCCGAGAGAAAGAAGAAATAAAACTCTGGTGAAGTTCTGTACCGGCCACCACTACAAGGTGACAAAAATCCCTTGGGGGGTACCCCCCCAAGGTCCTTGCCTTCTCCTTCTACCTCCAATCGCTTAGACGTGGCTTTTCAGCCCGTCTACTTAGCTTTTTATTGGACATAGGACCTTCTTTTGGTCTTTGTCCTCTAAAAACCTGAGGTTATAGCCAAGCCAAGCGAATCAAGAGCATCCTCTGTTCTTATCTGCATGGATGATGACGAAGTCCATATATTTTGCTAAAAACCTATCAGCTCAAGATATCATCTCATTAAAGAAAAAATTGTAAGTCAACAACTAGTGTGCTCTTAAAAGAAATAATAATGAATCATCTACATTTAGTCAACTAGTGTGCTGATATAAGCAGATGTTTTCTGAGGAACAAACTCATTTGGTTTGTATCCATTGTATGAGATTTAGTGTTTCAGGACATTATGGCATAGTCATACCTCATACATAGGATCACACATTAAACCCATAGTAAAAAAAACTACAAATAGATTGAAGAGGAATCGTTGTAGGGCATGTAGAAAGATTTCTATACAAATATTTGGGAAAGAGTAATAGGCTTGCACACGGTAGAGACTCATAGGTCAATGCCTATCCAAAGTGGTGCCCACCAGATTCATTATCCATTTATCATCATCATAGCACTATCCTCTGTATCTGGTCTCCAAAAAAAAAAAAAAATTACATGTCCACTAATCTATTACGAATCAATAAGGTTTCAACTGACTGTAAAATATCACACAAGACAGTAAAAACATTACAACAAGCATAAGAACAGATCCATCATTAAACATACAAGTTAACAACTAGAAGAAGAGCATTGAAACCCATAAACCTCTTAAAAGCATTATAAGACAATAGCAAACAATTAAAAAAAATAGCAAAACAGGGAATCATGATCTATAATGAAATAAACAGTCTAAACAAATAATACCTCCATTTTCTTTTGGTACAGAAAATCTATCTCCAAACACTGGAAACTTTTATGGAAAACATCCTCCATTTCCTCATCCATCTCCTCGCCAAGCATGATTTCAGAGAAAGAAAACTCGATGAAAACGCCACCAAGTTTTTCCAAGAAATCTGCATTCCTTCCCCTCTGTGGAAAAGAAGATCGAAAGGACAATGATGCTGTATTGAAATTCCTTCTTGCTCTCTGCTGTTGTGGTCGTCGTGTGCCTGGGTGAGGTTTGAAGAGAGTGAGAGAGTGAGAGAGAAAAGAGAGAGAAAGATCAGAGAGAGAGAGAGAGAGCGAGAGAGAGAGATAGAGATCGAGCGAGCGAGAGAGAGAGAGAGAGAGAGAGAGAGAGAGAGAGAGAGTGTTGACACCAAAAATGTCACTTTGCCTCTTCAAGATCCAAAGAGCTACATGAAGTCGCAACCTGCCATAAATAGGCAATCCTACTTTCAAAAAATCAAATCTTGTCAGAATCAAACAAAAACTGCAAGATTCTTCAAGACAGCCAAAAGAGGAGTACACAAGAAGTTTCGGGCCATTTCAAAATCATTTGGCCTAACTTCGCTTCTCCGACAGCCGAAAAGGAGCTCTCGGCGGCAAAAGCATCGGAGACACCAAATCTTCGATCAGAGCCGATGGATGGTCTCAAAATACTTCCAAAAGGCTCCACGTCAAGTTCCGAGTCAAACCGACAACGTTTGACCCTACATCAACCCTCGAACAGCTAAATCAAGCCTCTCGGCGGCGAGAACCACCGAGGCCATTACTCATCAGATAGAGCACATGGACGGCTTCAAAATGCTTATAAAGGGCTACACGTCAAATTTCAGGTCATTTCGACAACATTTGACCATAGTTTGACGCTCGGAAGCCAAATCAGGCCTCTCGGCGGCAAAGCTCTCCGGGACCATGGTTTCCAAGATAGAGCCTATGGATCATCTTAAAATGACTCCAATAGGTTCCCTGTCAAATTTCAAGTCAATCGGACATCGGTTGACCGCACATCAAACCGCGACATCTTCATCGCGACAAAAGCAAGTCCACTAGTGATGGGACCCCAAACGGCTTCAAAACTTAAAAAAAAGCCTATGGTTGGTCTTATTTATTGCTCAGGAGGCTTCACACCAAATTTCAGGTCATTCCGACATCGTTTGACCCAGTTTCAGCTTCTGACGGAAAATCGGCAGCTCTGCGCGACAAAGTCTTCGCCTTTCTTAGGAAATTGGAAACTTTGCAAAATAAAATGCAAGGATTCTCATCAGGTTTCCTACAGGGAAATCAGGCCAATAACTGGTCAAAAATGTCAAGGAAAAATACAGAAGAAAAAAGAATAAAAAAACAGCAAAAAACGGACACAAAACGGGACAAAAAGGGGGAAAACCCCCCAGGGTCGCAGGCCCCTGCGACCCGGGCTCCGCCGGCGACCCGGTTTTCACCGTTTTTTCGTGATTCGAAGCGCCCAGCCTCTGGTACTTTCTAAAATTCATACTTTTGAGAAACCAAATCCTCTGACATCCGTCCAAAACACGGGTCAATCATCAAGAGTATCGAAAACAATATTGATCGCCACCCGGTCAACCAAAAAAAGTGTGCTTTCTACCCGACCGATCGAGAAATCGACAGGACAGATGGCACCGACCCGTTGTTGGCAACAAACACCTGAAATTACATGGTCATCTGATGTCGATCTACATGAAGATCCATCGATGATCATCACCAGAAGAATCCCAAAAGACGCGGCACGGCCCGCGACTCTTCAGATGCTCGGCGACCACTTAATGCGATTAATTGACTAGCTTTATTACAGTCATTAATCCATTTCTTTGGACGGACCAATCAGAAGCAAGCATCCGGGAGTTATAAGTCAAGAGATTCATGGCATTTAACCCATGAAACTCCTCCCATCATGGCGATTAAAGGCGATTAAATGCCCTCAATCTCCTCCGGCCAATCAGAAGCCAAGAAAAAGGAGTTACAAAATAAAGAATTCAATTTTGTAACTCCTCCCTTTATGTAGCTTTATGACAATCAAGGCTCATAAACCCTCCTAAATGGCCACCTAAAAGCCTATAAATAGGAGAGCTCTCCAAGAAGAAAGGATCATCAGAAAAAACAGCAGACACACAGACAATAGACTGCAGAAAATCCGGAAACTCAGACAGTAAGAGGCATCAGAAATCTAAGAGAGAAAACTCTGCGGAAATCCTACACCGACCACCGCTACAAGGTGACAAAAGTCCCTTGGGGGGTACCCCCCCCCCCAAGGTCCTTGCCTTCTCCTTCTGCCGCCAATGGCTTAGACATGGCTTTTCAAGCCCGTCTACTCGGCTTTTCATTGGACATAGGACCTTCTTTTGGTCTTTGTTCTCTAAAAACCTGAGGTTATAGCCAAGCCAAGCGAATCAATAGCATCCTCTATTCTCATCTGCATGGATGATGGCGAAGCCCACATATGGCTTGTGACCGTCAATCTAAACGGGTCCCCCACAATCTCCTGAGAAGTTAGATCCTCCTTTTCTTGCTTTTCATTGTAGTTTGTATTTTTTCAAAAGAGACAAAAAATCACAACTCTTGTGTTTCATTATTAATAAGGATTGTAAATCGGCTATAAACGCCAAAATCGGCTATAAACGCCAAAAATCGGCTATAAACGCCAAAATCGGCTATAAATGCCAAAAAAATTGCCTTTCACGGCAAACCAAGAAAATGTCTCTTTTCTTAAATATATGTGTAATGGAAAACTTGAAAGAAGTTGATTTCCTTTTTACTTGCGAAGGTTGATCTCCGGATCACCACTTGCAATTCCAAGTAAAATAGAAAATCTGGCACACCCACACAAAAAAAAGAAATGTTGATGCACGCCCTTGCCCCCCGGTTACGAAAGGGTCGGACCCAAACGGACTCCCACGTCCGCCGACCTCGGTAGAACCAGGCAGGAGCGCGGTCCATCAGAGAGAGCAAAGAGATCAAGCGCAGAGGGAGAGAGGGCGCAGAGAGAGCGAGACATAGAGCAGAGAGAGTGAGAGGAGCAAGAGAAAGATAAAAGAGGGCTTCTGGCGGGAGAGGGAAAAAAAGGTGGGAAGTTTAAAGACCTTTATTTTTTATCGCAAAAAATAGAATTTCTATCGGTAAAAAATATTTTATTTTTATTATTTCAAAATAAGTAAAAAAGTCTACCAACTTTTAAACAACGACAAAAAGTTTTTGACGCTAATTTTCGTCGATAAAAAAATATTGTCGGTAAAGGACTCTGATTTTTAATTTTCCTAAAAATAGAGTTAAACATTACCGACTTTTATAAAAAAACGTCGCTAAACGTTCATTTACCGACGTCATATAATTCGTCGATAATGTTAGACCCTAAGTATTTGCAATTTGATGTCTTGCATTTGCATAACAGTCATATCATTAGGTTCATTTTCATTCCACATATTTCTTCTTGAAAATCATCTTTTAACTCAACCTACTCATGTTTTGATTTAAAACTTTTTTCTTGGTTGATTTGAACCTTGATTTTAATCATGTTTTTCTTGATGAAAACAATGCAAAAGGACACCCTTCAAATCTGAGTTTTTAAATCATTTCAAAAAGTTCATTTCTCAAAACTTCAGATATTCAGAAAATTGACCTGACCAGTCTGTCGGTCAAGTCATCGGTCCCCATCGGTCAACCCACAAGTGAACCAAGGTGAACCGATAACTCCATCGGTTCCCATCGGTCAGCCTATCGGTTCACATCGGTCCACCGATAGTGCATAAAATCTCAGACCGAGACTCATCGGTTCCAAAAACAGACGGCACCTTTTTCCATGATCAGTGTGCTATCGGCTCGGCTGTCGGTTCCTCATCGGTCAACCGATGAAGGACGGTCAACCGACAAATGCAAAAGGGTCAGGTGAACTTTAAAAAATATGACCGTTGCATATGACCGTTGAGCCATTGGTCAACCGACGGCTAGTTATCGGTTGACCGACAGGCATCCGTTGGACCACTTTTTCTATAAAAAGCAAGTTCATTCCAAGAGAAAAGATGATGAGAATAGAGGCCTTTGTTGATGTTTTTGATGCCTAAGCAAAGGGAATGAACTAAGGAAGCTTGTGTGGTCCAAAGGAAAAGCTAAAGCTTGATCTCAAGAATTTAAACTCTAGTAAGCTTTAATTTCCTTGCTCATATGTTTTATGCTTTGTCTAAACTATTGGTAAATGTTTTTAAGCATATAAATTATGATGTGTTGAATCCTCTACTTCCTTAATCTTTGATTTAAGTCATAGGATTCTTCACCTTGATTTCAAAACAAGTTTGTTTTTATAAACTTTGTTAATCATGCATTGCCAAAATCTTTGATTTCTTTTATGTCATGATTCATTAACTTGTTTTGAATCTTTCCTTGTTGTTTTCATTCATTTAAACCTTTGTTGAATTAATTTGGTTTTGAAAACAACATTGCACATGCATCACATGTTTAGACTAAATTAATTTCATACAACTTGTGAACCCTTGTTTTTCATATCTTCTACAAGTTTGTATTTGGTACATGTGATTTGCATATTACTTCAATCATACCTTTTTATGTGCATTAAACTTTTAAATGCTTTTAGCATAAATTGATTGAGCTTTCATTTTCAACTTGATTGAAGTATTCACTCACACACTTCATGAGCATTCATCTTCGCATTACTTATAGTGTTGTGTGAGTTAGCTTTTCATTTTCATATTCGCCTATTTAGAGGCAATTTCATTTGAGCTTAATTGTAATCTCTTAGAGTGTTTTGTCAAGACACTTTCTTTGAGAGTAATCATTTGATTGTAAGGTTATTGCTTATCCATATAAAAGCATAGTGTAAGGGTTGTTGTTTAGCCTAGAAAAACATCATTGTAAGGTTATTGCTTATCCTTGGAAAGCATATTGTAAAGGTTATTGCTTAGCCTTTTGAAAAGCATATTAGTGGAAATCCGGTGGGGTGTTGGATACACAAGCCGGTAGTGGATGTAGGCATTGAGGCCGAACCACTATAAATCCTTGTGTTATGGTGATTGGGTTGTGGTGATTGATTTGTTTCTCTTCCGCATCTATTGTCATAATCATCACATGTGACTAGTTTATTTTAAAGAAATTAAAATTGGGCAGAATTAGTCATTAAGTACAGATCACCCTATTCACCCCCCCCCCCCCCCCCCCCCCCCCCCCTCTCTAGGGTTAAGATCCCGGACTCTCAATTGGTATCAGAGCAAGGTTGCTCTATATTTAGGATCAAGTGTTTGGAACTCTTGATTAGGTGTAAAAACCTAGAGTTTAAACCCTAGTGTGCTTTCGTGAAAATCATAAAATTGGAGTCCACTATGTTAAATGTTGTACATTCCCTTGTAGATTCTTCTAGACCACCATCTTTTCCATCTATTGGAGATACAAACATTGAAATTAATGAATCCCAAGATGAGTTAAAAGAAGAAGAAAATGAATATGAAGATGACCTTCAACATGCTTATAATGAACTATATACATTGTTCCTAAAACTTGATAAGAACAACAAAAGTTTAAAAGAAGAATCTAAAAGATTAAACAAGGAAATTGACACTTCAAAAGATGAACTTAGAGAGAAAGAAGAAGTAATTCAATGCCTAGACTCTAAGTTCATGATCACTTTGCACAACCTATCAAATGCTCAAGATAAACTAAATGAAATAAAATTAAGTCATAATGAGCTAAATAAAGAAAATATAAATCTAAGAGATACATTAAAAAGACAAGATGAGAACATTATCCATTTAGAATCCAAATTGAAAATTTCTAAAGATAATTTGTTAAATCTTCAAGATGAATTAAATGTATCTAAGATAAATTGTGAAGGACTTACAAAAGAAAATTCAACTCTAAGTGATCATATAAAAAATCAAGTTGAAGACATTGTCAACCTTGAATCCAAGTTAATAACCACCAAAGAAAATTTATCCAATACTCAAAGTAATATAAAAACTTTACAACTTGGATCTAATGTCAATAAACTCAAACTTGAATTAAAACTTGCTTATGAAAAGGTAAACAAGTTTAATGGAATTGGAATTGAACTTACAAAAGTTAAACTTGAAAATTCAATTCTTAAAAATCAAGTCACTCAACTTGAAACTCACAAACAAAAGTATGAGTGCAAATTTACCCAAGGAGAAGAGAAATTTGAAAAATTATTTAGATTGGGTAAATCACAAAGAGATAGGACGGGTCTTGGATTCAATAAGTATATTACACATGACCCAAATTTCACCAACACATTTGTGAGAGGTGAACCCTCATTCTCATGCACTCAATCCCCATTGCCCAAAACAAAATGTCATTATTGTGGTAATGAAGGGCATTTCAAATTTGAGTGCAAATTAAGAAAAAGTCATTTGTCCAATTCCATCTATGAACCTAAAAATGGAAAATCTAATTCTATGATGGTTAAGGCATCTGAATCAAAGGAAGATTCTAGAAAGTTCAAACAAGTCAAACCATTTCAACAAGAGTCTTCAAAGATAGATTTTAAAAAGACTAAACAAGTAAAGATTGGTCAAAACAAATCTATCAATAAGAAACCTCACACCTTCCCTCCATTAACCTTGGAAATGAAAGAACTTTTGAAAAAGGTTGAAAGATTAAAATTAAAATTCAAAAGACAAAAAGAGGGAGGAAAAGCTAAAAGAAATGAGAAGAATAAAAAGAAAGTTGAACACCAACTACCAAAGACTAATCATCAATCTAAGTATAAAGTTGTCAAAACTCAAAGATATGATGTCAAGTCTAAAAGAAACCTATATTTATTCCTATAGTTGGTGAAATCTCAACCATAGGCTCAAAGGCTCAAAACCTTAGATGGATACCTAAGGTTAGGCTATTAGAAAAATACTAAGGCCTAGTAATTAGATTGGACCAACTCACTCTCTTAAGTTACATGTCTAGTTGGTCCTAAGTCTATATGGTCCAATCTTTCTGGGTATTCTCTATATGTTTAGAATTTCAAATTGTTTGTAAATTAATTTTTGAAAACGCATTTTTGAACCCAAAAGGTACTTGATATGAAAATGCATGTGTTTGATCAATTTAAATCTAAAATTTTGATGATCTAAAAATTGTTCTTCATAAGTTAAATCAATCATAAAACACACTAAGCAATGATAATTAGCTAAGAAGGCTAATTCAGTGGATTAGCCCACTTTTCTACATCTGTCGGTCGACCGATACTTAAGTCATCGGTGGACCGATGAAGCAGTGCCTCGGTTAAAAACCCTGCGCGCAGAAATCTTCCTTTATGTTCTGTTTCTTCCTGCTTCGTCTCCAAAGCCCTAGGTTGCTGTGTCTGCTGGTTCTCCTTCTCCAAGAGTGAGATCCTCATTCATTTTCAAACATTGATCATTAGCAAGCATCGATTGGGCATCCTCCGAATCTGATTTTAATGTCAGAAGCCTGCACTGTTCATCTTCTTGGCTGCTGTGCGTGACTGATTCCCTCTCCAAAACGTGAAGACGCTCTGTGCAAACTTCTCCAAGATCCTAAGAGAACTACTGAGCTTCAGCCAAGCCTCCCAAGCTCTCAAAAACGTGGTCGGTCTCTCCAAGCTGTTGTGCTCCATTTTGAGAAACCCAACCACATGTGTCTTATTCAGATTTGATCATCTGTCCTTGTTCCCCTTCCAAGGTTGATTCAGGTAACATTGAATTCAATCTTCCTAAATCTTAGTCCACAATCATTCTCTAAAATTTCAAATCTTTCTATCATATCCCCACTGTGCACACCAAGTATCTGTGAAAATGCCTCCTAGAACCAAGAAGGCTACTCCTAGGCGCCCTATAAAGATGGGAAAGGCCACAGCCTCTTCTAGCAGAACTATAGAAGATAGTGGGAATGAAAGCTCATCTCCGTCACCCCCTCCTCCTTCAACCAATTTGAGACTTGACTCAAATATCTTACAAAGTCTTCAAAGGAGGAATGTTGTAGTGGAAAGGAGGACAATCGTGGAAAAGATTACTTCCATGGGTTTCAACTTGAGCAATGTGCTTGGTCAAGTGGGTTGGGAGAGGATACTTCTTTGGGGTGATATTGCATACCCTTCAATAGTTAAATTCTTGTATGCATCTATCACAAGCACAAATGACTCTATCAATGCTTGTTCTTTTACCATTTCCTTTATGGATAGAGATGAAGTATTCACACCCCAAAGAATAGGACTGATAATGGGGATTCCTTGTACTCCTACGGGAGTAACATATGTGACTGATACACCTTCGGAGGATGAGAGGATCAAAGCCACCATTGACATATGTGGCTTCAACTGTCAATGGGATCAAAAGAAACACCATCTAACCATTAGTTCCCTAACTCCAATCAATAGGATTATTCACAATCTTTTCACTTACAATGTGTATCCTAGAGGTGGAAATAGGACTGAGCTTACAGCTTTCATGGTTAGTATCCTGTCTAAGGTAGTAACTGGCACTCCCATCTGTCTACCCTCTCTCATTTGCCATACAATTATCAAGTTTCGAAACTCATTGGCACAAAAGAATGCCATTCCGTATGGGTACTTGATGACTCAGATTGCTCTTCAGTTTCGTATTCCTATACCTACTGGAGAAAGCTCCATTTTCAAAGCTCCATTCTCAGTAACCAATCTGAATCAAATGAATCTCATCCCAAATCCTCAAATCCCCATAGCAGAAGATCCTCCCCTGGCATAAGAGCCTCCCTTGAGACAGGAGATACCAAGATCTCCAGCTCCTCCTGCTCGTGCATCATCTTCAAGGCATACTGCTGGTCCTTCTTCCCCTGGCACATCCTCTGACTGGCAAGCAAATGTGGAGAGAGATATAGCTTACTTAAAGAGGAAACAGAAGAAGCAATCCAAGACAATCAACAACATGTTCAAATACCTCTCCAAGATCTCAAAAAGCTGCAGAAGGGATGACGTTGCTGGATCACCATCTCCATCACCTCCATCTCCAGATTCTGATTAGGAACTAACTTTCCCTGTCACCACATTTTGTGATTCAATTGGTGTATTATTGGTGGTGTGCTTTTGTATTGGGAAAAAGGCTAGATAATCAGTTTAGACTTTGTCATTTAAACTTCTATTTTCAGTTAATGGATGGTTATGTTTATGTCTATGTCATTTGTTAAAGTGTAAGACTTTTAAAAATCTTTATATATTGAATGACATCTTTTGATCCATGTGCCATCTACATAAATATTTTTTTTTGTTTTTTTTTTTGTTGTTTCTTTCCTTCACATTGAAGATATCAAAATTATGCTATGAGAAAGGTATATGTTTGCATGAGTATTGTTTGCAGACTATTTAGCAATTTGATGTCAATGGGGGAGAAGAAGAAGAAACATAAAGACTAAGTGGGAGATGAAGACTAAAGAAGATAAAGAGGAGTTGAAGCAAGGACACCATTGCTAGAACAATGGGGGAGAGCAAGGACATTAGGGGAGAAAAGAAGGAGCAGATAATGAACAATGGGGGAGAGCAAGAACATTGGGGGAGCTGAAGTAAGAAGAAGTGGATTGGACAAATGGTGATGAGTTGATAGTTTTAATGAGTGGTTGAGTGTTATTTGCCATCAAATTGCAAAGGGGGAGATTGTTAGACCCTAAGTATTTGCAATTTGATGTCTTGCATTTGCATAACAGTCATATCATTAGGTTCATTTTCATTCCACATATTTCTTCTTGAAAATCATCTTTTAACTCAACCTACTCATGTTTTGATTTAAAACTTTTTTCTTGGTTGATTTGAACCTTGATTTTAATCATGTTTTTCTTGATGAAAACAATGCAAAAGGACACCCTTCAAATCTGAGTTTTTAAATCATTTTAAAAAATTCATTTCTCAAAACTTCAGATATTCAGAAAATTGACCTGACCAGTCTGTCGGTCAAGTCATCGGTCCCCATCGGTCAACCCACAAGTGAACCAAGGTGAACCGATAACTCCATCGGTTCCCATCGGTCAGCCTATCGGTTCACATCGGTCCACCGATAGTGCATAAAATCTCAGACCGAGACTCATCGGTTCCAAAAACAGACGGCACCTTTTTCCATGATCAGTGTGCTATCGGCTCGGCTGTCGGTTCCTCATCGGTCAACCGATGAAGGACGGCCAACCGACAAATGCAAAAGGGTCAGGTGAACTTTAAAAAATATGACCGTTGCATATGACCGTTGAGCCATCGGTCAACCGACGGCTAGTTATCGGTTGACCGACAGGCATCCGTTGGACCACTTTTTCTATAAAAAGCAAGTTCATTCCAAGAGAAAAGATGATGAGAATAGAGGCCTTTGTTGATGTTTTTGATGCCTAAGCAAAGGGAATGAACTAAGGAAGCTTGTGTGGTCCAAAGGAAAAGCTAAAGCTTGATCTCAAGAATTTAAACTCTAGTAAGCTTTAATTTCCTTGCTCATATGTTTTATGCTTTGTCTAAACTATTGGTAAATGTTTTTAAGCATATAAACTATGATGTGTTGAATCCTCTACTTCCTTAATCTTTGATTTAAGTCATAGGATTCTTCACCTTGATTTCAAAACAAGTTTGTTTTTATAAACTTTGTTAATCATGCATTGCCAAAATCTTTGATTTCTTTTATGTCATGATTCATTAACTTGTTTTGAATCTTTCCTTGTTGTTTTCATTCATTTAAACCTTTGTTGAATTAATTTGGTTTTGAAAACAACATTGCACATGCATCACATGTTTAGACTAAATTAATTTCATACAACTTGTGAACCCTTGTTTTTCATATCTTCTACAAGTTTGTATTTGGTACATGTGATTTGCATATTACTTCAATCATACCTTTTTATGTGCATTAAACTTTTAAATGCTTTTAGCATAAATTGATTGAGCTTTCATTTTCAACTTGATTGAAGTATTCACTCACACACTTCATGAGCATTCATCTTCGCATTACTTATAGTGTTGTGTGAGTTAGCTTTTCATTTTCATATTCGCCTATTTAGAGGCAATTTCATTTGAGCTTAATTGTAATCTCTTAGAGTGTTTTGTCAAGACACTTTCTTTGAGAGTAATCATTTGATTGTAAGGTTATTGCTTAGCCATATAAAAGCATAGTGTAAGGGTTGTTGTTTAGTCTAGAAAAACATCATTGTAAGGTTATTGCTTATCCTTGGAAAGCATATTGTAAAGGTTATTGCTTAGCCTTTTGAAAAGCATATTAGTGGAAATCCGGTGGGGTGTTGGATACACAAGCCGGTAGTGGATGTAGGCATTGAGGCCGAACCACTATAAATCCTTGTGTTATGGTGATTGAGTTGTGGTGATTGATTTGTTTCTCTTCCGCATCTATTGTCATAATCATCACATGTGACTAGTTTATTTTAAAGAAATTAAAATTGGGCAGAATTAGTCATTAAGTACAGATCACCCTATTCACCCCCCCCCCCCCCCCCCCCTCTAGGGTTAAGATCCCGGACTTTCAGATAATAGTCTCTGATAGTTTCACTAACGTAAAATAAAAATAAAAAGGATTTTTCAACACTTAGGCTTGAAAACGGCCCGCTGGGGGTCTGGAACGAGTAACGGCCTCCGAAAATATTGGAAACCAGCGCGAGTACTTCGCTCGAGGCGAAATTAACATGCAGGAACTGACGGCTCGTAAATCGGACTCCTGGTTAACGAATTAGACCTAAAAATATTGAATTCTTAACACTTGTTTCAGTTTAGCATCTCTACTTTTCTCCTCTTATTGGCTTAAAACTGATTGAATCCGGTTTTAGCATGTTTGGTTGAAGCTTTTACTATGTCCATTTCAAATGGCATGAAGACAAATAATGTCTGTTTCATGAAGTCATAAAGTCAAAAAAAGTGGCAGATTTCAATAAGACAAACTCATCTGAAGCAAATAGATGGCTGTTGCTACAATGATATGGACGTCTTCATTGGACAGTCCAATTTTTCAATTTTTTTTAATGTATGGGACCCGAAATCATGATCCGGATCGTTAGATATTTGCAGAAGGTCAAACACGGTCACGTGTCAAAATTTCACTCGTTGATCTATCTCGAATCTCGAGAAATTTGCAGAAAAACGTGAGCCCTTTGAAAACGGAAAACGGCCATGGGACAGCCCAAAAACTAGCACGGGTACCTTGTTCAAGGTTAGAACAAGTGCCCAAGTTAAGTGGGCTACAAGGGTTGCAATATCACACAGCGTATTAGCAATTCCATCTTTAAGGACCCCTTGTAATTCAAACACCACATTTTGGCAAAAACTTAAAATTATATCATCAATCTATAATTATTGGAATTCAACAATTTTTTAATATAAAATCTCTCACTTTTAATATAAACCAAGTCTGGATTTACTACTTTTTTATGTGACAAGTTTTTCTAAGCAACTTTTACCACTAATCAAGTAGAGCTCATATTGCTAGTCTCTTTACTACAATTGATGTAAATGGAAAGAGTGAAACTCTGCAGCGGGGCTCGCCTATTTAAAACTTCAGCTGTTCAAAACGAATGCCTTTGTGCAGTGTAAATTTATGTACCTAGAGGTCCTAGACCCAAGGTTAATTCATAAGATGAATAAGTTGAAAAGGTTGCAGAACAGGTACCCTCATGGTTTTTATAATCCAGATAAATATGAACAGTGAAGAAAGAAAGAAAAAAAATAAAAAAAGGAGAACCGATTTAAGCTTTTAAAGAAAGGCAATGTGAAAGATAACTGTTAAACATCATTGTCCCTCTTATATTGCTGCTGGACCGAACTTAACTTTGGAAACACCATCAGATAAATCACATTTAAAATAAAATATAAATAACAAATAAAGGGAGTAAAATTGTGTATTTTGCACATGATAAATCTGGTGATATGCCCAATTCCTACTGAATTGAAACTTGTCCCAAACATAATATGTTAGGGAAACAATGATTTGAAAGGTTTAGATTTTATAAGTGGGCCTATGAGACCCACCTTGGAGGATCCAGTTTATAGATCTCTCAGGTCTTTAGCACAAGACGAGGAATTAATTATGTGGGTCTAACAGGCAAATGAGTTGTGATGTTCTAGATGTCAGTCCCATGTCGATCCACATTTCCCTAACTATTATAATCTGTTTTCCCATTACCCCAAACTAACTAACATGCCTTAATATGAATATAATAGAGGTGCTGATTGAGAATATCTTAATCTTGGGTAGTTGGGAGTAACGGTCATGCAACTTGCTCCATTGGTCTTTGGGGGAGATGACTCGTTCATGTGGATTGATTATACTGCTAATTGAAATTAAAAAAGGTTAGGTAAGATAAAAAATGAAAAGGTTATGGTGGTAGGAAGAGGGTAATATAAATTAAATAAAAATAAAGAAAATTCCGCCGATGTTTTTTTCGTCGGTACAATAAAAAGAAAAATAAATAAATAAAAAAAGTTTTACCGACGTTTTATTTTCGTCGATAAAATAAAAGAGGAAAATAAGTAAAAATTGAAAAAAAGTTTCGCCGATGTTTTTTTTCGTCAGTAAAATAAAACGAAAAGTAAATAAAAATTTAAAAAATGTTTACCGACGTTTTTATTTTCATTGGTAAAACAGAAAAGAAAAATAAATAAAAATTGGAAAAAGATTTACCGACGTTTTTTTTTTGTCGGTAAATAAATAAAATAAAAATAAAAAATATTTTATCGACGTTTTTTTTCATCGGTAAAATAAAAAGAAAAATAAATAAAAATTAAAAATAGTTTTTCCGACATTTTTTTTCGTCGGTAAATAAATAAAGTAAAAATGAAAAACAATTTACCGACGTTTGTTTTCGTCGGTAAAAATCTCTATTTTTTAAAAAATGTAGGTAATTTAAGAATAACCTTTGCCGACATTTTACTAAAAATGTCGGTAAAATATGAACATTTACCAACGTTTGATTGAAATTCGTCGGTAAATATTAGACTTTTACCGACGAAATTAAAAACGTCGGTAAAATTATAATTTTACCTGTGAAATTACAAAACGTAGGTTAAAGTCTTACTTTTACCGACGAATTTATAAAAACGTCGCTAAAAAATGTGGGTAAAAGTGCAGCTTGTTGTAGTGTATCCCGGTTCGATCCTCGCATGTGTGCTGCGCCATTTGTAGTTGAAGAAGGAGATCAGTTCTGATCTCGGTGGGCCACAAAAAGGAGAAGGGCAGCGCCCTGTTCATGTTGCAGAGAAAACAGAGGGATCTCTATTGGTTTTCTATGGATCGGGTTTGATCACTTGGACTGATAGTTGCCGGAGAAGAAGAAGAAGCACGAGGATCTGGACTTGCTATTGTTAGGATCGACCATCGCCGGAAGCAGAGAAAGAAAAAAAATGAAGGTGATCCTGCCATCGCCTGGGAAGAAAAAACGATCAGAGGTTTGATCACTTGGACTGATAGTTGCTTGAGAAGAAGAAGAAGCACGAGGATCCGGACTTGCTATTGTTAGGATCGACCATCGCCGAAAGCAGGGAAAGAAAAAAATGAAGGTGATCCTACCATCGCCTGGGAAGAAAAAATGATCAGAGGGGTTTTATCAATCAGGTGGGCCATGCTAGAAATCCTGGTCTAGTCGTTGCAGGAAGAAGACGACTGAAGCTTGCACTACACCAAAATAGGATGTTAGTAACGCTCAAGGTTTTTGGTAAGTAACGGTTTTTAAGTGTAACTAGTTTTCTAACGTTTTATGGGCGTTAACATTGGTTTTAAAGTGTTACATTAATTTTACTCGATTTAATAATTATTTTGTTACGGTAAGCAAGCGTTAAACACTACTAAAAAATACGTTTGGCGGGAGAAAGAATGCGCCCGAAACCCACTTTTTCCTTCCCCCTTTTTCCCCCCTGCTCTCGCCCTGCTCCCGCGCCCTGCTAAAGCCCTTTTAACATCTCCCTCTCCCTCTCTTGCGTCGGTTCTCTCTCCCCTCCCTCTCTCTCTCTCTCTCTCTCTCTCTCTCTCTCTCTCTCTCTCTCTCTCTCTGTGCACTGTGCCCTCCCATGTGCCGAGGACGACTACGCCTCTGAGACCAGGGGCGGCCCTGAGTTTTCGGGGGCCCTAGGCGAGTTTCTAAAGTGTGGCCCTACCCGTATACCCACCAATAAATGATAAAAAAATAAAAGATAAATTTTTTTATTATTTGATCGAAAATTAAGTCTAAACTCCTTACCTACTCTTACCGAATCAGAATTGTGTTTCACATTAACCAATTAACACCAAAATTCAATTACAAAAACTAAGCACTACTGAAAAACTACTAGTCTTCTTGCATTTCTAGCTGCGAAATCACTAATTAAGTCTTCATAATCAATGTTTTCTACCAAAGACTTTTCAATAGATAACATAGCTAATCCATTTAATCTTTCTTGGGACATGGTTGATCGAATGTAAGATTTGATCAACTTTAGCTTTGAAAAGCTTCTTTCTGCAGATGCAACGGTAACTGGTATAGTCAGCAGAATTCTGTATACAACCCATGCATTTGGAAAACAATTATTCCGTGACTTCAAATGATTTATAGTTGGTGTTGATAGTTGTCTCATTACAGATCTTGTTTTAAGACTAAAATATGTGGACTTCATAAAACATTTGATTTTTTCTAGATCTCTCTATTCAAAATCAACTACATGAAATTATAGAGGGTAGGATTGTAAGGCTGGCTGCAAAGCGGAAGCCACATTATATATTTTTATAATGTTGAACTGTTCAAGCATACCATGGGTGTCGGCCATTAAAAGTAATTACATGTGCAACCTAGTCTACATATAAATCCATAGACACGACCATTTATCTAAAAAATCTTAACTACTGAGATTTATTTCTTAATTGTTAGACTTGGGGGCCCCCATTTTGGGCCCCAGCCCACCGCCTGTGTGGGCTGTCCCCAAGGCCACCCCTGTCTGAGACGACGGCGAGGTAGCCTCCAACAAGGATAACTTGGGGTTTCCGCAGCAGCTCGTAGACACCCTCCAGCGAGGATAATCCCTTCCCAATCCAGGTGAGAACCCCACACCCTCTCGTGGTCCCCTCCTTCTCTCTACTTTTACTAGTTATAATCTTGATGGAATCTTTAAAATGCTCCCGTCTCTTCCCCTTCCCATGGGAAGTCCCAGGTGAGTCATCCAATTAATCTTCTTCTTCCTTCCTCTCTATTTTATATTGATTCAATTCTTTAATTTAAATCATGTTACAAGGCTATATCGATTGATTGCTCCAATATCAACGTTGCTTATTGTAGAATCAGATCCAAGCCTTATTCTTTCTGGACCCAAAAATGAAACCTTAAAAATTGGTGATTAATGATGGGGTTTTTCAATTGATTATTTTTGGCTTCAGGGAGTTTCTCCTTTTCTTAGCAACAAATTCTCTGTTTTTTTTTGGAGTAATAGTCACAACGATTTATATATTAGTCCAGCCAGCCTATTGCAGTGCATGACATCGACATGTGGCTTTCATGTTTATTTAGTTTCCTATTGCAATTCATCTCAAATTTTAATACATTTTCCAACTAGGGATGATCATAAAATGCAGACCATCATATGTTTTAAACATCCTTACTAAGGGCGATAAAAGAGAAATGCCGGCATGGGAGTTTCCACACAATCACCTTTTTGATGCAGCAGCACCAATAGACTACTGCAAGAAGGCTCGTGGCACATGTGTGGGACCACCAAACATTATTTAGAAATATTTTTATTTTATAAATTCAATTGCAATTGGGAAAGTTTCTAAGTTGCTTAAGTTTCCTAGTTTAATTAGTTTTCTTGGGGCCTAGGTTTCTTTTATTATTTATATGACATTGTATAGATCAATAGCCTAAGATTTAAGTTAATAGAATTTTCCCTCGTAGGATTTATCGTTGGAGAGACTTCTCCATCGTGTGATTTTTTCTATGGAAACCCATCATTGTGCTGCGGCACCTTCGATCCAAATTCTAACCCTAGGATTTGCATCACTTCTCCATGCAGGACAAAATTTGGTTGATCAAACTCAATTATACTCACACAGAGCACCCAGCCACCCACCAATTATGCCTCACCGGAATTTCACTCTAATGGGAACTAAATATGTGTAGGTTTTTACCAGTGTGTAATAAAAATAGTTTAATTAAAATGATGATGTCATTCGCTTCCATTATTTGCTTTGACGGTGCATGTCGGTCTGAAATAAATTTAAGGAAATTAGCCATTAAGAGGCATGTGATATAACTACTTGGATCAACCAAAGCGCCCCTCATGAGTCAACTGAAGGTGTAGTGCTTATACTCTTCCCATATACTATACATGAGTTGGGTTTGGATTGCTCTGTGAAATATCAAGAAAATGAAAAAAAATTGGTGGGATGGATGTTGTTTTGTTTCGACACTTGGCCCTTTTTTTTTTTGGTTTGGAATGGGAATGTTCTTATGTTGACCGATTGGAGCTAATAGCTACGATTTGGAGATTGGGGATTGTTTGGATTGCATTATGGAATCTTAGGATAATGAGGGAGTCGTTTGGTGGAAAGGTTGCTCCCAAAATGAAACATTGGATATGGGATTTGATGCACAATCTCGACCCTCCTCTAAATAGGTGAAGGTTGGTATCGACTCTCTTTGGAGAAAAAAAAAGTTTTTTACATCTTCTTCCTCCTCTCTTCCCAAATCCAATCCAACAAGGAACACCAAATAAAGAGAAAAGGGATGGCATTCTAAATTGATTTGGTTGTGTTTTTCTGTTCGATCTTGCAATAAATCTCAAAATAAGCTGATCAGACCTCACTCCTTGATGCAACACTTGAACATGATGGTCTTCACCATGGGCTAATTGCAATCGGTACAAACCATACTCGATTGATGGTTTGAGATGGTGGATGTGGAGATGGAGGGGAAATGGTCAGATGGAATGCAGGGACATGGGTCTTTGGCCATTGCCATGCCTATATTACTTGTCCTACTTACATGGTTTTTTTTTTTTTTTTTTTGTTAGAAAGTCATACTTACATGGTTAAATTTTTGGAATTCAGTTTAAGAAATTTTTGGAATTCATTTTAAGAAATTTTTGGAATTCAGTATTAGGGTATTTTGATTTTTTATGCATGAAAATATGTGAATTTACATACCATTCTTACGAGTGGGGTTCATGGCTGATCTGATGTGTCTATATCTCATTTTTACTTCATTTTATAGCCCTTTTTTATTGTATTTTGATTCCTCGTGTTTTTTTTAATTGAATATTTCCAAAGTCCCAATCATACCCTGATATATCCGCTACGGCCCTAGCTCTCAATCTTTAAGGTGATCTCTTCCCACATGTAAAATACTTTTTTCTCTCAATCTTCCTCAGGTTAGTTGCATAATTAAAGATTGCTCGTGGGGCACCTTGGTTCAATGAACACTGTCACAAATCTGAATGCCTGATATATAACCATTGAATGTGACCCAATTCTTTATTTCACTGTCTACCTGTAAACCCTCCATCATTGACGTATATTGGTTTTACTTCTTTTGCACTGTGGAAACTCTGACCTGAGATGAAATGGCTAATGTGAGTAGGGTCAGGCATTCGATGTAAAGACCGTAGAGATGGACGATCTAAGATTATTAAAGAACACATTTAATCACACAGCTCAAACAGCATGAAATGATTTGAAAAGAATACTCACACTGCACACTTCCTTTTTAAAGGTCTGGAGGTGTATTTAAACTGTCTCTGTCACCCGATTTTATATATTGGTAAAGACATTTTGGCCTTCTAAGATTCAGAGGCATCGGCCATTAGCCGTCAAAAACAACCAAAAGTTCTTGATGTGGTTTGGAGTTCCAAACTGTTGATCTGATATTGTTATTATTGTCATGACTATTGATTCATGTTTTCTTTGGTATTGTTTCATGTTTTCTTTGGTTTTGGTAAATATTTGGATAGGTTGTTTTTTATTTTCCTTTTTTATTGATGGTTTTGATCTATGGGCTGTTGAAACTCTGAGAAAGTTATTTTTTCTTTTTTTTTTTGTTAAAGATAATTTTTTTCCTTGGGCTTTTTTATATGGTTATGACTGAAAGTGCATGATTATATATGACATTCACCGTTACAATTACTTGGTTGTGTTTACTTGATGTGTTACCTACAGAATGTCTCAGCCGATTCTAAAAGAATTGATGAATGAAACAGATAGACTTGGGAGTTGTACAGGCAGAGGGTTTCGAATTTCATTCTATTTGCTAGTGGCAAAGACCAAACATCGACCACGTGTCCTTGCCCTTGCAAAAAATGCCGAAATGGAAAAAGGTTTGCGTATGATATAGTTAGAAAACATTTGATTCTTTACGGTATAGAATCAACATATCGTGTATGGGCTTTACATGGGGAGAACCAATATAAGGATCGAATGGTAAACCAAGTTGAAAAAGAAAATAGTGAGGCAGAAGGACTATGGATGGAGAATTTTATTGATGTTGCTTATGGCGTGCATGAAGAGTTAGCGGATGATTTGAATGAAGGTGATGGAAGTCAGGTCGAAGATGTTGAACACCCTGTTGTTCTAGAGCCTGATTTGGGTAAAAGGTACCATGATTATAAGAAAAAAGCAGAAGAAAAACTATATCCTTCATGCGAGGCTCCTGTAACAACTCTTTCTGTAATTGTAGACCTCCATAACTTGAGGAAGCAGTATAAATGGTCGGAAAAAAATGTGTGACTGCACTTTTATCTCTATTAAAAACATGGTTGCCAGACGGAAACACTTTGCCTTCTAAGTATCATGTAATGAAGGCAATGTTAAAAGATCTGGAAATGAAAGCTGAGTGTATAGATGCCTACGAAAATAACTGTATGTTATATTGGAAGACCAAAGCTAATTTAACGGTGTGTAGTCAATGTCAAACACCTAGATACAAAGTGAAGGAGGGGAAATTGGTGAAGAAAGAAACAAAAGAGGCGAGAAAAATATTGAGACATTTTCCATTGATCCCAAGACTCAAAAGGTTGTACACAATACCATGGATAGCGCGTGAAATGACATGGCATGATAGAGCTACACCTTCTTGGAATTATATGCGGCATCCGATTGATTCGCTTCAGTAGAAGACATGTAAAGATGATTGGCCAGATTTTGCTAAGGAAGGGCGTAATGTCTGGCTTGGAATTGCAACTGATGGATTCAATCCATGTGGAGTTCAATCCACTGGTTATAGTTGTTGGCCTGTTTACTTGGTGCCTTATAATCTCTCACCGTCTTTGTGCATGAAATCTGAGTTCCATATGATGTCATTGTTAATACCTGGGCCGAAAGCACCAAGTCAAAACATCGATGTATTCCTTCAACCGCTAGTTGGGGAGTTACAATAGTTATGGGAAGAAGGGGTTGCAGCTTATGACATGTACAAAAGAGAGCATTTTACTTTAAGGGCAATGTTGGTGTGGGGCATTCATGATATTCCGGCATATGGCAACTTATCAGGCTGCGTAACATATGGTTACAAAGCTTGTCCTATTTGTGGTGATGAAACTCCGTCTATGCACCTTGGGAATGCAAGGAAGATCGTCTACACAAATTACCGCGTGTTTCTTAAATCTGATCACCCGTTTAGGCAAGGCAAATACTTAGGGCTGAAGGCAAAGGAGTTAAAACCCCCTCCAACAAGGTTAAAGGGAGAAGTAATTGAGAAAAAGCTAGGCCGTGTCCACTATGTACCTGGTAAAGTCTTAAAAGGTACCAAACGGAGTACTGATAATGTAAATGTGGTTGATAATGGAGATGATGAAGATAATGAAGTTACTGAGGCATGGTATAAAAGGTCTATTCTTTTTTATTTGAAATACTGGCCGAAACATACAATTCGACATGTTATTGATGTGATGCACACTGAAAAGAATGTCGCAGAACACCTATTAAATGCAATTTTGGACAAGAAATGAACAAAGGATACAGTACATGCGCGAGAGGATTTAAGGAAAATGGGGATTCATAGTGGCCAGTGGATGCAAACAGACCCAATTACTGGGAGATCTGTAAAACCAAAGGCCCCATTTGTCTTGAATAAAGATGAGAAGTTAGAGTTTTGCAAAATTTTGAAAGACTTGAAGCTTCCTTCAGGGTTTTCATCGAACCTAAAAAACATTGTCACTTTGAGTCCTCCTGGTTTTCTTATAATGAAATCACATGACTATCATGTGATTATGTGTTATTTGCTCCCGGTTTTGCTTCAACACGCTTATCCAAAACACCGTGACTTGCGAAGAGCTATTCACCAGATTAGGTTATTCTTTAACCTCTTTTGTTCGAAAGTCGTCATCAGACATGAAATTCAAGCTGCAAAATACATGGTTGCAGAGGCATTGTGTGTGTTGGAAAAATATTTTCCAGCCTCTTTTTTTTATTTTAGCATCCAGCTCATGGTTCATTTGGCTGATGAAGGGTTAATTTGTGGACCTGTTTATCCCAGGTGGATGTTTCCGTTTGAACAGTATGTATAATTCCTTTATTTTTATTTGAATTTTTAGCTGCAACTATGACGAAACAACGAAGTACAATTTTGCATTTTTTAATTGCGATAAATGCAAAATACCTACCTGTACTTTGCACCTATTTCAGACTAACCCCTTGAAGTTTGGGATTTTGTACTAAACCTACCTGAACTTATAATTAACATGCAAAAGTGACGGATGCTGTTAGTATTAACGGCATATATGTACAAATGGCTTGTATGACAGACTGGCGGCAACTTACAATTCCAAATGGCTTTACAACGAGACTTTTTTTCCCCTGAACCTACCCTATAAAAAATGGATAGAAGATTGAGTTCCCTTAATGTAGCCATGAGTTTCTGAGAAGCTCTCGGTCGTCTTCTTCAGCCATCAAGAGGGAGCATCTGATAGTCATCTTCTTCAACCATATCAAATGCCTTCCTTTTCAAACTCATATACCCATTTTTCTCATGGTCAAAGCTCTCCATTAGATGGTGAAATTCGTTACTATTGTGATGCAAGCCTGTCAGTCAATAATTGTTCTCGCAATGAAAGGATGAAAAAGAAAATGTTGACAATCATTAAATCAGTAGAAGGGTAGTGAGCGAGTGAGATATAAAAGGAAATCTAAAGGGAGCGAGAATTGTGAAATCTGCATAGTTCATTGATTATGATCAACCTAAACCTATAGAGATCAACAGATAACCAAGCATAACACTCTCAGCCAAAAAGGCATACCATGTACGTTGACTTTTCAGTTGGACCAATCAAGCCACCCCAAAGAACAGGTCAGCCACTAATCCGGGCTTAAAACATTGCCTAATACTAGAAGACAGAACCAAGGGGGAGCAGGGGTGGCCATGGCACAACCCTCAACCACCCCACCACTCCTTTTTACATATGGCCCCTTCAGGTTTTCTTGTTTTATTTAGTGGCCCTCAAGGACAACTTCCTAGGTCCGATGAATATAACCAAAAAAAATTCACCTTTTTAATCATCTCTGGGTCAAATCATTTCGAGATGCATCTCCACCACCCCGTGCTCAATGCTTCTAACCCCAAAATCAACAATTGTAATAAAAACCAAAACATAACATACCCACATCACTAAAAACCCTCCAAACCACTTACATTGCATCCAAAACAAAACCTTTTTAGGTTGACAACAGAAAAAAGGTGGCACAACCCCAAGCTCCGAACTCCCCTTCTACAGCCTGTAGCACGTAACCCAATACACCCACCACCCAAACCTATGAATTGAAGAAAACCAAAAACTGTCCCACACTTTATAAAAAAAAAAAAAAAACACACTCACAAACCAAATGTCCAAACATCACCACCAATAAAAATCCAACCTTTTCCACCAAATTTAAACTCAACCCACTAACCAAACCCCTTCCATCCCCATTCACTAAAATGAGACACAAAAGGAGACAATGAAAAAATGCAAATTTCACAAACCCATAACAACTTTACAATCCATGCACGTTGAGATGTCAAACATAGAGATCTTTTTTATCAAAATCCTAAACCCAAAACCCTCGGCATCACACATTATTAAGGGTTTGAGATAAGTACATACCTCTGAAATCATTGATCCTTCTTGATGGATTCTCGCTGAAGCTTCTTTATGTTTTAACAAAGTCTGAAATCATTGAAGGAGGGGCAATTCAGATCACTTCTTGTAGGAGGGAAGGTGGTTTCTCCCAAAATCGCCTCGCCTTTGAAGAACCCTAACCGCAAGGGGAAAAAGGGCGAAAATGATGGAAAATGGCAAGCACGAGGTATATACAGAGGGGTGAATTCGTCATTCCATCTTTTCCATCACGGACGTTTATATTTGCATTATGATTTAAAATATAAGTAGGTTTAGTACAAAAAATGAAACTACAGGGGGGTAGTCTGAAATACGTGCAAAGTACAGGTAGGTATTCTGCATTTATCCCTTTTTAATTTAATAGGGCAATGAAGCAGTGTAAAAATATTCCCAGCAATAAATGATATGTCGAAGGATCCATAGCAGAGTCCTATATTGTTTCTGAATCCATCAGGTATGCTATGGAGTACATGCCAAATTCACTAGATGGAAACCACAAAGCTACTCATGAGGCATTTCTAGATGAAGATGGCGAGTATAGTGATGAAGGGCCAATACTTGAGGGTAAAACTGTGACCCTAAGCAAGGAACAATGGATACAAATACATAGATGGGTCCTTTTTCGACTAGACGTTGAGAAGCTTGATGAATACTACAGGTTTGATTTCTTGACACATTTGACTTAAAAATTTACTCCTCCAGAAAGTTGTAAATACTTGTGTCAAACTGTGTGAACAGTTTGCAGTGAGTATCTTGCCTTGCAAGAAATTACTCGTGGTAAAAGAAAAGGAATAGCAAAGATAGAAGTAGAGATACAGACTGAGTTCATTGCCTGGTTATATGACAAGGTATTGTTATATATATTACGCTTAATATGAATTTACATCTAGTAATTTTATCTTTCTAAATGGCGGTTTTTGTCATTTCACAGTTGTTGGCTACAAAAGACACGGACTGTGAGTTATGGCGATTTGTTGTGGGACCATTCTTCAAGGCTAAAACGTATAAAAAGTATCGTGTTAATAGTTTTGTGTTCTTTACTAGGTCGCATGATGAAACAGTTGCCACACAAGACAGTGGTGTTTGTATGAATGCAATCACTGCATTTACATCAAGTAGGAAGGACAAAAATCCCATTAATGCATCGACCAATTGGTTTGGGGTTATTGAAGAGATAATAGAGTTGGACTATACGACCTTTCATCATGTTGTCTTTTACTGCAATTGGGTGAGGGTGGAGGACAAGACCAATGGTTGTAAACTTTGTCCAGAGTCTAATTTTGTGATGGTTAATCTCAATAGGCTAAAGAGTATCAATCATTCTTTTGATGAGCCGGTGATTCTTGCATCTGAGGCTAGTCAAGTATTTTACTCGAAGGATTTGAGAAATCCTAATTGGTGGGTAGTCATACATTCGCCTAGGAGATTGACATGTGAAGTGGATGATCTAGATGCACCGACTGTCTTCCAATCTATTCTCGACGACCAACCTAGTTTGGAGTCGTTGATGCAAGGTCTAACCTAATTGTAATAGTTGCACACTTTTATTAATTGGTGAGACGTACAGTTACATGCAAAATTTCTCATTTTCTACATTTAGATATAAACATTCCTTTTCAGTTTGCTTTAGATATAAATTTCTCATGTAATAGTTTCTACTAACAATCCTTTGTCAAATTGTAGACTATTTTATAATGGCATCAGGTCAATCACGCCTTATTGCTTCCCAACCTTCTAGTTCAGCGCCACTTCCATCTCATAATTCAACTTCGGGAGCCTCACCAGCAACAGGAACCATTAGTAAGTTACCTATAGAGTTCAATTCGGACGGCATTGTCGTGGGTCCTAACCATGCCAAATGGAATTCTCGTGTTGGTTATTACGTTCGAGCTCGTATTCCAATTCATTACAAGGACTGAAGGAAAATAGATGGAAGCTTCAAAAATGATGTTTGGAATGAGTTAATGGTAAGGTTTACATGTACATTTGATGTTTTGGATACATGTATCCGACATTTGCTTATGACTAATCTTTTTTCCTGAAGATAAGTGCTGAAGATCTAATCTTTTTTACTTGTTGTATGTAGCAAGAATTTGAGCCTAATGTTCCCCAATCAGCGGCACGCCAAGCTGTAGAAAATGACTTTCCCCAAAAGTTCAGATCAGCAAAGTATGCCTTACGGAAAGAGATTTTGAGTAAGTGCAAGGGTGTGGAAGAAGCTATTGCAGCATGCCCATTGGGTAAAGATCCAAATCATTGGGCAATGTTTGTTAGAAATGAGAGTATTGATGAAGTGAAAGCTAGAAATGCAATAAAGAATGCAGAGAATGCGAAAAAGAATAAATATCGGCATACTAATGGGCGGGGCACATACGCCCATATGTTGGATAAAATGGTAGGTGTCTATTATTGCACCATTAAATTCTATTCTCTTTATCCCAACAACTAAAGAAGATTGTTTTTGTAGGATAAAGAAGATCCTAGCAGAAAACATGGACAGGTAGATAGTTGGAAAAAAGGACATGAGCGCCGTGATGGGACTATATTGGAGAGTGCTCGAATTCATTACGTAAGTTCTAAAAAAAGAAGATTAATTCTTTTAATTTATGTTACTACTCATATCATTGGTTGATAATATAGGAACAAGTTGAGGCTGCTCAAAAAAGAAGAAAAGAGGCAAGCTCGAATGGTGAGGGTAGTGTATTTGAAGCAGACTTAGATAACGATGAATTGGTTAAAGTCTTTGGGCCAGATAAAGGCAGTAGAACTCGTGGAATCAGCTCGACCAAGTCTAAGAACCAATTGCAACGTACAGCTATTGCAAAGGCATTACTGCAACAAGCAAGCTCTTCATCCAATTCTGAGTTGAAAGGGGAATTAAATGAGATGAAGGCTTCCATATGTAATGTCATGGGTGTGTTAACGGTGAGTTACACTTGTGCCTACTTGCATTTAATACCATTTATATATAACTAATTGTTATCTCCATTGTGTCAGGATGTACTTAAACTCGTAAGAAATAATGGAATGTCGAGTGCTCAAGCCGCATGCGGGACAACACCACCTGAAACTGAAGTTGGTTCCAATTCAGTTTGCCGTCAGACTCAACGAAACTTAAAGGACATGTTTGACTTTGTGAATCCTTCTCCTGGGATGCTTGGTTCTTCACCGAATGTAACCTTACTAGATAGGAATGGTCTTGCGGTTCCTAAGGGTTATGTTATGACAGAGACAGCTGGAATTTGCCATGGCAGAAAAGTTCTCATAGGTGAAAAAAGTCTACATTGAGGAAGTCTTAGTTGGTGATGCTCTTGTTTACGACGGCCCCAAGATGGAATAAGGTATTTGGATGGTTTTAGTGCAGGAGGGCCTTTGATTTGGCTAGAGTCAAGGATGAAAATTTCTTAATTAGTTGTTTTGGATATGTTTATTGACTTGTTATGTTTAACTTGAACTTATTGGCTAGTTTATATTTTGAGTGCATTTTGCTTGATATGGATGTAAGAACTTATTGGCTTGTTTATTTGGATGTGTTTGCATATTTTTTATTTTATAAATATTAATTTGGATTGCTTGCTTGTTTGAATAATCAGGTTGAATCATGTATTAACCCATTTTTCACTCCGCCTGGTGATAATCAATATCATTGGTTTGATATTGGTTTCAACTGCTGGTCCCAAGCCCAGATAAAGGAGGAGGGAGGATGGTGGTGCCTTGGACAGTTCTTCAACTGAAAAATGAGAATATTCTACTAAAGGTGTGTACTGGAGAGGTATGCCGCTTTTATTTATATATATTGCCTTTACAGTTTATGCTTTTTTTTTTTTGTTGTTAAGCGAGGTATGCCCATCTAACTAAGCCTGCAGCGAAGCCCAGCACAGACCACATCCCCCCTGCCCTTCAACTCTCAAGGAACTCCCTTACTCAGTCTGAAGTAGCAACCAGACCACTCAGTCCACCCAAACCCTCCCTTGTACGTCTCGGGTAACACCCTGTTCACATCTGATTCAGCTGCATTAAACATTACCCTGTTCACATCTAATTCAGCCGCATTAATGTTTTTTTTGCTGTATCAAAATGTAGGTACTTGCTACCAGAACATGTATCCTGCAACTCCCATGGGGGTGCTTGGAGTCTACTGTTCATTTGTCATAACTACAGTTACTGCGCAGAACACTGTTGGGGTGCAGGTAAATTCCTTCTATTGGTTTCAAAATGAGTAACTACATGGTAATTTATTTTTGAGGTTGTTATAGTAAAAGCAGATTTTTTTTTTCATTATTAGGGAGTGCATGTTGTGCCGAAGGATTTTGCTGCAGAGTAATTGAAGTCTGTGCTTTCTGATATGCAGGTTGATGTGGTAAGTTGTTTACACATAAAAGCATTGATGAAACTAGGTTTATTCTATTTTCATTGCCTATAAAAATGCTAAGCGTTAACCCAATTATCATGTCTTACCTCACATTGCTTGATAAGGGCGGAAAGATCTTGTGTTCACAGTATAACAATCTGTGTATAACGTTGAAACGGGATAATCGATTTTTTCATCTAAATCTATCTTATTTTCTTTTGTTTTTTCCATATAGACTATTGTTAGATTGTGCATAGATGGTTGTGTTGGCTACTCTTCTCTCAGCTGGTGCCTTAAAACAGGATGCCTTTCTTATCTCATGGAGGAAGATTGGTAATGTAGGATCTACCATCATGACTGTGCCTATATTGTAATCTTGGAGCATGGTTGGGACTTTGACCCACGCTCATGTACAGAACTGGTTTCATGGAATTATTTCTTATAGTGTTAATTATAAGGAAAAGGAAGTCATTCCTGTTGGCTCTGCCCTTGAAAGTGAATTTGTCAATCTGTTGTTGAGTCTACTTAACTAAATATTTAGGAAGAGCTGGCTTCGTCAATTTCATCAATGACATGTTGGGTACTTCGGTCAGGCCAAACCCAAAGTGGAATGGCTTGACTTGGTCAGACCTGAAATTATAGTTGTGCTTGTTTGGGTTCAGATTGGGCTCAGGACTGAAGCTTAAAACCCACATGGAATTCAGGCTGGATTTTGGTTGTGCATTAGGTATCCAATTTGGATTCAGGCACTTAACCTATGTATAAAGTTTGTGTATGTATTGTAAATATGTATTCTATACACTCTAAACTATAAGATTTATATACTTTTTATAAATTTTCTACCCTCTGTAAAGCCAACCAACCCCAGGAATTTTGGGTGCCCAACCCAACCTGGGTCAACTTAACCCGGATTGCACATGAGCAAATAATTTACAATCCTGGTCAGGTTTGTTTGGGTTTACTTTGGATAGGTTTTTTTTTTTTTTTTTGGAAAAGATTTTGTTTTATGTTTACCTACACACAATTTGACTCAAGCGGGCTTGGATTGACATAATACCCAATCCGACCTGCCTGAGTTGCACCCTAGTGAAGTGCTGGCCTCTTGGGCAGGCGAGGTGAGAGGAAAGGCAGAGATGTGCAATGCCATGTCGATTAATGATGAACCAAGAACATAGTAACCAAGCGAATCTACAAGAAATATAAGATTTTTGTTTTGTCCTTTTTCCCCTTTTCTTTTATTTTCTATTGTGAGAAATGTGTTGAAGTTCTTATTCTTCTTGTCTCTTGAAGAATGGACCTGTTGAAACTGGATATGTTATGGAAGGAAGTAAGCCATCTAATGAGGTTGTTATTATTCACCACTCCTTGATATTGGAGCCAATATGAATGATTAAGAGATGGGTTTTGAGTGATTTAAAAATAATAATCTTTTTCAATGGAGAAGAAGCCCCATGTTTTTTTTTTTCTTCTTATGTATGTTTTTTAGCTTAAAATCTTGATTTGGGGAACAAGATCTTTCTATGGTGAGATTTGGTTGATTCTCTTTGCTCACATTCTATTTCTATTTTGGGCATGTTGAGAAAAAAGAATAACCATGGAATAAAAATCTTTTCTTGCTTACCATTGTGTTATTGTAGATCAGTTTCAGGTTGAGGCTACATATTTGGATATTTCCTTTTCCAATTTAGAGAATTTGAGCTTTTGATTCCTTGGGTTGTTGAATCTTAATTTATGCTGGTTTTGTAACCAGGGGGAAATACATGAGTCCTCTGCAGATGGGTTGGAAGAGTTTTTACCGGTTCGGTTGGATTTGGAATCCAACGGCTGCCAGACAGCTATTATGCTTGGCGAAAAAATAGTGAGTGAGTTTTGATGGATTGATACTCTTGTTCTTCTTGTTCATAGGAATACTAAGAAAATCATGTTCCCAATGGGTTTTCATGATTCTGTATAGTATGTGATTGGAGGAGGATCAGATGATGATGCCTTGTCCATTGGCGTCCGAATTCTTGATAAGTCTACTGGCAAATGGTGAAATTCATAGTCACTTTTCATTGTGAAATTAGATTTTGGTTGAGAGTTAGGACTATTGATTTATTAGTGGCATTGGCACTTGGCAGGGAGATTCCCACGGTGTTAGGCACAGTACCCGCCCCATGTAAGAGCCACTCAGCTGTGGTCCTAAATAAAGAGAGGATTTTGGTTCTTAAGAGGGATTCCGCGCCTGATGACTGCACCTGGTTTCTTGAGGTTTGGACTTTACCTGGTGTGGTTTGTGGGGCTTCTTGAATTTTCTTCATTCATGAATGCAATGTTGAAATCAAAGCAACACATACTGTAATCAACTGATCTTTGTACGTAATTATATCACCTTTTTACTTGAATTACATGATGATTGTGTCAACTTATTAGTGCACTTGGCTGTCTCAACCTTTTCTCTGATCACATCAAGTAATTGGTAAGTGTTACCATTTAAACCGGGGGGGGGGGGGGGGAGAGAGAGAGAGAGAGAGAGAGAGAATACTGCATATCAGTAAGTATTACCATTTGGCTTGTTAATACAAAAAATTGAATTTTTTTTTAGCCTTACTTACAAAAAATTGAATTTTTTTTTAGCCTTACTACATATCAGTGACAGTGAGTACTGTGTAGTATAAAATTGTGGTTATACACGATTTCAATGTGTGAATTTTTTTTTTTATGTTTAGCAAACTCTATCCCTATCATGTGCTTCTTTGTACAAATAGCACTTGAACAGAACCAACATAACTCACTTCCCAGAGCGAAACCTCTATATATAGTGGGTTACTGCCGATATGTTTAGTGGGCTGTGTTTGAAATGGGCATGTGGCGTGGTTGTGTGCATTGGTAGGATTGCACTACGGATTAGAAATCGTAGAGAATTTTCACTGTTCAGATTGTAGAAAAGAAATCCCATATTGGTCGGGGACTCTTTTAGTTTATGCAATTTGTGAAGACTGGTCCTTTTCCAGTGTAGCTTGCTCTTATCAGTGGTCCAAATCATGGATCAAATAAGGGCATTGTTGGTGGATTTTACTTTCACTCATGAAAGTCTCTGCGAGCTTTATATTGTTACCTTCATTTCATTTCATTTCAGGATGGGCTGTCTTGCAAAAAGGGGAAGTTGGGAGACATTCATATCTGCTTCCATTGCAGGTATTACTACTAACTATCTTAAAGTTGAAAATGCTTAACTCGAAAGAAATTGAAACATTTGAACAAACCATTTAGTCCAATAAACTGCTCCACCCAAGTGCTACCTTTTGGTGATTTAGACTCTTGTAACTATCCTAAAGTTAATGCTTAACTTGAAAAAAATGTGAAACATTTGAACAAACCATTTAATCCAATAAACTGCTCCACCCAAGTGCTACCTTTTGGTGATTTAGACTCTTGATTTGAGTGCCCCTGTTGGTTGAGATTTGAGATTTTGTCTTTGGCTATAATCGTCCATTTTGCATTCTAATGGTAGGATGAATAGGATCATTCCACAGGGAGTCCTCCAGTCTCATGTTAATCTTATTTCACCAAAAAGATAACTCTCATATTGACAATCAGGGTGGAAACATCCAAAACATCTTGCTGAGAATGACAGTTGGTGATATTTTTCAATTCTTTCACCTTTTAGTGAAATGTTTAATTATTTTGTGGACTATATGCAGGATCTATTGACATCTCATATGACAGTTGGTCTCAATGGTGGTCGCTAATAACCTTTTGTGATGACTTTTTCGCAGCGGCTACTTGGCGGTCGCTAAAGAGTATTAGCGACCGCCAGGGGACTTTTAGTGACGGCTAATGGCAGCCGCTAAAAGTCATTTTTCTAGTAGTGTGTATGAACCGTGTAAAAGGGCATTTTTATATATGCAGCAGGTTCGGTATTTAGGGGTGGTTTTTGGATAATTTTTTTTACACATGAAACAGTTTTGTAACGGTTATAAACCGTTAGTGATTTGTGCGAATAGCAACACTTAAAAAACGTTACAAAAGATTTCAAAACCGTTAGGAATGTTATGAATCAGTAACACAAAATTGGCACGAAAAAACATTACATAGTTTACAAAACCGTTACAAATATTTAAGTGTAAAATACCGTTACAAAACTTGCGAAACTGTTACTGTTTTATTAAAAATTATTAACACAAATGAGTATTAAAATCGTTAGGAACTAATTTCAGTAACGGAAATAAAGCGTTACAATTAATATGTTTGCAACGGTTTATAACGGTTAGGGATGTTTATAACAGATTAGAAACGCCCAAACTGTGACCCAAAAAAACCATTATAAATTTTTTTAGTAATGGTTTCAGACCATTAAGTATGTCCTGAAATGGTGTAGTGTTGTCTTCCGCTGCCCGTCGCCATCCGCTGTCATCGCCACCAGAGCAGGAACCATAGATGTACACGTCATCGTTTTCCACCACCAAGATCGGAGTTACAGAGGGCAGGTGCTACCCAACCATCGCCGAGGATAACGAGAAGGTCCGCAATTCGTCCTCCTTGTTTTCGTCGCCGTAATTACGCACACCATCACCGGTGTGGATACAGGAGATCCGCCGTTGTTGGCCTATCTGGAGAAGGAGAGGAAAGCATCCCAAATTCTGTTTACAAAATAGAACGAGTTTCTGTTGCAGAAACTCAACTGGGAAGACGATTCAGTTGGGTCATGCACCATGCCAGGTCCAGGTTCGGGTCAGTTATGACCCGTTTGCAGCAGGAAGTCCAGCAACCACAGTCAGGGGTCATCCGAAATCCGATTTACGCTCCGTTTCTTCCTACAGACTCGTGTCGACCGAATGCAACAAGGCTGTTATATCATTTTTTACAAACATTTATGAGTCTTTATGAAATTTATCTGAGTTCTTATTAAATTTATCTGAGTTTTTTTTTTCAAAATTTATCTGAGTTTTTGGTAAATTTTTTTTAGTTTTGTTCAAATTTATCTGAGTTTTTGTCAATTTTATCCGAGTGTGGTTCAAATTGATCTGGTTTATGTCATATTTCTGTCCTTTTGGTAAATTTATCTGAGTTTTTTTCAAAATTGATCTGAGTTTTTGGTAAATTTATTTGAGTTTTGCTCAAATTTATCTGAGTTTTTGTCAATTGTATCTGAGTGTGGTTCAAATTTATCTATTTTCTGTCATATTTCTGTCTTTTTGGTAAATTTATCTGTGTTTTTTTTCAAAATTTATCTGATTTTTGGTAAATTTATCTGAGTTTCATTCTAATTTATCCGAGTTTTTGTCAAATTTATATGAGTGTTGTTCAAATTTATCTGTTTTCTGTCATATTTCTTGGTATTTTTTGTAAATTTATAAGAGTTTTTTAGCAAATTTATTTACGTTTTTTGAAAGCTATATGCGTTTTTTAAATTTATTTGCGTCTTTTGAAATTTATTTGTATGTTTTCAAATTTATTGCATTTTTTGAAATTATTGCATTTTTAAAAATTTTATTTTCATTATTTTAAATTTATTTGCATTTTTCGGAATTTTCTTTCGATCTTTTGAGATTTATTTGAGTCTTTTGAAGTTTATTTATATTTTCTGAAATTTATTTAGATATTTTGAAACTTATTTGCATCTTTTTAAATTTATTTGCATTATTTGATTATATATTGCTTTTTTTTAACTTATTGCATTTTTTTGAAATTATTTCATTTTTTAAAATTTATTTTAGTTATTTTGAAATTTATTTGTGTGTTTTTAGAATTTATTTGAAAATCTGGAGATTCCATTAATCGTGGGCAATTAAATATTAGTTGGCCATTATTAATGGGATATCCCACAATCATAGGTTATGATTTAAAGAAAGGATAAACTAGACATTTCAGGTATGAGAAAGTGTGAGAGGGACCTTTGGCTCTATGACTTTTTTGTGGATCTAAGGCCATAAAGTTAAATCTTCAGGGACCCATCGCTGAATGCCCCAAAAAAAAAGGGGCATTCGGCGACGGGTCCCTGAACATTTTACTCTATTGCCTTAGATCCATAATCTTTTTACATAGTGTGGTAGGTTCTTTTTTCAAATTTGAAGACTTAAAATGTCCAAATTACCCTTTCTTTAAATCATATCCCATGGATAGTGGGATATGCCATTAATAATGGTCAACTACCATTTAATCGACAACGATTAATGAAATCTAATTAATGAGACTTTCAAATAAATTATAAAAAATACAAATTAATGTTAAAAAATGCAAATAAATCTCAAAAGAATGCAAATAAATTAAGAAAATGCAATAATTTCAAAAGAACGCGGATAAATTTAAAAATACGCAAATAAACTTCAAAGAATCCAAATAAATTTCAAAAGATGTAAATAAATTTCAAAAGATCCAAATAAAATTAATAAATTTCAAACAACACAAATAAATTTCAAAAGACGTAAATAAAATATTTATTTACAAATAAATTTCAAAAAATGCAAATACATTTGCAAAAACTAAGATAAACAAATTTTCTAAATTTCAGAAAAAATTGCCAAAAACTCATGTATTTTTGTCAAAACTCAGCTAAATTTATTTAATAAACGCAACTAAATTTGAAAAGATGCAAATAAAATTTAAAAACACAAATAGACCTAAGAAAATACAAATAAATTTGTCAAAGACACAGAAATATTCGTTCAAAAACTCATTTAAAAATTTTAAAATGGAGATAAATTTGTCTGCAACTCGACTATATTTTTAAGAAATTTAAATAAATTTACTAAAAACTCAGATAGATTTGTTCAAAACTCAGATAAATTTATTTCAGAATTCAGATAAATTTCACAGAACTGAGATAAGTTTAACACAAACTTAGATAAATTTCACAGAAACTCAAATAAATTTGACAAAAAAGCACCTGACCTGACCCGAACTGATACAGAACTCCAACTTCTGTAGCATAGGTGATGAATTGAGTTTATAAAACAATCAGTGCCTTTTCCTAATTTCTATAAACTCAAGGGCAAGGTGAACAACTAACAGAACTCAAACTTCCTGTAGCATAGCTGATGGCCACCCTTTTTCCATACACCCCCAGACCACCGAACTACCAATCCCATCTTCCACCTACACCCGTTCTGTAACAGAATATCTACAACAGCAATAGGGCTTAACGCTTGGGATATGGAGGTTGCTAAAATCGTGGGTCCCGCCGATCAAAACCAAGATCAGGCTCCACTATCATGGTCGCCCAGGCTCCTTCTACTATATCTATGGTTTAAAAAGGATATCAGGTCATCTCCCCACTACAAGATTAAATAAAGAAAACAACTCAACATTAAGTCACGCCCCTGATTTCCTAAAACCATTATATGGTGGCCAAATAGGGTCCACGTCTCTAAGGTCGCCCCACCACGTCCGGCCTGATGGACGTACCAGAACTGCGATCGGATCAACCAGTTGGTCCCACAACCATCTGATGCCTAAACTAAATCTTCCCCCTTAAACTTCCGGCGACAGAACAGGCCCAGTCGTCTTCTTCGTGCAATCTCTGAACGTGGGCCACTTGATCGATCAGAATACCTCTGATCTTTGATCGCTGATTTCTCATCTTCCCCGAGTCCGGCGTAGCAGCGAGATCAGGGGCGAATCTGGACCTGGGTTCTCTGTTCCTGTTGTCTTCGCCGGCAAAGAGTCAGGAATTGTCTACATTCTCTGCTACAATTCTAAAACATAAATCAATGATCTTATCCAATCAACAATCGTGATCCACCTTGTAATGAGGGGGAGATTGAAAGATTTGAAAATTTAAAATTCAAAATTAAATGCCTAAACAGTGAAAAGGGCAAATTAGTCATGGAAATTGTATCTAGGGACCTTTTGTTGCAAATAGTCTAGCTGCATGGACCATAGGACTTAATAAATTTTTCTTTAGATTGGAGGCTGAATACATTTACTTATAGGGACCTTTCACTAATTTTGCGAATAAATTAATAATTAAGCAACTAAACAGTTGGCCGCTCAAAATCCATTAAATGACTCTCGGAAGTCTTGCACTCTCTCCCATCACTTCATAACTGCACCCCTCTTCACTTCCACTTTTCCCATTGGTCTCTCTGTGGACTCTTTGATGTTTTGAACTCTCTCTATCAATTCATAACTCCTCCCCTCTTCTCTTCCACCTTTCCCATTGCTTCTCTCTCTCCTCATCTCTGCAACATGACAACCGAAGAAACCGCCGACCCCAAGACGCTCCAACCAGAAAAAACTCCACCCAGGCGCTTCTCCCGCTGCTGCGTCGCCGTATCCGCCACCTTCGTCCTCGTCCTCTTCCTCGCCGCCATCGTTCTCATCCTCTTCTTCACCCTCTTCAAGCCCAAGGACCCCACCACCACTCTCCTCTCCGCCAACGTCTCCGGCGTCTCCCCACGCGTCTCCTTCCCAGCCATCCGAATCCAGCTCAACGTCTCCCTCGACCTCCTCGTCCTCATCCACAACCCCAACCGCGCCGCCTTCCGCCACCAGCCCGGCAAGAGCCTCGTCCTTTACCGTGGAAAACAAGTCGGCGACGTCGATGTCTCTCCCGGCCGGATTCCAGCGAGGGGATCCGAGCGGATCCCTTGCCGGGTCACGATCGAGGCAGAGAAGTTCGAATCGGAGTTGGGCCGGCTTATCGGGGACGTGCTTTCCGGTGAGGTCGGGTTCGACACCATGACCCGGATTCCTGGGAAGGTGACGATCTTGGGTTTGTTTAACAGACACGCGGTTGCTTTTGCTGAGTGCCACGTGGTGGTTGGGTTTCCGGATTTGAGTATCAGACGGCAGGAGTGCCAGCACCACACCAAGATGTGAGAGAGAGAGAGAGAGTGACTTAAGAGGAGATTGATAGTAGCACTTTTTTTGCTGCTTTGGACCTTTGGTTATGCAGTATGTCTCTCGTGTATGTACGTATGTGCATTTTAATAGTAAGAGAAGTCTTTCTTTTCTTTTCTTTTCGCTTCGTTTTCTTTTTATAAGGTTTTTTTTTTCAAATAATAAGAAAAACTTACACATACTACAACTAGGTCCAAAATGCACATAATATGGGCTTTAATCAATTAAAATAATATTGCAATCAATTTAAGATTTTAAGTGGTCAAATTCAGGCACACAAGAACATATACGTACGAATGCTTTTTATATGCTAACACTCAATTTATTGCACTCAAAGAAATGATAATTTAGGCTGAAAATGGGACAAAACATCATGCATATGATGGCTGAAGAACATATACTCTAGGGTTTATAACAGCTTTCCATATGCTAGATTCATACACATAAATTAGGGTTGTCATTAATTATGTTAGGCCCAAACATTAGGTAGGTTGTCGTTGATTTATGCAAATTGTATGCATATAATATTAGGGCTTATCTCAGTCCCAATGCCAGGATCGAGCTATAAACATTCAACAAAACGTGAAAGATTCATTTAGCGGATGTTCCCATCAGTTGGTCAAGAAGTCCTCGTGCCCCTTAAAAGAGTATGACCCCTCTCAATCTACAGGCACTAACGATGTCACTCGTCCTTGCGTGGGAACATCCACATGGAGATGTCAAGTGGGCCGTGCCGGGCCGCTAGCCAACGGGCCGTGGCACGGCACGGCCCGGTCAACGGCACGGCCCACTGGGCACGGCCCATGACGCGGGCCGTGCTGGGCCGAGCCGCGCAGGCCCGCTGGCCCGTTAGGCACGGCCCGCCAGGCCCGCCAGCCTAGTGGGCCAGCCCCTGTGGCCCGCCAGGCCCGCCAGGATCGGCCCGCCTGGCCCGCCTGGCACGGCCCGCCTGGCCCGCCAAAAAAATTATTTTTTTATATTTTTTTTTAAATTTATAAAAATCTAATGCCCATCCAACTAACAACCCTAGGCATTTTCTAATAAAAAAAACACTTACATAACTTAGTAAGGTAGGACTTTAGTGTAAATTAGTCACACTAATAAAGAGGGGCAATGTGTTTTTGGGGAGAAGAATAAGGGGAATGTTTTGGTGTGACACACTTACCTTTACTAAATTTGCCTCGGCCCCTTGCCTTCAATAATTTTATTTTCTTCAGAGATATTTGAGAATCTCAAATGAAATTCCCTACCTGCATTCATCTATATTCAAGAACCCATGAGCATTTGAGAAGTTGAGATTCTTTATAGGTTGGAAAGCTCAGAATTAAACACAAGAATATGTTCATAATTCAGTCATTTATGTTCAATATAATCTCGTCACATGTACCTATAACTCCACTCTCGATCACATCACATGAAGCCATATATTTACATTGATATGAACACTAGGAAAAAGAAGTAAAAAATATGTAACCATGATAAAGATAATGAGAATTATTGACTAAGACTAAAAACCCATAACTAAAAAATAAAGAAATTGATGCAAATCTAAATAAAATGAAGTCCAAGGTTGTGGTTTCATGGTGGGTCATTTGGAAGACTTGAGATGATTATTGATAAAAGTAGAAATATTTAACCGCGCTAAGTTCTTGTTTAAAGTATGATAATTCAGCCAAAAAATAGAAATTGAGTTTGCCATCTCAATTGAAATATCCTTAACCATGGCATTTCAATTTGGCTGAAAAATGAGTAGAAAAAAGGACATGATATGTTTTTTTTTTATATTTTAGGTTGTTTGAATGAAAGAGTAAAAAGTTGGATAAAAAAGGTGTTAGCTTCTCATCATCATCTAAAGTGGTTAAGTTCTCATCCTAATGTAACTAATAGTTTAATATTCCTGGTTAGGTTCACATCCTCATCTAACTAGTTTTAATATTGTTTGAATACATATTAGTATACAAAAGTTAGGTAGTCTAGTGGTTGTGTTTATCTTTCACAACCATTAGGTTGTGAGATCGAGTTCACCCAAACACATTTATTTTTAAAAATCTATACAAATTACGCAGGTCGGGCCAACCCAACCCGCCTATAAAAAAATAAAAAAAAAAAAAGGCACGCCTGGCCCGCGGGCCGGCCCGGCACGGCCCGCTCCAGCCCGCCCCACTGTGGGCCGTGCCAGTGGGCCGTGCCGTGCCAGGGGTTTTCCCCTGGCGGGCCGTGCCGGCCCGGCCCACGGCACGGGCGGGCCAAGATTTTAGCGGGCCGTGCCGGCACGGCACGGCCCGTTTGACATGCCTACATCCACACGAGGAAAAATTACCCCGACAACTTAGAGTTTACCACTTCGTGTAGCTTTCGTTTCTATTTTATTTTATTTTATTTTTTTATTATTTTTTTATTTTTTATTTTTTTATTTTTTTTTATTTTTTTATTTTTTTTGGGGGGGAGGGGTGTTTGTTTAAAAGTTGATGGATTTGGATCGATTTCCTAGAAAATATTTCAGCGAAGCCTCGTAAGTTAGCATTAGGGTACCGCTGCGAAGCCTGGGGAGTACAACTCAACCTCGCGGGCAAGCGCTCAGGCCGACACTGGACGATGTGCTCCCAGACCCATACCTACTCAAAGTTAAGGTTCTATTATTACAAAAGATGAAGCATAAGACATGATAAGAAAAGAATACTACTAGAGGTCATAACACATGGGAATAAAGATTTAACATGCAAGATCGGCACGAACCCTCGAAGGCTCTTGCATCCAGACTGAACGCGGCACCTCGAATCTAGACTGTGGAAGGCAAGGGTGGCCGCACCCCAAGCGTAATCGCCAACCTTATCCAAGTCTTGCACAAATCGAATGAGGGTACCAGACGCTCTATTACCAGTCGCATTGGCGAAGAGACACCTCCCCAAGAAGAACAATAGAAAAGCCCTGGGATGTTCATCGTCACCCAACCGTGCTGAAATCAGCCTGGGTCTCCTTAAGCGACCTTTAGATTGCCTCCCGTGCTTTTGCTTTGCACAATGCCAAATGGACGTAAGGAATTCACCCGGTGCTGGAAATAGGGAGCAAAATAGTTACCAAACATTTCGGTACTCACTCGCGACTTGGAACACCTCGAACGGTATCCCTACCCTCTTTCGGCGAGTATATCCATCAACTGGCACCTCTCGCCAATCATACCCTGAAACCAAAAGAGAAAGTATATGAGGGACAAGGTTGAGAAAAATACAAGGCACCCGAGATCGTTTGAAGAAAGCTAGATCGAGCATTTACCCCAGGAAGGCCCGGCATCATCCCCCTTGTCACCTTCGCCCACATCTTCATCACCTCCCTCATCAATATCGATAGCGGCGACCCGGCAAGGCCTCATCCCCTCATCCTCACTATCCCCATCATCAATCTCATCATCTCCATCGTCAGACGCAATAGCCTCGCCCTTTGACTCGTGGAAATCTGCATATCATTATCACTCCCATCCATCTCCTCATCACTATCAACGGCGTCCACCACTGTTACATCATCATCATCGAGGCCGCCGGCATATCGGGATCCACCTAAAGATGGGCCCTCACCTGTCAGAGAAGTTGTGGATACTGTCAGCAAATGGTAAATATAAAATGTGCTAGTCTCATCGGTATTTCTGACCCAAGATCCAATTCAAAACGAAGAACTGGACCTCCCTCATGTACTCCGACCGACAGACCTCCCAAAGCCGGTATCCTTGCCCTCAACTTGGCAAAGAAGTCCGCATGGTTTCGAGCCCACTCTGAAATGAAGCAAGGAGAAGTGATTAGCAAAAGTAATGGAAGACAAAGGATACAATGCTACAAGGGCGGTTGCAGAATACTTACTATTTAGGATCCTTCTCCTCTCTAGACTATACACCTCTCTCAGCCACTCGGCATCAATCTGACCCACACCAAATTGGGGGCGTGCCCCGAACATCCTATGCAGACGTAACCGAGTGATGGAGGCCTTGGCATCATTCGCCTTTGAGAAAACAGGGAGGCCCGTCACCCTCAAATCCCAGCACCGCGCAATGTCCTCCAATGTGATCGTCATCTCCCCTGGCGGAAAATGGAACGTGTGTGTCTCATCTCTCCATCTCTCGAAAAGAGCACAAATGAGAGCACGATCGGTGCGGAAGGCGACGATAGACATGAACTCCCCAAACCCCATCGCTCGCACCCGATCCTTCAGGCGATCGGGGAGTTCGATCCACCAATCCCTCATTTGTATCCAACTCACCCTAGCCCGAGCAAAAGGGACAGGCTGCAATGCAAACAATAAAGGAAAGAATGTCAATGATAGTGGAGACCAACAAAGCATAAGATTTATAGAGGCATCTAAAAATTTACCCGGCCAGCTCTTATCTCATTTGCGAGATGGGGCTTCTTCTCCAACTTATCCTCACCCCTTTGTTTCTTTCTCGGGGGAGCAATGACTGGCTCCGCCCCAACCCCTTTCAGAGTATCCACCGGCGTAGGACCACGCTTAATAGTCCTAGCCATCTGACAAACCCATGCCGAAAATTAGAATGAGAAGTTGAGTTTGAGAACATATCAATCCACATCAGCATGAGAGACAAACTGATCCAGACATGGTAAATAGTATTTCTAATTTAGAGGTGATGAACCCCATTGGTTAAATGATAAATAGAGAGGGAGCCAAAGACCATGACCCTTGATCCAACCTGAAGACTAAAACAAAACAGATCCCACTTGCCAAACTAGCCTCATTAAGACACATGTTACAGACCTACAACGAAATGAAAACATATTCAATCCGGCCCTGTGTCTTTCACCCAACAGATTTAAAAAAAAATGGAGAAATGGTTTTTGGTGAGAATAAAAGTAAGGGCTGAAGTGATGAACTGAATCGGGATAATGAATAACACTAGTGAGAAGCAGAAAGGTCCCATAAGCTAAAACATGAGATTAGCCCAAACAACAATGGAAACAGAGGATCAGCCTTCTGGCTTTGGCAAGATTCCAGCACAGTTACCAGTACCAAAGTGATGGTTCATTCCGATTTACCAATGGAGGCGCACAAACGAGACAGACAGGTCAGTCGATTTAATTTAAAATATACCATTGACTCGTATGTTCATGCATCATTCCAAAATCCAAATCCATGCATTTACCAGGATACCCCACCTCATTATATGCTAAGTAGGGTACACACACAGATTTAAAAAAAAAAACAACAAAAACACAAAAAAATAAAAAAAAATAAAAAAATAAACCAAAAAAAACGGAGAAGCAAAAGAGGCACACACACAAAGGCGTAGCGCACATCGTCGAACTGAAACATTGTCTTATCACATGAGGTCCTGTTGCATGCACATTAGTCCCATCACGCATACATCTAACATTGTGCACTACATCTCATGCCATCTCCATCAATAAAATTAGAATGATTACCTCTGCAAATTATAAAACCGTATACTAATGACAAAAAATGCAGAATTTTTTAGTGTTTGTTCAATATAGGTTCCCAAAGCGAAAGCAAAAACACCAAAGGTGGAGGACCTTCAAGAACACTGATGGAGATTGATGACAAGTTCACAAGCTTCGGCAAACAAACAACAAAAGAAAACGACAACGATCCCCAATGTTGGATTTGTGGAAAGTTCTTGAGGTAAGTACCCCTAACTATGATTTTCATGATTTTACCTCATGTCTGGAAATTGAGTAGCCGTAGGCCTCCCTTAAGCGCTTATAATAGGTATGGCAACCATAATACCGTGTTCTCACGAATTGTGTGTTCGCCGACTCAAATCTTGATGTTGGAGGACAGAAACCGTGTAATTCGAAGCTCTCCATGATAAGCATGAAAAGACAATCGAATCTATCCTAGGTTCTAGTCTAAGCTTCGGTGAAGACTAAGATCCCTAGAGAGTGACGGTTATTCCGGTGACCGACTTCCATTGATTTAGCTTTTTCGATGCATGCCTGAGTTTCAAAAACAAACATTTAAAAAAAAATGCATCTCATTCTCACATACACTCACACTATTGCTTGAACTATGTTTACGATTTCCATTAAGATCCCCATTATTGCTAGTTAGTTTCAACTATGCTTTAAACATTTAACTATGGATGAAAGTTAAAAGACGTTATATATGACCATTTGAAATGAACTCTATTGCAAGAACAAATGAAATTCTGATAGTGACTTAGCTAATCGAAAGATTGACTTCTGATTCAGACCACTGGGCACAGTTCCCACCATCATTTTAAATTCAGCAACTGGGGCACAGTTCCCAACCCGCCACGTGGCAATACCAAGGGCACCGAGGCACAGATTTCGGGTTTCCAATCAAATTAGTAGGCACGTAACTTCTTCTTTTCCTTTTTTCCCCTGAATCAGAACCGATCCTAGAAAAGTGAACCTCAGCTTTGGAATGAGTTTGCAATTACATACATCCGTAGGTCGCCACTCCCGCGAGCTCAAAAGCTCCCGTGAGTCATGAGTGGTGTGTCTACTTTCCTTGGAGCACAACTCTCCACGTGCTGTTCTCCAAAGAGGGGCATACTGTAGACACCTCATTTGGCCCCCTATGATAGCCTTAAATACCTGTCATATATAGCGATGCCCCCATTTCACCCATAATTGAATGATTAATGGCATAATTAAGATTAATTAATGATGACGAAGATGCTTGTTGATAGTTTTAAACATTAGTTCGACGACTTCTAGAAATTCGTGAGAAGAAAGCCGAATCGCATTGAGATCTTGAGTCCAACTCACCTTTCATGCAAAGAGTGGACCACTACACTAACTCTACATATTCTAGACTACTTAAGACATGCTTAGGCCAATCATTACGAATAGCCTAAATACCACCCGATTACCCTAAGTATGGAAGCCATATCCATTGATCCAAGAGGTCCCCTTTTTTTCCAACCCCTAATCATTAGGACAGTTGGACCCTTGGATTCTTTACTTCAAGGGCTTTCCGTCCATATATAGAAATCCAAGATCCGACGGGCGGATCAAAAGTCATAACAGCGGGTCCCACACCCCTATGGTGCCCGCGTGAAAAATCACTTACTATTTCTAGACCTCCGATCACCTCGAAAGTAGGTTAATCGTGATCTACTCGCCGAGAGCTTTTCGTTGATGTGTAGAACTTCAAAATCCGGCGAACATATCAAAATCTGTTAAACCTGGGTCCCAGTGATAATGGCCCGGGTCAAATCCCATTGCGGCCCACTTTTTGGGCCCCAAACTTCTGACCGGAGTTCGACACCAGACTTGGACCCCAAAGCCAAATCCATGGGCCTGATCCCAACTTGGACCTAAACTCTAGCCCAACCTGGACTTATAGCCATTAAACATTGAGCCCAAATTCCTAACCCAACCTCACCTGACCCAATAACCTAACCCACCTCACCTGACCCAATAACCTAACCCACACCCGACCTGGCCCAGGTTGCATGGCTCGTCGCCCAGATAAGGGAGATAGAGTCCCACAGATCTGGGAACGAGAGTCCCAGATCTGAGGGCTCCCATTCCCCCTGATATATCTCTCTCCCTCTCAATCTCTAACTCTCTCCCTTAAAACTTCTCCCTTAAAACCTCTCCCCGATCTCTATCCTCTTCATGCGCAGATCTCAACTCCAAAAAAACCATCATCTTCATCGCTACTCCTTTGCGCAGACCCCAGAACTCCATCCTTCCAGGCCATCTCCATCTCACAACCCTTCTCACCCAGACACCATCCCGCAGGCCTCATCATTTCCATCACCCTCCTCCCAGGCTCAGATCTCATCTCCAAACAAACCATCATCTTCATCTCTACTCCTCTGCGCAGACCCCAGAACTCCATCCCTCCCGGCCATCTCCATCTCCATCTCACAACCCTTCTCACCCAGATACCATCCCACAGGCCTCATCATTTCCATCACCCTCCTCCCATGCGCAGATCTCATCTCCAAAAAACCATCATCTTCATCTCTACTCCTCTGCGCAGACCCCAGAACTCCATCCCTCCTGGCCATCTCCATCTCGCAACCCTTCTCACCCAGACACCATCCCACAGGCCTCATCATTTCCATCACCCTCCTCCCAGGCGCAGATCTTATCCCTCTCTGACTCTCATCATCTCCATCCCACTCGATCCATCTCCAAGCCCACACAGACCTCTCCATCCTCCCATCATCTTCATCTATCTTGTTCTCCATCTCCTGCGCAGAGCCATCCACTATCATCCTCTCCTCATTCCCCACGATCTCTCTCGCCCAAAGCCATCACTCCCCTGCGCAGATCCCAGGACTCCATCCCTCACGACCCATCATCATCATCTCCCTCACAGCCTTCTGTGTCCACCATCTCAACCACCATCCTCCACCAACCATCCATCACCCCCCATTCTCACAGCGCCAGCCCTCCAATCTTTCCGATCTCCATCACCCCACATCCTGTGCACGACCACCATCACCCATCTAGCGCAGATCACCATCCACCAGCATCTTCGCCCCAGCCACAGCACCATCCCTCGCCGTCTCTCTCTCTCAGCGGACTTCGGAACCAGATCGTTGCCCACTTCTTCTTCCTCGTCCGCAACCCACTCCACGCACAGAGCCTCTCTCCGCCAGCATCTTCCTCGTGTGGATCGCGCCTTCCCCCTCCCCACCGAACTCCGAACCAGGTAGGAGTCTCCCCACCTCTCATTGCATTGCATCTGCCACACCAGCAACTCCCCCCTCTCTTTCTTTCTTCTCTCCCTCTCTTCTTCCCCTTTCCCTGCACTGCACACCCTTATTTCTTTTCTCTTTTCTTTATCTTCTTTCTCTCCTTTCTCTCCCTCCTTCTTCTTCTTCACTGCACACCCATTGCGCCCGTACCTACCTACACGCCCCATCTTCTTTTTCTTTCTTTTCTTTCTTTCTCTTCTCCCTCCTTCTTCTTCTCCCTACACCTACACCCCACGCACAGCCACAACACCCACCTGCACAGCCCTTGCGCCCCATCCATCATCTTCTTTTCTCTTTCTTTCTTTCTTTATTTTTTTCTCCTCCCCTGCACACCACACTCACCAACACACCTTCACAACCCCTGCGCCCCATCCATCATTTTCCCTTCTCTTTCTTTCTATTTTTCTTTTCTTCTCCTCCCCTGCACACTACACCCACCTTCACAGACACCGTACTATCACCGTCTTTCTTTCTTCTTCTTTCTCTTCTTCTTCTCACTTCCTCTCCCTACACCAGCACCTGCACGCTGCTACACACCCTTTCCTCTCTTCCCTCTCTTCCCCTCTTCCTCCTGCTTCTTCCTCCACTACACCAAACCTATGCACTTCCTCACTCAACTCCACCTGCACACACGCACTCTCCCTGCACCTAGTGTACTTCCTCACTCAACCCACCTGCACTAAAATCCCCTGCACCTCAGTCATCACACGGCTCACCCATTCGCACCTAGCCACACCACCCGCCACACCACCCGCCACACCAAATAACAACCCAACGTGCACCCGAACCCGGTCATGAATTCACCTGTCCAACCAGCCAACTGACCGGCCTGACCAATTTATTCCTTGACTTGTCAACCCACTTATAACTCATTGGCCCATCAAGCCCAGCCCATCTATCTAAACTGAACCCATGCATGCCCATTTTATTTTCTTGCATTAAATTTAATACTACATTTGTTTATTGTTTCTTTTTATGGTATTTTATGCATCCTAATATGCCCATGCATTTAATATGCTCATTCATTTAAATTAGCAACTTTTCCTTCTCATAGCTTCTTTTAATTTGTTCTCAATCCATTAAATTATGCACATGCATCTAATATGCTCATCCATTTAAATTAGCATTTTTTTTAGTTTGATTTAATTTGTTCCTAGCCCATGCATTAAAAATATGTCCATGCATTTAACATGCCCATGCAACATGTAACTTAGTTGCGTTTTTGTTACTTTTTTGTTTTAAAAAAAATTGAGCAAAACCAAAAAGTACAAAAAAAATAAAATAGAACAAAAAAATAGAATCCTTAAGTGTTAGATCAATTAAAATAATTAAATTAGGTTTAATAATTAAGTTCCTTTTCCTCCCCCCTCTCATTAGGATTAGGGAATTTTATTTAGGAAATTCCAAATCAGTTAGGTTAATTAATTAATAAAAATTAGTAATTTATTCCAATTCCTCCTCCCCTTTTCACTAGATTAGGAAAATCAATTTAGGAAATTTTAGATCCTAAAAATAAAACTAAAAATAATAAAAAAAAAACCCAAAATACCAAAAATAAATTAAAAAATATTAAAAATCTAAAAATAATAAAGTTAGAAATCAAATAGTGGTTTAGGTTGACCAGGTCAGACCCTAGACCCAGATCTAGGTCTCCCCCTAGCCAGGTTAGACTGCCTTTAGTTTCTCTCATTTTAATAAGTTAGGTCCCATCACTCTTCTTGTTCCGTTAAGGGAATCGGAAAAGCTGATGTGGGCGGTCTAGGACCTTAGGTTAGGGTTAATCCGATGATCAGTAATAAAGCATTAATCACGTAAATCCAAGTAAATCCCCTAGTTAGGCCCTTCTAGCCCCATATCAAAAATCCATAAAAACTATAAAACCAACAAAATAAACCCAAAAAGATTTTTCCTTTATTTTTTCCTCCACCTCAGGTGCCAGATATTTAATTGAACTTAATGATAAAAGGAACTGAAGAAGTGACTTCTAAAATTGAATACATGAGAATGACGAGATGAGATGAGTGATTTCGCACACACTTTTTACTTCGGCCCATCGGCCACCCTTAAACAATCACGGCCCATCAGCCACCCTGGAACAAACACTGGCCCATCGGCCACCTCCAATCATTTACGGCCCATCGGCCTTTCATTTTTATCACTCGTGTATCGCACACGAAAAATACAGAAATCACAAGTCAAAATCTCATTTGCATCATCATTTTGATTTGAAAAATCAGCCTTTAAACCTTATTTTGCCAAGGGATCTGAAGGGGGTACTCGGGAATGGGGCCGATCCTCATCTTAAATATTTGGCACCTCCCCCATTTATTTTCTTTGCTTTAGTTACTTTATTTTACTTGGATATATTATGATTATACTGTGTGAGGATTAACATTTATTTGGACTTTAACTCATGACCCTAAATTGACCCTATATTAAAGAGACCCAAAGAGACGCAAATTAATGTGACGGGACAACCATCGTGTGTTGCCGGCAGCACATTAGACGAGAGGAAGAACCCACCCACTTATTTTCTCCCCACATTTCTTCGGCTTTCGTTGAAGAACGGTGTTACGGCCGTTATCGTAGCTGGCGATCGTGATCCATTGATTTTAAGGGTAGTCAGAATCCTCATTTTCGATGTAAAATTTAAATAGCATATATAGATGAATAGAGATTTCCCCACGCAAAATGCCTTTTCTTTTTTTCTTTTTTTTTTGGGGGGGGGGGGTCGAAATTCACATCCGACAGTCTCCCGCATGTGGATCTCATCCATACACATGTGTTACATCTATTATACTTGTGGACTCCGGTTCATCTCATGAACCATCATGTCATTCGTATTGGTTTTGTGCAAGTATATAATAAAACACCAATCATCTCATGAAAGGAAAGCATGAATATATTGATAAATAAAGAAATTAATCAATTTATTATATCATCTACTGGATTGAGTCCATAAAACTAACAATCTCCCACTTTGGCTCAATGCCAGTTAGAGTTGCATCTCATGCCCATCCCGTTTACATACCGCTCAAAGACTTTGGTAGTCAAAGGCTTAGTAAAGAGATTTTCCAGATTGTCTCCAGATGTTATCTTGGTGATCATAACATCACCCATCTGCACAATTTGTCTGACCATGTATAACTTCCTCTGTACATGATTTTTGGCTCCTGGGTTCTTTGGACTTAGTGACTGCCCTGCTGTTATCACAGTAAACTATGAGCGGCTGTCTTGCCAAAAGTACCACTCCAAGTTTCATTAGGAATCTTTTGAGCCAAGCTGCTTCTCAAGCGTCTACAGCATAAACACATATCCAGAAGTTGATTTCCTGGAATCCTATCTAACTAGAAGTCAGTATCTATGTAACTGACTATAATCAACTCATCACTGCCGTAAATCAACATGTGATCTCTAGTCCTTCTCAAGTATTCGAGAACACATCATAGAGTAGTCAATGATAAGGACCTGGGCTAGACTTATATTTGCTGATTAGGCCTATAGCGTGACAGATATCTGGTCTAGTACAAAGCATAGCTTACCGTACCAACACCTTATTTATACACGCATCTTGAGATAAGTTTATCATTTTATTATTCCGGTCTCAATGGAAATTGATCCCTAGGATGTAGCTGGCTTCTCCCAAGTCCTTTATTATCAAGAGTCTTAGCCAACCAAAACTTTTACTATTGACGATATCCCTATGTCACTCCATGGGAGAAGGATGTCGTGGCATATAATACCAGAAAAAACTACCCTTCCTTCTTGAGTTTTCATGTACACACATGACTTATCCGGATTCTGATAAAAAATCAACTGACTTGATTGCCTTAACAATACGGATGTTCCTATTCCGGGATACCTGCTTGAATCCATAAATGGACTTCTACAGCTTGCAAACTCTTTGCACTTGGTTATTAGCTATAAAACAGTCTGGGAGCATCATATAGATGTCTTCCTCAAGATTGCTGCCGTGAGACGCTGTCTTGACATCCATTTGCCAAATCTCGTCACCGAGATGAATTGCAATGGATAAGAGTATCCGGATGAAACTCTTCCATCTGGTCCTCCTTTTCTCTTGTAGACTCACTTGCACCCTATAGATATAACATTGGCAGGCAAGTCCACAAGTGTCTAGACCTGATTTGGAGTACAAAGACTCAACCTCGGCTTTCATAGCATTTAGCCAACTTCCCGAAACTATGTCATTAACTGCTTCATCATAGTTACAGGGATCTTGTTCCGGTTCTTCCGAGGTTGCCTCGTAAGACTCTCCCAAAATCGAGAACTTGTCAAGGGTCCTTACAATGCTTCAACTATCACAAGGCACTGGTGTAACTACTGGGTCAAGTATGGGCGGATTTTCTTAAAGTTCGGTTATTCTTGGATTTGGAATTGATCGCTCTTGAGTTTCTTCCAAGATAACCATTTCTAAAGATTTCCGGTTAATCATATAATCTTCCTTTAGAAAACCGCATTGGTGCTTACAAGCACTTTCTACTCAATGGGATTATAGAATAACCAATCTTTAGTTCCTTTTGGGATATTCTATAAACGTGTATACTTCCGACTTCGATTCCAACTAATCCATCTTAACCTTTAGCATGAGTGCCGGACAATCCTAAAAAAAAAACGTTGTAGACTAGGCTTTCGCCCGGTCCATAACTCCCTGGGAGTCTCATGTATAGACTTAGGTGGAATGGCGTTTAGTATATGCATTTCAGTTTTCAAAACATATCCCATAATATAAGTAATCTATAGAAACTCAACATAGGCCTGATCATATCTAAAAGAGTCTGGTTCCTACTTTCCGTTACTCCATTCTCTTGAGGCAAACCAGGAGCAGACAACTGGGATCGAATCCCATTTTCTGATAAGTATCCGATAAAATCAGTGGAGAGATATTCACCTCCTCGATCTCATCGAAGAGTATTTATACTTTTACCTAATTGCTTTTTCGTTTCCACTCAAAACTCTTGAATCTTTCAGAAGTCTCGGACTTGCGATGCATAAGGTATATATATTCAAATCTTGAGCAATCATCGGTGAAAGTGTCTTTAGATAAAAGGGTCTTTTACCTTGCAGACAGGCATTGGTTCTACCACCAATGAAGGCAAGATACCATCTTTCACTAGCCTGTCAATCATGTTTAGGTTTATATGACCTAGCCTCTTAAGTGCCAAATTCTGTTGGATTAGATGAAGGTGACTGCCTTTTTAATGATGGTCTATCATAAAATTTCAGTATTATGTATCTCATACATTGTGAGAGTTAACAAATAAAAGCCATTGATTACCTTGTCAGAATATATAAAAGTACCGTTCCTCTTTATGACAATTTCAGTACCAAAAGTATAAAATAACTCTTATTTACCATACTAGAAACTGAAATTCAAATTCCGTCTTAAAGACGGTACATATAATGTTTCTGACAAAATCAACTTAATATCTGAAAATAACAAAGTTACTATTCCCACTGACACTACTTTTGCCTAGGCTTCCGATCCCATATTAACAATGATTTCTCCGCCACTAATACTCCTAGTTACTTATAACTCCTGCAACATATGTGATTTAGTAGCACCGGAGTCAACACACAAGGATTATGAAGTACCAGTTGCAAAACTAACTTCAAAAACAAGTGACTCGTCATACCTGAGGTCTTTTCCTTAGACAGAATGTCTGGATAATTCCTCTTTCAATGTCCTGTCTGATAGACCGCGCATTCCTTTCGCGGTTCTATCGAGGTCGTTCGACATGGGAGTCCGTTGGGTCCGACCCTTTCGTAACCGGGGGCAGGAGCGGGTATCAATATTTTTTATGTGGGTGTACCAGATTTTCTATTTTACTTGAAATTACAAGTGGTGATCCGGAGATCGACCTTCGCAAGTAAAAAAGAAATCAACTTCTTTCAAGTTTCCCATTGCACATATATTTAAGAAAATAGACATTTTCTTGATTTGCCGTGAAAGGCGATTGTTTTGGCATTTATAGCCGATTTTTGGCGTTTATAGCCGATTTTGGCATTTATAGCCGATTTATAATTCTTATCAATAATGAAAGACAAGAGTTGTGATTTTTGTCTCTTTTGGAAAAATACAAACTACAATGAAAAGTAAGAAAATGAGGATCTAACTTCTCAGGAGATTGTGGGGGATTCATTCAGATTGACGGTCGCAAGCCATATGTGGACTTCGCCATCATCCATGAGAACAGAGGATGCTCTTGATTCGCTTGGCTTGGCTATAACCTCAGATTTTTAGAGGACAAAGACCAAGTAGAGGTCATATGTCCAATAAAAAGTTAAGTAGATGGGCAGAAAAGCCACGTCTAAGCCATTGGAGGCAGAAGGAGAAGCTAATGACCTTGAGGGGAGTCACCTTGTAGTGGTGGTTGGTGCAGAACTTTCGCAGAGTCTTCTCTCTTTCTTTCTCTTAGATTTTTGATGCCTTTTTTTGTCTGGATTTCCGGATTTTTCGAAGTCTCTCTGGAATGCTTGGGATGCTCTCCTACTTATAGGCTCTTGGTAGCCATTTAGGAGAGTTTATGGGCTTTAATTGTCATTAAGCCGCATAATGAGAGGAGTTACAAGTTTTAATTCATTTACTTTGTAACTCCTTTTTCTTGGCTTCTGATAGGCCGGTGGAGATTGAGGGCATTTAATCACCTTTAATCGCCATGATGTGAGGAGTTTCATGGGTTAAATACCATGTATCAATTTACTTGTAACTCCCGGATGCTTGCTTTTGATTGGGCCGTCCAAAGAAATGAATTAATGACTGTAATAAAGCTAGCCAATTAATTGCATGAAGTGGTTGCCGAGCAGTTGAAGAGTCACGGGCCGTGCCGCGTCTTTTGGGATTCTTCTGGCGATGATCATCGATGGATCTTCATGTAGATCGACATCGGATGACCATGTAACTTCAGGTATTGGTTGCCAATAGCGGGTCGGTGTCATCCATCCTGTCGATTTCTCGATTGGTCGGGTAGAAAGCACACTTTTTTTGTTGATCGGTTGGCGGTCAATGTTGATTTTGATGCTGTTGATGATTGACCCATGATTTTGACGGATGTCAAAGGATTTGGCACCTCAAAAGTATGAATTTTGGAAAATCCAAGGAGTTGGAAGCTTCGAATCGTGAAAAATGATGAAAAACAGGCTTTCTGGGGCGAACCCGGCGATTCCGGGCTCCATGGTCGCCGGCGACCATGGGCCAAGGTCGCAGCCAGGGGGAATTTCCCCCCATTTGTCCCGTTTTGCGGCCGTTTTTTATGTTTTTCGATTATTTTTCTTATGTATTTTTTCTTAATATTTTTTATCATTTATTGGCCAGATTTCCCTGTAGAAAACTTGACGGGAATCCTTTCATTTTGGAGTGCAAAGTTTCCAATTTTCCAGGAAAGTCGAAGACTTTGTCGCGTAGAGCTGCCGATTTTCCGTCAGAAGCTGAAACTGGGTCAAATGATGTCGGAATGACCTGGGATTTGGGATGAAGCCTTCTGAGCAAAAAATAAGACCAACCATAGGCTTTTGTTTGAGTTTTGAAGCCGTTTAGAGTCTTATCGCCAGCAGACTTGTTTTTGTCGCGAGGGGGATGTCGCTCTTTGATGTGCGGTCAACCGGTGTCCGATTGAATTGAAATTTGACAGGGAACCTATTGGAGTCATTTTAAGATGATCCATATGCTCTATCTTGGAAACCATGCTCCCGGGGAGCTTCGCCGCCGAGAGGCCTGATTTGGCTTCCGAGCGTCAAAGTATGGTCAAATGTTGTCGAAATGACCTGAAACTTGACGTGTAGCCCTTTGTAAGCATTTTGAAGCCGTCCATGTGGTCTTTTTGATGAGTGATGGCCTCGGTGGTTCTCGCCGCCAAGAGGCATGATTTAGGTGTTTAAGTGTTGATGGAGGGTCAAACGTTGTCGGTTTGACTTGGAACTTGACGTGGAGCCTTTTGTATGTATTTTAAGACCATCCATAGGCTCTGATCGAAGATTTGGTGTCTTCGATGCTGTCGCCGCCAGGAGCTCCTTTTTAGCTATCGGAAAAGCAAAGTTATGCCAAATGATTTTGAAATGGCCCGAAACTTCTTGTGTACTCCTCTTTTGGCTGTCTTAAAGGATCTTGCAATTTTTGTTTGATTCTAACAAGATTTGATTTTTTGGAAGTAGCATTGCCTATTGATGGCAGGCTGCAGCATCATATAGCTTTCTTGACTTTGGAGAGGCAAAGTGACACATTTTTTTGTGTCAACAAATGCCCCCTCGAAGTGCAGCGACGAGTTGCTTAACTTTTGTAGTCGATATGCCTCGAAGAGATTTTTGAAGGAGAGATTGTGACTTGACCAAGAGTCTTTGAGCAGTCTTTCTTTTGGTATTGTAGCCTTTTGAGCTTCCAGGGGAATTTTTATGGTAGTGAAAGGGATCACATACCATTTCGAGGCAAAGTTTTGAAGATGACATCAGGGATGTGGATTTGGGTTTTTGTTTTTGACCTTGTGACCTAACAATCTGTATGTGCCAGGTTAGGTGGTAGGGTTTGGTTTTGACCGTGTGACCCAATAAGCTATATGTGGAATGTTGGGGGGGGGGGGTCGATTTTGGTTTTGATCTTGTGACCTAATAGGCTGTATGTGGCAAGTTAGGGGATCATGTTTTGGTTTTTGGTTTTGGTCTTGTGACCTAACAAGCTGTATGTGGCAAGTTAGGGGACCAGGATTTGGTTTGAATTTTTGTAGAATATCAATTTCAAGATTTTGGCTCAATTTGGTATATGAGGCTGGATGGTTTGATTTTTGGAAGCTCATGGGGCTTGGAATTCTTTTTGTATAGTCCAATCAACTCAAAAGAGGCATGGAACCATTTTTGTATGCTCTTGGTAATAGGGAGTTCTCTTTGACTAAAAGCCCAAATTTTTTTTCTTTGGGAGAGAATATCTCAAATCTTTTATCTTTTGGGAGAAAATCTCTCATTGATTTCTTTTTGGGAGAGAATCCCTCAAGATATCTTTCTTTTGGGAAAGAATTTTTCTAATTTCTTTCTTTTGGTAAGGTTACTAATTGGTAACACTTACCTCTTTCTCCTTTCCTTCTTTGGTTTGCTCTCTTCTATAAAAGCAAGGAGGAGGTTGTATCTCTTGCTCTTATTGCTTTCTTTTGCAACAATCCCAAGAAGGCTTCAAGACCAAGAGTTCTTCTTCTTCAAGATCATCAAGACTGTCTTCTTCTTCTCCATCAATGGCTTCAAGTAAGTTCCCTTTTTCAAGAAAACTCCATTGTAGGAAATAGGATGATAAAAAAGTTATTTCTCTTTTCTTTTTTGATTCTTTCTTTTCTTTTCTTTTCTTTTTGACGTGTTTTCCCCTTTTTTTTTTACATGTTTTTTCTTTTTTTTTCTTTTTCGTGCTTTCTTTGTTTTTTTTTTTTTTTTGCACGTTTTTTTTCTTTTATGGGCCGTACGGACAGATCCGTACGGATCTGGCCGTATGGCCTCGTGGCTTATGGGCCAGTCCCTCTTTTTGTCTTTTTTTTTGTTCTTTTCTTTCTCCCATTTTTTTTTGTGAGAAAGTTTTCTTTTTTCTTTTTTTTTTGGTTCTTTTCTTTCTCCTTTTTTTTTTTAGAAATTTTCTTTTTTTTCTTTTTTTTTTCGCTTATCATGATAATGCATTTTTTGGCAAACCAAGATGTTCATGCATGTATTTTTTTTGTAAATTGAATTTGTAACATGATGTGATAGCATACCTGAAAGTTTTTACAAATTTGGGAATTTGGAGCTCGCAGCGATGTTGAGCCCTTCCTGATTTTGCGGAGACTTTGAGGTTTCGAAAGTTTGGAGTTTCGGGGCACGCAGTAATGTTGAGCCCGTCTTCAAGCTTTCTATTTCTTTCAGGTTATTTCCTTTTTCTTCGGAATTGCCCCGGAGTCATGTCAAAATTTCGTCAGATTTTTTTTAGCGAAATTCTGTCATTTTGATGATTGATCTTTTTCTTTTCCAACCTTTGCAGGTGGTTCCTCCAGAACGAACAAGGGTAAAGAGCATGCTACAAGCGTACCTCGTCGATCTGCTAGGTCTTCTAATCTAGCCGTTCAGCAGGCTTGGGAGAAGGTCCAGTATGTTGAGAGAAACCTGGAAGAGTGCGATTCCCTCAACAGAGATGAGATGAGGCAGTGACTGATCTCTCTCAAGAATGAGGAGTTTTATCAGATCATGGTAATCAATCGTCCTTGGGTGATGGACGATCAGAGGGTTTTGCCCAAGCCTACCTTTTTCTTTGGCGATGCAGTCCCTGATGACATGACATACTAAAAGGAGATATTTTCAGTTCTCTTACACAGCTGATGGTGAGAAGAGAGCCGTTGTTACCCGGTCAACGTTTGATCACACCGTCTCAATTATGAGCCTTGCCCCCACGTGCTCTAAGAGGGAAGATCCTCCAAGCTGGGTGAGAAGGACGAATGTATTCAAGACCGGGGTATTTGTTGACGGTTCTCCTGGATATGCGGAGAAGTCGCCTGCTGACATGGACATGTTGATGTCGGCCAGCGGCTACCAGGGCTCTGATTATCCGTCGATCGATTTGGGACCGGTGGGCCTTGGCATTTTCAGCGGTGACGGCAGCAATTGGGTGAAGCCTTTTCGACTTCGTAGCCGTTTCAGTGCTGACTCCGAGTGGAAGTCGTGGACTGATCGCGTCCTGCTGATTGGTGGCGCTGTTTTGAAGGAAGCCGGGATTTTTTATGCGGTCCGCGCCTTTAGGGAGACCGTGACCTTTTCCGACGAGATTTTCATGGCTATGTTGGAATCATTCCTTCCACAAACCATTACCTTCGTTATGACGAATGGTGAGATCGGTTTCTATTTGAAGGAGCTGAGCGCCATTACTGGATTGCCCATCCTTGGCAGACTCTATGAGGAGTTTATACCGATCGACAGGGTCTTTGAGGAGCAGTCTGAGGAGTTCAGGCTTTTGTACTTTCAGCTCATCGCCTTTTATGATTTTTTGAAGGAGAAGGAGGGCTCAAAAGTAAGATCTAGCAGTTGGAAGAGTTTTAGCTCTTCGTCTCCCAACTTCTTTGAAAGTGGGGAGCCTTCTGATAGCATGACCCGGGAAGACAGGGCTAAGGATCCGGGTTCAAAGAAGATTTCGGCTATGCTAGAAAAGTTGAGAGATTTCTTTGCGGGTACAAACGCCATATGTCCTGACATTGCACTGCGGAGAGATCTCGCTGTTTACCTCACTTATTGGCTAGGTGAGGCCGTTTTTGCTAAATGATTTTTAGCATGATAACTATGATGTATTGAATTCATTACTTTCATTCTATCTTTGATTTAAGTTGTGATGGATTCTTTACTTTGATTCAACCAAGTTTGTTTTAAAACTTTATTAATCATGCTTAGCCAAAATCTTTGATTTATTTTATAGCATGATTCATTAACTTGTTTGAATCTTTCATTGTTGTTTTCAATTTCTTTAGAACTTTAGTTAAACTTTATTTTTGAAAACAACATTGCACATGCATCACATGTTTAGACTTAATTAGTTTCATACAACTTGTGAACTTTTGGTTTTCATATCATTAACAAGTTAATAGTTTTACATGTGATTTGCATTTCTCTTCAATCAAAACGTTATATGTGCATTAAACTTTTAAATGCTTTAAGCATATTTTGATTGAGCTTAATTTTTAAACTTGATTGAAGTTTTCACACACACACATCATGAGCATTCATATTTGCATTCATCTAGTGTTTGTGTGAGTTGGTTTTACAATTTCATATCCGCCTATTTTAGAGGCAATAACTGCATTAGCGAAAGGAATTTTACTAGGTTCTATCAAGGAAGAGAGGATTTTCTGGCAATGCATGCAACTCTTCGTGGATCGCTTTCTTCCAACAATCATGAAGAATAGCTTGTTTATAAGAACGAGGAATAGAAACTAACTGAAGACTAGAGAAAAGAGAAGCATATCTTTCTGGTGAGAAACCATATCTTTCTGGTGGGTGAGAGACACAGGTTGAACGACGAAGAGAAGTTGTACTATAATCATCACTAACAAGAGCAGGAACAGGAACCATCTCGGTGGAGTTAGGAAATGGCACAACTATCTTTGGTCTTCGTTGGTAGACAATGTCCTGTGCAATATTCTTAGGCAGTGATGGTGCTAAAATTGGAGGAAATATGGGCATAAATGAGATAGAAGAGGAAGAGGTTTGGACTAAGGAACGAAAATAAGGTATATGATCAACAAATACAACATTACAAGATACATAAGTTCTATTATTGGTAGAGTCATAACAAACAAATCCCTTCTGTGATCTCCATAACCAAGAAAAACACATTTTTTCCGTTTGAGAAGGAAGTTTTGTACGCTCATGTGGAGGAAGAAGAACATAACAAGTGCACCCAAAAGTGTGTAGCATGGTGTAATTAGGTTGAGAAGTAAATAGACAAAAGTATGGTGATTGATTATTCAAAACAGATGTGAATTGTCGATTAATCAAGTACACAGATGTACAAACCACATCAGCCCAAAAACGTGGTGGAACAAAGGAATCAATTAAAAGTGCTCGAACAGTGGAGAGAATATGTTGATTTTTGCGTTCAGCAACCCCATTTTGCTGAGGTGTGTAGGGTCAAGAACACTGAGATTCAATCCCATTTTCTTTTAAATATGATTGAAATTGAACATATACATATTCTCCCCGGAATCGGAGCATAATGTTTTGATTCGCGTGGAAAACTTATTTTCATTAAGTGTGTGAAATTCCTTGAAAATACGTAAAACTCCAGTACGTGTATTAAAGAAATAAACCCAAGTATAACGACTGAAGTCATCAATGAAGGTAATAAATACTTATATCCATGACGAGAAAGTAGCTAGGCAGGACCCCATACATCAGTATGTACTAAATCAAAACAAGCATGAGAAGCAGTATCACTAACGGGAAAAGGCTGAGTTTTGCCTTTAGCCATGCAACAACTCCCACAAATAGCATTAGAAGATGAAAAGGAATATTTATTTTCAATCACACCAGAGTTTAACATTGCTAACATTTTTATTAAAATGTAAATGGCCTAATTTTCGATGCCACAAATAAAGAAATTGTTGCGTGGAATTGGAAAGTCCTGAAAATAAAGCAGCAGGAGAGGCGCCCAACTGTAAAGCAAATAGTTGTCCATCCCTATGCCCCCTCATGATCGGCTTCCCAGTTACCTGGTCCTTTATCAAACATCCATCACGAGAAAAAGAGACACAACAATTGTTACCAACTAAATGACTGACAGAAAGAAGATTGGCAGTAAGTTTAGGAGAAAAGAGAACATCTTTCAAATGCAATGGTGCAGAAGAAAGATTACCAATGCCAGAAATAGAAATATGACCGCCATTTGCAGTACGAATGTGATGAGTATTATCCACAGATTTGATAATGGCCAAGTTTGTTATAGAGTTAGTCATAGAAAATAATTCTTCGGAATTGAAATTCCCATAGAAAATAATTTTTCTCTTCTAATTTGATTGCTAGTGGTTCTTTTTTAGCCATCTCCATAATTCAACAGAATTTGAAAAAAAAAAACAACAACAATCGAGATGGGGCTGCTGACAGACTACAGAAGCCCTATCTAGAAAGGAACAAAAAACAGTCTGATTCCCGGATCGGAACATATTGATGAGTAGGCGTGTGATGCCCTATTGCAGAATATCTCAGTGATTGAAATCAAAGTAGAAACGATGTGGGATGAAAACCACTCCCAGAAACAACCAAAACAATCTTTGAATAATAGAAATGCTTTTAAAATAGCATGCAAAGATGTAGAAAAAAAAAACACCATAATATCTGAATAGTCAGACGAACTTGTAGCTAAAGTTCACTGACCTGGAATGCAACACCATAGATGATCACCTGATCCAAAAGCCAAGATGGCATATAGTGCCGATGAAGGAAAAAATGCTGCTCTAGGTCGTAGTGGGCTTTGATACCATGACACAAACAATAAAAGTGGGAATAATGGTTCTCTGTTCTCACCTGATCTCCTTTATAAACATTGTATTTGGTAACTACAATCCTCTAAACGAGGAATATTACAACTGATCAGATTTGGTCTTATCCTATCCGAGAGTTATATGTATGGTGCTCTAAGGTACAAGTAAATTAAAGTAGTGCTCCCTCAACATACTATGCCTAACTATGCTTTTTCACAAATAATACCTTTACTTGTCAGAAATTGCACAACATGGATGTTAGGGATTTTGTATATTGTAATTTGATGAATGCATTATCATTTTAATCATCATTTGAATTTTTACACATACATTGATTTTGAATCTTGAAATCTTATTTTTCACATGCATAGTTTTTAAAACTTTTAGAAATCATTGTTCATGCATGTTTTGGATTTAAAACTTGGGTGCATTTATTTTTTGAAAAGAATTTTTAATCAAGCTAGCCAATGGTTTTAAAAAGTTTCAAATTATCTTTGGCATTTTATGTTACATGATTTTAAAACACTTAAATTGATTTACATCATGTTTCCAAACTTAATTTATTGGCCTAAAAATCCCCAAAGAAATTCTCTTTAAAATATGCAAAAAATGGGATTTTCTGGGCCCGGGTCGACCCACAGTGTGGTCGGTCGACCGAGCCCATGGACTCGGTCGATCGAACATACTGTCGGTCGACCGAGCAAAGAGCCGTTGGGCTACTTTTTCAAACAGTCAGATTTTTTACCGTTGAAGCGGGTTGACCGAACTGTCTATGGGGTCGACCGGGGACACGCCTGAACTCACTTTTTTAGTATAAAAACAAGTTCATTCCTTGAGAAAAAGTGTTGAACATTTTAAAACTCTTAAGCCTTCTTTGAGGTGTTTGGAGACAAGGAAAAGGGAATGAACCAAGAGAGACCAAGGGGTCATTAGGAAAGCTAAAGCGTGGAATTATGAAGTTAAATCTCTAAGTAAGCTTTACTTTTCTTAATCATATGTTATATGCTTTGTTTAAATCTTTGGTAAATGATTTTTAGCATGATAACTATGATGTATTGAATTCATTACTTCCATTCTATCTTTGATTTAAGTTGTGATGGATTCTTTACTTTGATTCAACCAAGTTTGTTTTAAAACTTTATTAATTATGCTTAGCCAAAATCTTTGATTTCTTTTATAACATGATTCATTAACTTGTTTGAATCTTTCTTTGTTGTTTTCAATCTCTTTAGAACTTTAGTTAAACTTTGTTTTGAAAATAACATTGCACATGCATCATATGTTTAGACTTAATTAGTTTCATACAACTTGTGAGATTTAGATTTTCATATCATTAACAAGTTAATAGTTTTACATGTGATTTGCATTTCTCTTCAATCAAAACTTTGTATGTGCATTCAACTTTTAAATGCTTTAAGCATATTTTGATTGAGCTTAGTTTTTAAACTTGATTGAAGTTTTCACACAAACACATCATGAGCATTCATCTAGTGTTTGTGTGAGTTGGTTTTACAATTTCATATCCGCCTATTTTAGAGGCAATTGTATTGAGCTTAAATTGTATCTCTTCTAGTGTTTGGGTAGACACTACTTTGAGAGTAAATCTTTTACTTGTAAAGGTTATTGCTTAGCCTTAAAAAAGTATTGTGTAAAGGTTATTGTTTAGCCTTACGAAAGTATAGTGTAAAGGTTATTGCTTAGCCTAGAAAAAGCACATTGTTAGAGATTATTGCTTAGCCTTGAAAAGCACATTATTAGAGGTTATTGCTTAGCCTATTGAAAAGCATAGATAGTGGAAATCCGGTGGGGTGTAGGAACACAAGCCGGTAGTGGATGTAGGCATTGAGGCCGAACCACTATAAATCTTTGTGTGATGGTGCTTGCTATGTGGTGATTGTTTTCATTTAGCTTCCGTATTTTGTTTGTTAATCATCATAAGTGACTAGTTGTTTTAAAGAAATTAAAATTGGTCATAATTAGTCACTAACTAGTAGCTCACCCTATTCACACCCCCCCACCCCCTCTAGGGTAAGGATCCCGAACTTTCATTAATTGGTATCAGAGCCTCATGCTCTATTTTTAGGATCAAGTGTTTTGGAACTCTTGATTAGATGTAAAACCCTAGAGTCAAAACCTTAGTGGTGTGCTTTCATGAAAATCATTAAAATGGATTCCACTATTTTAGAATGTTTAGATTCTTGTGTAAATTATTCTAGACCCCTCCTTCCCATAATTGGAGATTCAAACTTTGAATTTAATGAATCTCAATTTGAATTAAAAGAAGAAGAAAATGATGGAAATGAAGATGACCTTCAACAAGCTTATGAGGAATTGTATACATTATCTTTAGAGCTTACTAAGAAGAATAAAAAATTAAGAGAAGAATCTAAAAGGCTAAACAAAGATTTAGTTTCTTCAAAAGATGAACTTAGAGAAAAAGACGAAGTAATACATTGTTTAGACTCTAAGTTTATGATCTCTTTGCATAACCTATCTAATATTAAAGATGAACTAAATAAATTAAAGATAGGAAGTGATGAACTTAATAAGGAAAATTTAAATCTAAGAGATACATTAAAAAGGCAAGATGAAAATATTATCTATTTAGAATCCAAATTGACAATTTCCAAGGAAAACTTGTCTAATGCTCAAAGTAATTTAAAAACCTTAGAACTTGGATCTAATGTTGTTAATGAACTTAAATTTGAGTTAAAACTTGCCCATGAAGAACTAAACAATTTTAAGGGAATTGAAAATGAATTAACAAAAGTTAAAAATGAAAATTCAACCCTTAAAAACCAAGTCACTCAACTTGAAAGCTACAAACAAAAGTATGAGTACAAATTTACCCATGGTAAAGAGAATTTTGAAAAATTATTCAAATTGGGTAAATCTCAAAGAGATAGGACGGGTCTTGGCATGATAGGACGGGTCTTGGCATATTTCACATGACCCTATGTTCACCAACACATTTGTGAAAAGTGAGCCCTCATTCTCTAGTACTCATTCTTCCTTGCCCATGACTAAATGTAATTATTGTGGCATTGAAGGGCATTTTAGGTTTGAGTGCAAACTAAAAAGAAGTCATGTGTCTAAACCCATCTATGAACCTAAGAAAGTAAAATCAAACTCTATGATGGATAAGACACTAAAAATCAAGGAAGACTCTAAAAAGATTAAATAAGTTAAACCAATTAAAAAGGAGTCTCATAAGATAGATTCTAAAGAGGTTAAACAAGTTAAACCAAAGATAAAAGAATCTATCAACAAAAAGCTTCTCAACCTACCTCCCTTAAGTCAACACATGAAAGAACTTTTAAAGAAAATTGCCAAGTTAAATTTAAAATTCAAAAGTCAAATAAAGGGAGGAAATAAGAAGAAAAGAAAAGTGAATCAATCCCCTAAGAAACAAACTCACCAACCTCAAAAGTCTAATCACCAATCTAAGCTATATTTAGTCAAATCTAAATCTCATGGTGATAGGTCTAAATTGAGAATTTATCAAGTCAAATCTCCTAGAGTTGGTGGGACTTCTAAGATGGACCTCAAAGATCAACCATCTCAAGACCTTAGGTGGATTCCCAAAGTTAAATTCTTAGACAAACCTTAAGGCCTTGAACCTCATTGACCAACCTATCCTTTATAGTTAAATCTTTTTGTTGGTCATGATTCATTTGCATTTTGATCTTTAATAGTTACATTTTTTTAAATGCAATGTTTATTTGTGATCAATTGATTTTGTTTTCATGTACTTCTCTAGTTACATATCATGGTTTTCAAAATCATTTGATTATAATTACTTCATGATAGATTTGCATCTTGCTCACTTTTAGTTATATCTCTTGCAATGCATTTCTATATATGATCAATTGATTATGATTTCAAAAGCTTTCATAGCTAGATCTTTCATAATTGATTGATGTTGCAAATCATTTGTTTGAATGTCTTAGTAAGATTTGTTTTGAAAAACAAATGATTTGAAACAATTTGGTTTTTCTATGGATTTCTAAGTTACACTCTCATATGGAAAATTTATTGTTTTGAATAGTTCAACTTGTATACTTTCCAAATAAGTTTTAAAATGCAAGTTGAAAAATGATTGTGTCTCATTGATGAGATGATTATCAAAATTGATTTTCATTGTATGCTTACTAAGTTAGTTTTTTTAAATGAAAATCCAATTCTTTGTTATACTTTATTTCAATTGGTTAGAACATAATAGTTATATTTTTTAATTGAATGTGTTTTGGATAAATACATTTTCCAATTGATATCAAGTTTGAACTTGTCTTAAATCAATTTGTATGAGCACTTGTAGTTATATTCTTTAAAATACAAATTGAAAATTGACTAAGTGTTATCTTCAAAATCATTTTTCCTATGATCATTGTTGGATTTTGTTTATTAAAATGATTTGAAGAATTGTATGAATGGAAATGCTTTAAAACATCATTAGTCATAATCATCAAAGCATGTTCCATGTTCTCATTTCCTTATGCATATGGTTACATTACCTTATATGGAAATGAATGTTGTTATAAGCAATTTGCTTCTTTGCTCTTCTAGTTGCATTCTTTTTATAAGCAAATTGAATTGTATGTTTTGTAGATCGTGAAATAGTTTTGCATTCTTTACATAGTCTTGTGCATCTTTTCAATACATAGTGTAAGACCCCGACCCCCAATTTCTCTGTTTAGTATTGTTTTAATCGTGGTTTAACTTTTTAAGCGAGATTTGAGTTGGTTTGACTTTGTCTTTGAGTTTGACTAGATTTTTCATAGCCTTGGAGATTTTGAAGACCGTTGACTTTAGTTTGACCCGGTCTTTGTAAAATGTATTTTTGTGAGAAATTATTCTTATTTTGGAAAAATTACAAATCTTGCTCCTTTTGACTCATGTTATTGAGTTGAACAACTTTCATGTTTTGACCATTATGATTTGATGATCAGAAAATACGTTTTTCGAGAAAAAGGGCAAAACTGACTTTTTACACTAAATCTGTCCATGAATTTCGAAAATTTCAGAAATTGGGGAAAATATACTTTTTGGAAAGTAGAAATTTCGTTGATCGATTTTGTCTTCTTCGTCGATCTCATTCGGGACCCACAAATGTTAGTTTCAGCCTTGTGAAGATTGGGGCCCATGGGGCCCAGCCCACTTAACCTTATAAAACCACCAATGGGTTTCTCTTCTCTCCCATTCTTCATTTTCCTGCAACAAAAGGGGAGTCTAGGGTTCTTCTCCCATCCCCTTTCTCTCTCCTCATGTAACTCTTCTTCTTGGATGCTAAAGGGAGATTTGATCTTCCCATCTTCTTCTCCTCTCTCTTGGCTTTCCAAAGATGCCTTTTTCAAAGATTTCGAGCTAGAGCAAGGCTCTCATCTAAGCTTCTATTCTTCGTTTGGGCTTTTCAAGGTTAGCAATGGCTTTCCAAACTTTAGATCTTTGTTTTCCTCTTCATTTAGAGTGTTTTCATCACTCATGCAAGGGCTTTCCTTGGAGATTTGAGAAAAATGGATTTTTAGGGTTTTCTTTGGAAATTTTGGGGTTTTTGTAGATTGGGAGCTTGAGATCCTAGAGCTTGGTTGAGGAGTATTATTTCTCTCAATTAGACTTGAGGCAAGTAGATTTCACAATTAATATGATGATTCCTCTTATTTGGTTTCATTTCATGGCTTTTCTCATTATGTTCTAATCCTTTATGATTTATGGATTTACTTTGAATGAAGGAAGCAATGTTATGTTGATTTCCACTTATGTTATTGTCTTACAATGTATTGGAAGTTTGCTTTCACTTTGGTCATTTAGAAAATTTACTTTCTTTGTGTTAAAGGTTGGTGTTCAAAGAAAAAGGGAGGAAACTTTGATTTAAAAAGTGTTGTGTTTGGCTAATTAGAGTGATTATGAATGGTGATTTGATGAGTTGAAGGGGTCAAGAAAGGGCTCAATTGATGTTGGAAATTTGTATGAAAGATTGGGAATGAAAAAGGATAAAAAAAGATCTCAAAAGATGGAAAAAAAGGGGAGAAAAAACCCCCCTGCACGGGCTGGACAGAAGCCCAGCTCGCTATAGCGAGCCAGGCTTCTAGAATGGGCTGTGTTTGGCCCAATTTCTGGGCTGTTTAAGGCCCTGTTTTGAGGCCTATTTTCAGCCTGTTTAAGGCCCTGTTCCAGCTTGTTTTTAGGCCAATTCCCAACCTGTTTTTGGGCCATTTCAAGACCTGATATTGGGCCATTTCAGGGCCTGGTATTGGACTGTTTTAAGACTTGTTTCTTGGGCCATTCAAGGATTAGTTTTGGGCTGTTTTTAAGACCTGATATTGGGCCATTTCAGGGCCTGATATTGGACTATTTTAAGACCTATTTGGTGGACCATTCAAGGTTAGTTATTGGACTGTTTTAAGGATTGTTTGGGCCATGTTTAAAGGGCTGTTTTGGGTTAAATGAGTAGACTGTTTTGGGCTCGGTTTAAGGCCAGCTATGGGCCTGTTTTAAAGAGATTTGGGATTACTTGTAATACTTGGAAAAATTGTGAAATGGGAATGGGAACAATGAGAGAATGAGCGTATGTGAAATTACCCGGGAATCGTTCGAGTCTCAATGCGCACTTTATCATTTAAATGTTGTGGATTTTCATTGGCATCAAACATATTCTCTTAATAATCAATGTTTAAAGGTTAAATGTGCATTGAGATGGTTCCTTGGTAAGTCATTAAGTCATTCTACACAATTCCATTCTATTTCAAGTTAGAGAATGTATTTGTATTTGTATTTGTATTCTTGGGTAAACTAATTTGAATAGCATCGGCGATTTGTTATAAAATCATGGGGTTTTCCATATTCGAAAGGATTGATCGTATGATTTTATACAAATCGCTTTGATGTGTATTTGGGCGGTTTACCATGGAATTCGTATGTTCTCTCCGAATCGATTTGGAAGGAGGTTGGAGTGGTTCGCCACATTCGGGATTTCATCGATAAGATTAGTATTTTGAAAATAAAAACCTCGAGGCAAGACGGGGCCAGAGCTTTGTAGTGCGAGCCCATGAACCAAAGAGGCTATGATTTCAAAAATAAAAACCTCGAGGCGAGATAGGGCCAGAGCCCGGTGGTGTGAGCCCATGAGCCAAAAGGATTAGTATTTTGATTTGTATTGGTTCAAGTTTTAAAAACTAAAGGCACCACTAGGCTTAGGTCACCTTGTCGGGCTGATCACCCGGCTTGGGATCTTTAATTTGTCCGCCAGCTGCAGCTTGGATTCTGCCTGTACCGACCATGGCAACGGTTTTTATCTGCCGGTCCCACGCGTAGTGGCTACGGTTCTGATTTTGATCTGTCGGTCCCATTTGTATGGCTACGGTTCTGATTCTATTTCCGGTCCCACGTGTAGTGGCTACGGTTCTGTCTGCTCTTGTTACTTCGGTAATAGGAGAATATAGCTACGTGTGGTTGCCAATGTTTTATCTGTTTATTTCTTTGCTTTATGATTCTTGTTTGTTTATACTCTTTATGCTTTGAATTTGTTAATGTTTATGAAATCGATCATTTATCATATTGTCGCTATTATTCAGGATTTGAGATGTATTTCCAACTATTAAATGTTTTACGTAGGCTGTTATCTTTTCAAGATATTTATGCTCAGAGTCTGATCATCTATTTTTCCTTGATATTTACGTTCGGTCTTTCGATCGTTTTATCATGACTTATTGCTATTACCGGTTAGACTCTTTAATCGGTTTCACAATGATTCCATAAGGTTTTATGAATGTCCTTTTGTTTCATATTACTTGTTTATTTACTTGCCAGACCGTCGTGTCTGACCCTGTTTGTTTGGTGCCAGATTCCTCTCTTTCTGTTTTTAGGTATTTGATCGGAGGAGGCGGTGGAACCGACGGTCTGACGTGAGAGGCTGCCCATTGATATCATCTAGATGTCAAGTTTGGCACCGGAGCTCGTAAAAATCACTTGGGGTAGTATGTCACTTAGTGGTTTATTTGTATGGCTTTGTTAGCCTTTTTCATTGGGTTTGTAATTAAGACATTTGTTAATTGTAATTTGAATATGTGGGAAATAAATAGTCTTGTTACTACCAGCTCAGTGTTCTTTGGATTATGATTTGTGCCAGTCTGCTTATGTGATGGCTTTATGATATTGGTTGCGTGCGACACGGAACCCGATGGCCACGAATTCCGAGTCGTAACACCATGTTTAGCTTCCGCGAAAATATACTCTGATCGTGATGGAATTTTATTATCCTCATTCACGCGGATCTTGGGAAATATAACAAAAGTTTCAAATTTATTCCAAAATTTCGCATCCCGAGATCGGATCGCTGCAGGGCCCGGTTTCGGGGTGTGACACATAGTGATAATGTTTCATGATTCTCATAGTACATATGCTAGAGTGAAGATTTTACATGTTAGATATTGATTTTGATAAATCCTCTCTACGCAAATGTCAATTAGTTATATGTATGGTTGTGCTCTTAAGTTATATTTGTAGATACCATTCTAGAAATCTCAAATCCATCTTTTGTGCTTTCTAGTCATTATTTATGAAATAGATGGTTATGATGTTGATTCATATGTATTTTCATAATGATGTCATCTTTATACATGTTTTAACTTCATAGTAGTGTTCTTGATCAGATGAACCTCTTTGAAATCCATTCCTTGTAATTCATAGTTATATCTATTGTTTGATGGATTTCTTAGATGTTGAATTCATATGATTTTGACACTTTGAAAATTGCATACCTCACCAAGTTTTATCCTTTCATGCAATTTAGATTGTTCATCACTATGCTCATTAGTTATATTATTAGAAGTGATGAATATTCATTTATGTTGCTTGATGGAATTTTATGTTTATCATATCCTTGCTCTTATTCATATTTTCATATTTAATTGGTTTCAGCTAATATCATTTTCGATTGTTGTCATCTCCAATTGATATCTTGAGATTGTGATAAACCTTGTGTACATTGGATTGAACTTGATAGTAATATATTTTTGTTCCATGTCCCATTCCATTAGCGTCATAATCTTCATGTTTGTCACTTCTCTTGCACTTATAGGTAAATCTCATGACCACCATGTTTATGTAATTATAATCTTACTTGGTTAATGGTTGAGGTAGGCTTCATGTTTGAACTTCATTTCACTCATTTTGCACATGATAGTCATATTTTATGATTGGATGAAATGATTTCAAAATTCTCATAGCATATGATTTTCATAAGTTATATTAATTAATGCTATGTTTAGTAAATTCTCATGGCCTTGCTCTTGGTAATTTGATCATATTGAGCTTTATAGTCAATTAGTATCTAATCATTCCCTTAAAGTTAACCCTCAATTGGTAAAACCATCTTCGTTTTGCACCAAATAGTTAAATTCTTGTCAAAAGTTTGACAAAATAAGAGTATGGATTGAGGGGGAGTGTAAACCTTCTAAGGAAGCATTAGCTTTGATCAAATTCACCCTTGTATTTGCTCTTTACCCTTATAGTTATCGACCCACACATGATACCCTGTTATGTATTTCATTTTCGATTTCTTTTATTAACAGGTGTTACTAAAATGTATTTTCCTTATTTCATGTGTATAGGTACCTTTACAATTTAATGTCAAAGGGGGAGAGAGTGTACAAGTCATCTAAAGGGAGAGAGAATGCACATCTTGTCAAAGGGAGAGAGTGCATGGTCAAAGGGGGAGAGTTGAAAGAAGAGAAAGCTTGGGAGCTAAAGAAGATGCTTGGCCAAAGAGAGTTAGAAGAAAAGAAAGCTGAAGAATGATCAAGCTCCAAGCATCAAGAAGATTGAAGAAAAAGAACAAGAGCCCAAGTTTAGTGAAGGGAGCATCCAAGAGATTTCAAGACTTGTCCAGCTTAGGAGGAGCTGAAGACTTTGTGTGAAAATTTAGTGTTGAGTAAGTTGCCATCAAATTGCAAAGGGGGAGATCCTTAGGGATTTTGTATATTGCAATTTGATGGATGCATTATCATTTTAATCATCATTTGAATTTTTACACATGCATTGATTTTGAATCTTGAAATCTTGTTTTTCACATGCATAGTTTTTAAAACTTTTAGAAATCATTGTTCATGCATGTTTTGGATTTAAAGCTTGGGTGCATTTATTTTTTGAAAAGAGTTTTTAATCAAGCTAACCAATGGTTTCAAAAAGTTTCAAATTATCGTTGGCATTTTATGTTTCATGAATTTAAAACACTTATATTGATTTAAATCATGTTTCCAAGCTTAATTTATTGGCCCAAAAATCCCCAAAGAAATTCTCTTTAAAATATGCAAAAAATGGGATTTTTGTCCCTGGGCTCGGGTCGACCCACAGTGTGGTCGACTCGGTCGACCGAACACACTGTCGGTCGACCGAGCAAAGAGCCGTTGGGCTACTTTTTCAAACAGTCAGATTTTTTACCATTGAGGCGGGGTCGACCGAGTTGTCTATGGGGTCGACCGGGGACACGCTTGAACTCACTTTTTGAGTATAAAAGCAAGTTCATTCCTTGAGAAAAAGTGTTGAACATTTTAGAACTCTTAAACCTTCTTTGAGGTGTTTGGAGACAAGGAAAAGGGGGTGAACCAAGAGAGACCAAGGGAACATTAGGAAAGCTAAAGCTTGGTTTTATGAAGTTAAATCTCTAAGTAAGCTTTACTTTTCTTAATCATATATTATATGCTTTGTTTAAATCTTTGGTAAATGATTTTTAGCATGATAACTATGATGTATTGAATTCATTACTTCCATTCTATCTTTGATTTAAGTTGTGATGGATTCTTTACTTTGATTCAACCAAGTTTGTTTTAAAACTTTATTAATCATGCTTAGCCAAAATCTTTGATTTCTTTTATAGCACGATTCATTAACTTGTTTGAATCTTTCTTTGTTGTTTTCAATCTCTTTAGAACTTTAATTAAACTTTATTTTTGAAAACAACATTGCACATGCACCACATGTTTAGACTTAATTAGTTTCATACAACTTGTGAGCTTTTGATTTTCATATCATTAATAAGTTAATAGTTATACATGTGATTTGCATTTCTCTTCAATCAAAACTTTATATGTGCATTAAACTTTTAAATGCTTTAAGCATATTTTGATTGGGCTTAGTTTTTAAACTTGATTGAAGTTTTCACACACACACATCATGAGCATTCATCTAGTGTTTGTGTGAGTTGGTTTTAAAATTTCATATCCGCCTATTTTAGAGGCAATTGTATTGAGCTTAAATTGTATCTCTTCTAATGTTTGTGTAGACACTACTTTGAGAGTAAATCTTTTACTTGTAAAGGTTATTGCTTAGCCTTAAAAAAGCATTGTTAAAGGTTATTGCTTAGCCTTAGAAAAAGCATAGTGTAAAGGTTATTGCTTTGCCTAGAAAAGCACATTGTTAGAGATTATTGCTTAGCCTATTGAAAAGCATAGATAGTGGAAATCCGGTGGGGTGTAGGAACACAAGCCGGTAGTGGATGTAGGGATTGAGGCAGAACCACTATAAATCTTTGTGTGATTGTGCATGCTATGTGGTGATTGTTTTCATTTAGCTTCCGCATTTTGTTTGTTAATCATCACAAGTGACTAGTTGTTTTAAAGAAATTAAAATTGGTCATAATTGGTCACTAACTTGTAGCTCACCCTATTCACCCCCCCTCTAGGGTAAGGATCCCAGACTTTCAATGGCTATCCACACAGGCCACACGTTGCTCACAAACATCAAGACCTATGAAATTTCCCCCAAACAAACGGCTATCAAACCCCAAATTTTCACAAAGCATACCCAAATCCATCCCCTTCAACCTCTCTCAAAGCCACCGACTAAATCGAGAGAAAATCTTCATCTTGACATTTCATCGAATACCTTGTACTCCAAATTCACACCCTCAAAACTCATGAGAATACACTTTAAAAAGTGGCGAGAAATGCGTGCAAACCAAGCATGATACCCACACACCTGAGGAAGATTGCCAAGACCACCTAAGTAAGACACCGGGACACAAAATGTAATAGTTCTCACAACCTTTCCATCACTAGATAGAGGAGCAACACATAGTTATTTGTAATGGAAGTTGACGATATCGTCAACTAGGGTAGTTTTGTCAAAAAATGCACGAACAACTCTCTTGTCACTTTATTATTTTTCTTCATAAAATCGTTGAATTAAGATTTAAAATTAATATTTTTGTAAAAATCCCTTTATTCTTTAGAACAAAACTATTATAATGTTACCAAACAAGTTCCACACAATATATATTCTCAATGGAATAACTTGACATGAAGTTACCAAATAGTTTTTGCATGGCACAATCTCAATTTTGGCACATCTAAATATTAACAAAGCATAAGAAAGAATGCATAAATAATGCCAAACGAGCCTTAGTTTCTCATATCATGCAATATTGTGGGATATTAATGACATCTCTTGAGATTGTTGGATGTGGGCAAAATTGTAAAAAAGAAGGAAAGAAGAGGATTTTACAAAAAAAAAAAAAAAAAGATTAAATGACCCGTGGGCTCAAAAGGTAATTTTAACCTCCATTGCACGAGATCAGTCATTTTACACGAAATGATGTTTTTTTTTTAGCACTTTTAACTAGCGTCCCTACCGACCTTAGTTTTATAACGTTAAGGGTCGCTAGGGACCCTGCGGTGTATACAAAAAGGAAAAATCAATCTCTTCCCCATTTCTCAGCAGCATCGAGAACTCATGGTTACCGAAACCCTAGAATCTGATCTCGATCTCGCCTTCCAATTCCAGTTGCAGGAAGTCATAGCTAGGGATGGCAACGAGTCGGATCGGCCATTTCCGCTTCCATATCCGAATCCAATTCTCCATCTCCATATCCGCTATGATCTTCGAACGGATATCCATTATATCCTCCATCCCCGCCTCCAAACGGAGATCGGATATCCAAACGGAAAATCGGATATCCGAATCATTAAAAAAATATTAAAAAGACAATACAATTCAAAATATAATTTAAGCATTAAAAACATTAAAAAGACAATACAATTCAAAATGTATCCAAAAATAAACTTCCAAAATAAAGTCATTCAAGTTTCAACACACTTACACAAGTCATACAAATCCCAATTAAATCTAAATTAGTTTTAATTCAAAATTTCAACCAACAAGCAACAATACATCAATCCTTAAGAAACATCATTTCCAACTTCAAGCCATCTCATCTCTTCTTCCAACCTACATATAAAATTAAACTATGGTCATTACATATAAAAATTCGGAGATCGGATATCCAAACGGATATTCGGATAGGATATCTCCATATCCGCCTCCGATCCGATCTCCGAATTTTTTTCAAAATCCATATCCGAATCCGACCCGATCTCCGAAAAAATCTCCGAAATCCATATCCAAATGGAGCGGGTATCAGATCGGATCGGATCGGACAGGACGGAATTGCCATCCCTAGTCATAGCCGCCTCTCTCCTCCACCAACAACCACCCTCCTCCTCCTCCTCTCTTCTCCTCCACCACCCTTCCCTCCCAGATCCCATCTCCCTCAACCCCGATTCCCAAAGAAAACCCATGTCAACCTTCTCTCTTCCTTTTGCTTTCATATACTCTACAAATGCATCCAATCTCTTTTTTCTTTTTTAAAGGAGCAAGCATTAAAACTGCAAGATTAAAACCAAGTCAATGTCTAACAATGAAGGAGCAAAAAATTAACAAGAAAAGTTAAGAGGAAACTGGAAATAAGAAATTAAGGTGATTTGGCTTCACCACATGTGACTATTTACAATGCAGTTCAAAAGGAACTATTATGGATGTAAATCTGAAGACTAAGTCGAATTGTGTGTCCAAAATATGAAGACAGCTTGAACTCATTCATTTTGGAATCGTCTTATGTGCTTCCTCCATTACATAGCTATGATTATTTATGTTTAGTTTTGCATCGTAGGGAGGAGGATGGGTGGTGGAGGAGAAAAGAGGAGGAGCAGGAGGAGAGTGGTTGTTGGTGGAGGAGAGAGGCAGCTATGGCTTCCTGCAACTGGAATTGGAAGGCCTGGCTGCTGAGAAATGGGGAAGAGATCGATTGTTCTAATTTATGTACACCCCAAGGGTCCCTAGGGACCCTTAATGTCATAAAACCAAGGTCGCTAGGGACGCTAGTTGAAAGTGCTAAATGAAACATGAGGAAACACGCCTATTTTGTTCTACTCTATGTACACCGCAAGGTCCCTAGCGACCCTTAACGCTATAAAACTAAGGTCACTAGGAACGTTAGTTGAAAGTGATAAAAAAATATACCATTTCGCGTAAAATGATTGATTTCGTGCAATGGAGGTTAAAATTACCTTTGGAGCCCACTGGTCATCTAATCTGTTTTTTTTTTTTTGGTAAAATCCTCAAGAAATAAAGAAAGAAACAATAGTAGAGGGAGGCCCTCTAGTGTCAATATTAAAAAATCATTTCCTCTGCTGTTGTACAAGGGTTTAAAATACCTTTAAAATATGACATTATAACTTAAATTTGTAGTCAAAGGTAAAGAAAAACCATATTTTGAAATTTTCAACTACGATTTTAGTGTTTTTATATAAAATTTTTAAATTAATTTTACGAAATGTAATTTTCATTGACTAGTAAAAAACTATGTGTAAAATCGCAGAATTTAAGATTAGCGATTAAATATAAAACATCATGATTGTTTTGTTCCTTATTTTGTCTCATAAAATTCTTATTCTTTCGTTTTTGTTTTCCTACTTTAATCAGTTATTCTTTTATATTTTATTATGTTTATAAATCCAAGTTTCATCTTAGAATTTCAATTCGACAATTTATATAGCACAATATAAGAGAGAAAAAGAATAATTTTAAATAAAAATAAATGGGAAGATTTCATATAAGTTTTGCCCCATTTTAAAAAAGGATACAAAAAATTTATTTTATTATAGGGCTTTAAGTTTTTCACCCATCTTTCAATTAAGGACATCCGGTGAAAATAAGCCTATGACGAGTTATCTAACTTTTTTAAAAAAATACACAAATTGCCCTTATTTAAAAGAAAAACCCCCGGGATCCATTCCTTCTCATCACCCTTTCTTAGGGGTGGACCCACATGTTGTGCCCTGTGGCGTCCACCCCCGTCGGATCCAAGGAAAAGTCCATGTGGTCTATAGCGCCCTACCATAAAGAGTCTAGAATCTAGATGGTCAGTCACAACTATTACACTAGAATCATGTAGCACATGTTTGGAACTCCATCCTAGGGCTAACATAGAGATAATTTGGATCATTCAAGACACATGTCATCCTCTTCAATAATCTATCCTCAAATTTTAGTTCAAAATGAGTGGGTCCCATCGTCTGATTAAGCACATGTCAGGAAACAAGATCTACACAGCAATTAGTATGTCAGTGCCCAATCACCTTTCATCATTTGCTCAATCAGATGGGGGGACCCAATCCTATTGAGCTGAAATTCAAGAATATATCGCTAAAGGGGAAGGAATTCATCTGCGCTGTTCGGTAGGAGTGTACATGGATCGGATTGGTGTGGATTAGGCCAAATCCGTCACCAATCCTTTATCTACGGATTGATGGATTTGAAATCCATCTCCAATTCATGGCTGTTAAAAATCGATCTGATTCGATCCGTGGAGGATCGGATCGAATCGGTTTAATCTATTCAATCCGTTGAATCTAATGTTAAAGAAAGAGATCAAACATGTCGTAAAGAGTTTCAGCATACAAGCTAACAATCCACAAAAAAAATAAAAATTACAAAAACATTTTTTTATCCCGGAAGCTACCCAATTGATCAATACAAAGAGATCTTTTTATCTATATTGCAACCAAAAGAAATCTAATCAACAAATAAAGCCAAACAAGATGTTCAATTCATAAAAATCACACTCTATCTATTGAAACCTTGAACTCTTACATTTTGACCCCTGATATTTTTTCTTCTTTTATATTTAGACCTCTTAGCTTATATTTAGACTCTTAAGGTTTTTTTTTTTTTTTATTTAATGTCGACGGATCAAGTCAGATTGAATCCACGGTTTGAGGATAAAATTCATCACCGATCTGCTGCTAACGGATTACAAGATTTTCAATCCGCCACCACCAATCTGTTTACTTTTGGTCGGTTAAAAATCAGTTGATCGGATTGGATCGATTTTACGGATAGATGAATTTTTTTTTACACCCCTATAGTACGGTACCCTACATGGGAACCACTCGCCCACGATGGAGTTCCAAATCCAAGCATGCAATCCTTTTGTTTCCCGAGTGGTACAGCCGTACAGTCAGTCTTACTCATCGCCCTCCAGGTCGAACGAAAGTCCTGTGTCTTCACTCTTTCCAAATAAGAAGGAAGGAGAAGAAGGGAACATCAAACAGGTACTGTCTCTCTCTCTCTCTCTCTCTCTCTCTGCCTCTCTGCTTTCTTGCATGTTTTCTTATTATAGTTTTGTAGAGTAGCAGTCTGAAAATGGCTTGAAGGGTATTAGGGTTTGGTATCGAGAGAGTAGCTGTAGATCGAATTTGGGTGAGAGGATGGATATGTTTTGATCCGTTTGTTGGAGTGGTGAATAAAGATGTTTTTGAATTGGAAACATCTCACTAAGAGGAAACACTAAAGTTGTGATGGAATTAGGCTAGTTGTGAAGAACTGACCTACAATGTACTTTGCTGGAAGTTTATTAAAGCTGTGATGCAGCCCTCTCTCTCTCTCACACACACACACACAATGGAAGAACTTCCTACTAAGAGCACACTAAGAACTCAATCTCATATACTTGTCCCTTTCTATTTTCCCTGTAAACAAAAAGCAGGTGTGAATCATCCAACATTAAAACCAAATCAAATACACTAGGTTACTAAACAACACTTGCCATGCTTTCACCTAATGGGAAAAATTCTCTCTAACAATCTTATTCCAAAACTTTATAGCAAAATATTCTTTACATACATCTATTTCATAACTAAAAGAAGAAAACAACATCATAATTCTCCCATACCCTGACAAAAATTTAATCATGACTTTCTCAATATAGGGCAGAATCAGAAAAGCTTTTTAGCTTGATGGGAAGCTAATAGAATAACATTATATTAGTATGAAAATCTTGATTAACATCCTTGTGTTGCAGCTGAAGCCCATTTTTGCTATTTGATAAAACCTAAAATGGATTGGAGTATAGGACGATGAAAACATTCTTAGGTCTAACCCTATTGAGATTAGATTGAGTGTTAATTCTATTAGTCTTAGATCTACTTGGATTAGATGATTATTATAATAGTATGATTAATACAAAATATGATTTTTCATTCAATTTGATCAATATCATGTGCATAGAAAATTGACTTTATGCTTACCTTACGAAAAAAAAGGACTTTAAGAATGATTGACCTTTTCAATTGACCATCGTTCGCCCCGCTCCCCCTCTCAAATGGAAATCATGGGTTCACCACTGCGGCCTCTTCAAAACCCTTTTCCCTTCTCTCCACTGCGGCCTCTTCAAAACCCTTTTCCCTTCTCTCCACTTCCTCCATCCTCTCCACTGTGCCCCGACAGCAACAAACAACAACATCCCCTGGCAACCCCATGACAATTTTCTTCCCTTCCTTTGTCCTTTTTCTTCTACTTCTTGTGCCGGCAGTCTGCAGTTGCTCTCTCTTTTCCTGGGAGTTTGACTGTCAAAATGTAATACCAATATGCTACTGTGTGTCTCTCATGAAGTTGGGATATTACACCAAAGCTCCACAAGACATCTGAGCAACAGGCAATGAAAAAGTGAGTGGAATTTTTCTCATGTTTTCATGGTCATCAAAATCCAGCAGACCGCCCCAAGTCAAATTGGATGATGCAAGAATTGTGCGCTTTAGAAACTTGCTGGGCGCATTTTTTGATGGTACAGATGGTTGGTTATACATGGAGTATGACCTACAAGTTCAGTTTCCATAGCTTTCATTGCCATCCAAGGGTTTAGGAATGGTAGCAGTGCAATGGTTTGTGATGCAGGACTATGCAAAGCTAGCCTAGATGATGATTGTGAGATCCAAAAATGATCAACAGTCACAATTAAAATATAAAATAAAATTCAGATCACACCACTTACATAGAATTTCAGTTAGGGAAAACAGTGATGATCCTAGGCCTTGTCACCATCCCACAGTGCGAACCTCCCAAATCTAAATTGAGAGTCTCAATGGATGATGTCTCTTCCGCTAGCTCAGGGATCAACCAACAACAATCAAATTTGTTTTCCCTTTCGAGGATTTCACAAAGGCTATGCCCAAAAGGGAATTATCAACAAAATAGAGATGGAGTAGTGTTTGATTAAGTCACATTCAAATTCAAGAAACAATCCCGTAGTTGCAATCAATCTAAAAGGACAGCTGGTCTAAGAGAAATGACAAGTTTTTAAATTAAATTTGAAAAAACCCAAAATAAACTCCAGGATAAATGAAGCAAATGGACCTCAGGCCACATGTGTAGGGCCCAAGTAGATTTAAGATTTTTAAATTATGTCATTAGTTTCTAATTTTATTAATTAGGATTAGATTTTCAATATTATTAAGTTTTCTAGTTTAATTAGGTTTCTTAGGCCCTAAGTTGTGTTTTCTTATTTATATAACATTGTAGATAATAAATTCTAGAGTTGATTAATTGAATCTGGGTTTGCCCATTGAGGTGCGTCTTCGTTAGCGTCTCTGCAGAGACTTGTTGAAGTGTCTTTTGACACTTGTTGAAGTGTCTTCTTCAGCACCATATTGTGATTAGGCACTTTCCGCAAGCCCTAACCCTAGGGCTTGCATCAGTTTGGTATCAAACCCGAACGATCCTTCAATTTATTGGTGTCCAGCAAGGATGAAAATAGCGGTAGCGGCGGGCGTAGCGGCCCGCCGCCAAACCGCTACGAAGCGGGCGATACGTAGCGTAGCGGGGATACGTAGCGGCATAGCGGTGCGATTTGAAAAAATTGCCTAAAAAATCTGAAAAAATTCCATAAAATCCAGAAAATTATAAAATGAAAGAATATGTGGTTCTTTTGCAAAAATAAGTAAGAAAATGAGGCGTAGCGGTGCCCTCAATATATGAAGTCCTGTATCGCTGTATAAATAGAAAATAATAGTAATGATTAGTTTTTTCACATGTATTCATGTTTCTTAGTCATACTAATTTGGTTGAGCCCTATTTCTTATTAGAGTAAAATTTTGCTAGAGCCTATCTTCAATTAGTGTGAAATTTTATTAGACTTTACTTTCAGTTAGTGTGAAAGTTGGCCATGATCCTATTTCTAGTTAGAGTGAAATTTGTTTGGTCTATATTTCTAATTAGAGTGAAATTTTATTGAGCTCATTTTCAAGTAGAGTGGAATTTGGCTAAGGTCTTGATTTTCAATTAAGTAATATTTGGCTAAGGCATGACTTTTTTATTTTTATATTTAGGCCCCATTGTGGAGCCTACCAATGGTTAAAGGCATTAAGTGCTTCAGGTTTTATTTTTTCTTGGAGGGTTCATTTAAATTTTATTTATACATTTCAAAGTGCCCATAAGTGGCCTCTAATGAAATAAAAGAGGGGGTCCATTTAATTTTTATTTATGCCTGTTAAACTATCCATAAGTGCCCTCTAATGATTCAATAAAAGAGGGTTTGACACACAAATTGAAAAATAAGAGGGGCTCCATCTAATTTTTGTTTAGAACTTAAATAGGGCCCATTAAGTGCCCCTTAATGAATTAAAATCAGGGCCAAAATTAAATAGGTTTAGGGGATTGACACACACAAATCGAGAAATAAAAGAGAGGCTCCATTTAATTTTTATTTAGAACTTCAATAGGGCCCATTAAGTACCCCCAAATGAATTTAATTTTTGTTTAGAATTTCAATCGGGCCCATTAAGTGCTCCCAAATGAATTTAACTTTTGTTTAGAACTTCAAAAGGGCCCTTTTAGTTTCCCAAAATGAAGTTAATTTTTATTTAGAACTTCAATAGGCCCATTAAGTGCCCCCCAGTGAATTTAAACCAAGGCTTAGATTAAATAGGGTTTGGTGCCTCTTGGCTTTTCCAACACAAAGATTGACAAAAATTGAGAAGGGGAGAGGAAGAGACTGTGGGGCTTATAAATTACCTTAAATAAATCAGATGGAAGGGCCCATATGCTGCCCAGTGCCCACTGCCCTATTTCGTGTGAAATGAAGATGGAGAGACAGTGGGAGAAGGGGGAAAGGAAAAGGGGGGAAAAGAAAAGAAAAGAAGGGAAGGGAAGGGAAAGGAAGAAGAAGAAGAAGGAAGAGGAGGAGCACCTGCTGCCGCCGCCGCCTCCACTTGCCACCGCTTGCTGCTGTTGCTGCTGCCGCTGCCGCTGCCGCCGCCTCCACCTGCCACCGCTGCTGCTGCCGCCGGTGGCCACCGCTGCTGCCGCCACCACCACCGATGCTGCTTTCTTCTGGTATGTTGTGCTCTATCTCACGCCCTTCCTTTCCTCATTTTTTTCCCCTTCCTTTCTTCCTGTTTTCCTCTCTTTCTTTTTTTTTTTCCTTTCCTTTCTTTTTCCTTTTCCCTTACTGTTCACTGTAGCGGCGACACGGTAACGTGGCGGCCTGTATGCGTAGCGGCCGATACGGGCCGCTACGGGTGCGATACCCGATTTTTCCCGGATAGCGTGGCGGCCACTGCCGCCACGGCCGATATTTTCATCCATTACTGTCCAGTCGAATACGATCCCATCTTCTTTCCTCCAATAACCTAGAATCTCTGAGCCGCAACCATTCCCACTCACATTCCCATCTTCCCAAGCCTAATCTCACCCTCATTGACTCTCACCCAACTTCCAAAACCCAAACCACAAGAGAGAGAGAGAGAGAGAGAGAGAGAGAGAGAGAGAGAGATTCAACCCCTCCATCATCTAATACTAGACCGCTGCCCCCCACTGGCACCACCATCACCTAACTCTTGAAACCAGAGAAGCAAGGAAAAAAAAAAAAACAGAGAGAGAGAGAAGCAGAGAAGAAAAAGCATAAGAGAAACAAAAAAAGGCATACCTGACACTTTCGTTGGCTCACTCAAGCTCCTTATTATCGAGCATCTTCGCCGTCATTGATAGCCATCCCAACCGAAACTGCCAGCACTGCTATCAACCACACCTGGACTCCATTGTTTCCATTGCCCAGTGTCGATCTGCACATGCGATCGTCAAGATTCCACCATCTATTGTCGAGTGCGCCACGAGCAGCCTTGTTCCACCAAATAGCAGCATCACCTTCATTGGTCGACTCTGCCCTTTCCAGCCGTGTGCAAAGCCCCGAAGCCATCACTACCATCGCCTCTCGTCAACGAAGGAAAATAAGAAAAGGGATAAAAAAAAAAAAAACCCTTGTCTCCCTTTCTTGTTCGCACAGAAATTGAGGTAAACCATCTAACCCCTTTTTGGCCTGGTTTCCAGCACAGATCGGTTCCAAGTCAGGTCCATTACAGGTCATCCTGACTTGTTTCCAGTGAGCCAAGCAATTAAGTCTAGCGACACAGCAACCACCACCAGGTTCGGTCGGCGGTTTGACTAGATCGGACAATCCAAATTTATTTTTGCGACATTGGGCTCATTTGGATTCCGATCTCCAATCAGTCTTCTATGAGCATATTTGTGGAGAGCGGATCTACACATCAGGTCAGTTAAAGCTTGAATTTGCACAAGGAAAAAAAAGGCCTCCTAAGAAAGTAGAAGTGGAGTCTTCATCTTCATCGATGGAGAAATTTACCGAAGCCGTTTCTCAATTATCAAAACCTAATCAAGTCAAAATTGCAATCAATCAAATCCAAGCATTGCAAGGATGGAAATCAGACTTGGCAATTTAGAAAATGATCGCCATGGGAGTAATTATCGATGTGTTGGACAAGAGATTGACAAAGGTTCTTACTTGCTAAAATCTCAAATCCAAGACAATTTGGCTCAAAACGATCTCAATGAGAGGCTCTCGCGTATTATCAAGAGGTGTCAAACAATAAAAACTAGCATTAAGGCAGTTGTATCAGAATTTCAAGAAAGGTATGAACTAGAATCCGAAGTTGATCAAATTCAACATGAAAATGAAGAAGATCAACATGCTGAAGATGTAAAGGAAGAGGAAAGCAAAGTGGACATTGATGATATGGATCTAACAACTGGTTTAGTGCTTTCACAAGAAGATCTATCCGTTGGCAACCCTATTGAATTTATCTTTGGGGATCAACAATGGAAACTGGGAGATGAATAATGGCTAATCAAAGATTATGATTTGATGGTGTAGATTCCACACATGGAGTGTCGAACCCATGGAGTGCCTAAGGGTTCGATCTCGCATCCACATAACATTCGGCTATCAAACGAGGTTATACACAGCAGCTGCAGATAAACCAACGAATCGGAAGTTCATCAGATTGATCTTTGACCTAGGTGGACATTTACCGAACTCGAGGTCGAGTTCTTTCCAAGCCAGGGAGAATGATGTAGATGGACCTCAGGCCACATGTGTAGGGCACAAGTAGATTTAGGATTTTTAAATTATGTCATTAGTTTCTAATTTTATTTTAATTAGGATTTGATTTCCACTATTATTTAGTTTTCTGGTTTAATTAGGTTTCTTAGGCCCTAAGTTATGCTTTCTTATTTTTATAGCATTGTAGAGAATAAATTTTCAGAGTTAATTAATTGAATTTGGGCTTTCCCATTGAGGTGCGTCCTCGTTATCGTCTCTGCAGAGACTTGTTGAAGTGACTCCGGACACGTGCTTCGGCACCTTATTGTGCTTAGGCACTTTTTGCAAGCCCTAACCCTAGGGCTTGCATCAGTAATTGCGAAGGAAGCCCAACAGAAGAAATTCTCAATCTCTCTCTCGACTCAACTACACCCGCCTTGAACAATCGCTCTTTTCCTCATTTGTTGGCCCAACCTCCCATGTACATTCCTCTTTTTTGCCCCCCCCCCCCCCCCCACCCCCCCCCCCCCCCCCCCCCCCCCCCCCCCCCCCCCCCCCCCCCCCCCCCCCCCCCCCCCCCCCCCCCCCCCCCCCCCCCCCCCCCCCCCCCCCCCCCCCCCCCCCCCCCCCCCCCCCCCCCCCCCCTCGCCAGTTACTCTTTTCAAAATGACTAGATTTTTTTTGCTTTAGAAAGCATAAAACTAAAGGCCCATTTGAAAACATAAAAAATAAAAAAATAAAAAAAAAGCTCTTATGTTATGATACAGAGTTTATATATCCATTAGTGTTTGGCAATCTTCCAATTGTGTTTTTCATTTTGAAGGAATTATAGCTTTGGCCTCTGGAATGGACAAGTGCCATGTTTTTAAAGAAGCATTTTAGCTAAAGAGGGAGGAATGAAGCTTCAAGAATTATAGGTATTTTAGGAAACAATAAACCTTAAATATTTTGTAATGTCGCAAATGCTCTTAAACACATTTTTTTTAACCCAAAACCCTTCCTTGTTTTCTCTCAGTCTCCTCTCCCTCTCCTCTCTCACAATGTCACCATTCAAAGCTCCAGCTCTCTCTCTCTCTCTCTCTCTCTCTCTCTCTCTCTCTCTCTCTCTCTCTCTCTCTCTCTCTCTCTAGTTCAATGCTCTTTATCCCTTTCCTTGCCCTAGATTTTGTTCTCCTCACCCTATATTATAAGTTGCAGAGAATCATTGATTCCCGAACTTATTCATAAGTCCATGTTTGTTTGGAAAATCTCCATTGAGAATTGTAGATTAGGGTTTTATGCACAAATCGTTGTAGGTTTTTTAATGCCTTTTTTCCATATCCATTTTATCATTGTCATCGTTGTTGTTTCTGTTGTCTTACAATTTTCTCAAGTTTGGTGGGATTAGTCTTTCTGAAGTGCGGTTTTCTCATGGGTTTCTTAATCATATCTATGGTTTTGCTTTGGTTTAATTAAGTACGTTTTTCTCTTGAAGGCTACATTTGTGAAGTATCTGATGGCTTGGATGCTTTTTGATTTCGAGGTGCAGATTGTAGTCAATGAAAATGTTAGCAACTCATTTCAGTTAAATGATGTTGTGGTCTTGAGATAGGAAAGAGCTATTCTTAAGTACTTCAAGAGTTTCATGCCGAAAATAGGTTTTTTTTTTTTTTTTTAATTGAGTTTATGAATTCAACAGGGATTAGGACTTGGACTGGGTAGGGTTTTGAGGTTGGATTTTGAGTTGATTTAGACCATTGGATAAGCCATTAGAATGGGTAGGATTATGTGGTTGGGTTTGAAATTTGGAAACTTTGAGAACAATCATTCTTGTGTTTTGTATGAGATTGGGACTATATGGAAACTGATTTAGACCATTGGTTACGCCATTGGATGGGTGGGATTTTGTTATAATTCTACCATTCAAGTCTATTACATTGAAGACTAATTTAGACAGTTTCATGATATTTACTTGACCAACCTATGCTATCTTATGAACCATATGATATCTATGGTTTTTAGTTTACCTTTAATTGTTTCATAATGTTTTGTGGTTTCAAAATTGGTTGATGAAGAATTTTGAGAATGTTGGAAAAAGTCAATAATGGTTATTGTATGAACATATTATGAGATGGAGATGAGCAAGCATTTTTTTAGCTAGAATTGAATTTTTTGATAATGGCGGAGAAATGCCCCACTAATAAGCTCTCATTTTTATGTTTAACAAATACTCTAATGTGACATAAGAGCTTTTCTTTTATAATTTTGTAAACAAACTAATTGAAAATTAGAACTTAAAAAATTAGAGCTTTTGTTTTAGACCTAATCTACTTAGCTCTAATAAAATTAGACTAGATTTTCCAAATGGTCCCTAACTCTCACTATACATACACTTTTCCTTCGCTAGTGTACACTTTACTTTGCTGGGTCACTTGGTATAACATTGGGGAAATCACAATTTTAGCGCACATCTGTGACACTGCTGCCTTTTCCACGATTATTGTGGCACTTGACCATGCAGAGAAGGAAGGAAAAAAAAAAGAACTTTATAACTTGTGAAGCAGAAAAAATTTGAGCTTTATACAAACATGCCCTTAATGTGCCTAGGGATTCTAACTCACCTCCAAAAAATGTGCATGATTCTCTTGCTCAATGCTAGGTATCATTGGGACAAAAAATTGGGTGTATTGAATCTCATTCAATTTTACATGCTATCTTACATTCTTACTACATTTCCTTGTGTTAGGTTAAGAACACCGCCTATTGGATTTCCTTTCTTTTGCAAGAAGTCGTGGCATAGAAAATGTTAAAGCATGTCTTCAGTAATGTGCAGAAGGGAGGGTCTTTCGTATCTTACAAATGCAGATGGTTCTCATATGTATTTACAAATGGCATCCACGACGAACAGGTAACCAGCTCCGTCTAGTAGCCTTTTTGTTTGTTTGATGATACTGGCATGACTATTATATATTAGGAGGGATAACATTGGGTTGGTGAAAAAGGCCCATTAGTGATATGGCCTCCCTTAGAAAAGTGCTGATACAAAACGTTGCCAGTTTCTGCAAAAGGTTTCCAGTTTTATATAAGCCCCATGAACCCCCACTAGACTGTATTTGCACCCCCTGCAGGCAATGTTCAAACAGGATGCTCGGCGCGGACACTCTCCTATTAAATGCTTTCAGATCCAGCACTGCATGCCAAGCCTGACTTCCGTGCGCACATAGTGTAAGTAGCAAAAAGGCCAAAACATCTTATTAAAGCATAAAGTACATGGGTTTCTAATAAAAACTTTTATGTTTCTTTTTTACTGATGTGGGACTCTATTCCTACACTAAAAGCAAATACAACATAGTTCATAAAGCAAAGAACAAAGAAAAGGACAAAAACTGCTTTTTGGAAAAAAAAAAAAAAAACTCTTTCAGAATTTTTTTTTTTAAGCACCACAAAATCGAACAGTCCAATTGTAAACTGTGATATATTTTTGAACTGATAGAAAGAGCTGAGTCCAAGACTTAGTTCACTCTAACTCCAAAAGGTTTGGAAATTTGTAATGATGGGGAGGTTTAAGCTCGTCACCTTACCAGTACATTCTTATTAAATATTTTGGAACAGGTAGGGGATTGCTGAGAAAATATTGGGCACTCCTTTTGTAAACCTGTGGGCTGTGAGCACTTCTTTTGATCCAAGTATTAAATTAGTAAGAAATGATAGAGATAGTGTATCTCAACTTGATTATGTTAGTGTAATTGGCAATTTAATGTATGCCATGAATTGTACTCGCCCTAATATACCATGAGTAAATTGAGTAGATATACTAGCAATCCTAGTATAGAACATTGGAATGCTGTAACTAGAGTACTTACATATTTAAAGCATGCTATACTGTATTGATTGCATTATTCTAGCTATCCAACTATAATTGAGTGTTATATTGATGCTGATTGGAATTTAGATTTAGATGATTGTAAGTCAACTAGTGGTTATATATTCACCTTCGGAGTTGCTGCAGTATCTTGAAAATCAAAGAAACTAACTGTGATTTCCCATTTTATTATGGATTTGAAATTCTTAAGCTTTGGTAGCTACTGGGATGGAATCTGAATGGATTAGAAATTTATTAGTTGATATTCCTTTGTGGATTAAACCAATTCCTCTTATTATTATACATTGTGATAACACCTCAACAATCATTACTGCGTACAATACCACCTATAATGGAAAGTCTAGACAAGTGTGATTACAACATGGCTATGTGAGACAACCACTTAGTGGAGTAGTAATTGCAATTGATTTTGTGAGATCAAAAGATAATTTGGCAGACCCTTTTGACAAAAGGCTTACAAGGAGAAAATAAAAGAAACACACTTATAATGGAAAATCCAGACAAGTGTGATTGAAGCATGGCTATGTGAGACAACTACTTAGTGGAGGAGTAATTTCAATTGATTTTGTGAGACCAAAGGTTAATTTGGCAGATCCTTTGACAAAAGGCCTTGCATGGAGAAAATAAATGAAACAACTAAAAGGATGGGTCCTAAGCCCATTGATCAATAGCGGGAACCCAACCTAATGATCGGCGACCCCGAGAACTTGGTTCAATGGGAAGAACAAGCTATTTAGATGATATGCACTGTGAAGTACTCACATGAAGAGAACGTGTTTCTCTAGACTCATTCTTGTCGTGTTACTTATGTGAGATTATTTTATTAGTACAAGTCCTATAGCATGAGAGGTTGGATTTAAGTCTTTAATATGATCTATATCCTATATGGTCGGGTGCAAAGCTGCCGGAGCACTCTTGATAGACTCACCTATATGAGTGTGGAAATGCGGCTGTTTCCTATGAGAATTTGGGCAAGTTCTCTATAGTACTCATGAAATCCAAGGTAAAGCACATGTCCGTAAACCGAATAAACTCTAATAATATACTATGATATATTTTTGAACTGATATAAAGAGTTGAGTTCAAGACGTAGTTCACTCCAACTCCTAGGGTTTGGAGATGTCATGTCGGTGAGGAAGCTCGTCACCTTACTCGTAAGATGCTTATGAGATATTTTGAAATGGGTGGGGGGATTGTTGGATTTTGTGGTGTTTCAAAATCCCAAAGGAGTTTGTCTTTTTCCAAAAAGTGGTTTTTATATTTTTCTTTGGTGTTTGCCTTTTGTAAAGTGGGTGTGTTTGCTTTTGGTGTGGAATCCCACATTAGTAGTGAAGCAAACCATATGAGGCCTTTGTTAGAAGCCTCATCTACTTTATGCTTTTAGATATTTTGGTTTTTTTTTTTGTTACTAACCCTATACAGTTGCACGAGTCGGGCTTGAGTTGGGGTGCTGGACATGGAAACGTTTAATCGGGTGAGTGTCCATATCGCACATCCTGTGCTCTCTTTGCGTGCAGGGGTAGGATAGGAGTTAATGGGACCCATATATACTTATTACAATTGGCAACCTTTTGCAGATATTTTATTTAAATTTTTTATTGAAAAATAAAATTGCAGTTTTGCCCTTGTAATGTTTTGGATTTAAACCCATTTATTTTTGCTCTTTTTTGAGATGTTGTGGAAGTATATGTTATTGCCACAGTTATGATTGTGGGTGATGTGGCCCACTCTTGCGGATTGGGAAAAGGGGTCATCTGCTTCCTTGTAAATTACCTTTTCTGTGGCAATAACTTATTTTGGGTGATAAGCCGATAACACTTCCTGGTTACAATATTTTTCTATTCGAGCAACGACTGGAGTCCATAATTTAGACTTGGAGTGCGACCAGTGTGAATCTTCCAAAAAGACTGTGTATCTTGGAGGCGGTTCTGCTTAGAACCTTCACGCTGGGTTTCAACCCAAGGGGCAGAACTTATCCTAAAGAGAGTGTCGTCAGATGTGCCTCTGCCAACTGTTGCAACGCTGCTTCTCTTTTATCTTCAAAATCAACGCGACAGCTTAAGGACTTGCACATCGGTCTTCATTTCTTACTTTAATTAATCTATTTGACAGTAGCCCCAAATTCTGTAGCTTCTATTTCCAATAGTTTGGTCACTGATTTGGCTTTTTTCGCAATATCTGGTCTTTTTCCCCCTTGATCCACGGGCCTATGGTTGCCGCCCCCTAATGGGAGTATGGGACAATGCTCAAACTAGTGCAATAGATGTGATGAAATCAATGAAATCTGATTTGTAATTGAAAATGTGAAAGGAAGTGTTGCGAAGTGTCTTAACCAAGATTGCCTTTGCCGTTACAGTCTCTTTATAAGCAAGGTGAGAAGGACCTTAGAGGTATTTCTATCACAATAAAAAACCCTAAAGAGGGGAAAGAAGGGAGAAATGACCTAATATAATCCTATTGGTTGAGAATTTGAAGTTCTTAACTGATGTGATGGAGAATTTTCTCCTATGAGCGTCCGCATGTATAGTCCAGCCGTATGATGCCCACTTGGACCCAACCTTGGATCACTTATTCCCCCACGATTTGGCACTATGCCTAATTTTATGCTCATCGGACAAACCTTTACTCACTGTTGGATTGAATCTAAAAAACATCCATGGTTTAAAAACTATTAAACTTTAAGGCTTTTATAGAGAGCTAGGATATTCTAATGGGTCTTATTTTTTGCATAACTGGTATCTGTAAAGAGGCCTTTCCATCTATTCTACCCCCTATGAAAGCATCCAAGTGGACCCCATGAGGTGGACTGCATAAGCACATTATGTGGTTTGTTTGTAGGCGAAAATCTTCCCTTCAACCAATATGGCTGATTAGTTAAACAACATTTATGCGATAAGGGCTGATACCAGTGCCATCTCAATTTAGCATATCCGTAATGGATGATACATGGTTCCAGTTGAATGATGTTTTGAACCATGCTCTCAAAACCAGTTCAAGTACCTATTATAAAATAACAGAGAAAGTATTTCATGTACCATTAAACCACCATGACAATCAATATCTTTTTGCCATGTATTGGAAAATGATGGTAGTGTTTGTATCAAAATTTTGCTTACAAGATCCTGCATCACTGATGTGGAGTGAGCTTGTACCGTCTTCCCAGGTTCTTTCGCCACCAAGGAGCTTCTTTGGTGTTGAGGATTTTCTAGATGATGACAACAGCCGCCCTTATACCTATAAGAAGGAGAAGAAATCAAAAAACCTGCACAAACACATCTCCTTCAAGCAACGAACCATTGCATACATGGAGCCTTTCTCGCTTGATGTGTTCATCTCCAAGCGTTTTGTTTCAGCTTCACTCACCCACAGAGTGACAAGTAAGCAGGTTGCAGTTGCGGGCACCAACTCCAAGGACATCAAAGCAGTCCTCAAGTCCAGATCTGATATAGCTGCATGCTTAGCAATTGGCCAGATCCTAGCTGACAGGGCAAGGGAAGCTGATGTGTACACTGCTTCCTATACACCAAGGGAGCGGGACAAGTTTGAAGGGAAGATCAGAGCAGTCTTTCAATCGCTCATCGATAATGGAATTGATGTAAAGGTTTATCTCGACTGAGCTATCATATGCATGTTCTTGATCTCTTAAAAGTATAATGAATCTTGCTCACTATTAGCGAATAAACCCATAAAAAATGACTGAAAAAGTTAAATGCATCTGGTTTGCTAAAAGCCGATCAAATTCATCTCATAGCACGCTTTTCAAAGTGCAGTCTCTTTTTAAAACAGGAATACAGACGGGAATGAGATGAGCTTGTTAAAATATTATACCATCTCATTTATCGACATTTAGAGTTCCTACAAGTCGGCACAAAAACACTACAAGTGAAGCTCATGTGGGTGAATGCTTTAGTGATCCAATGGATGGGAATGATGGTCTAATCTTATATGCAGGATCACAGTAGTAGGAGAGATTGTAAGGTCAAAGGGATCTGCTTTTCTGACTTGCTACTGTTGCATTGATTTTTATGCCTATTTTGTCAGGGATCATCATCCATGCTACGGTTCATCATGCGCATCTGTGTGGGTCACAAATAATGGGTTCTATTGTACAGATATTGGGGATTCACTCAGGGTAAGATTCAGCCTTTGGACTCTGATCTACTACTGTTTTAGGGTCAATGAGCAGAGGCTGCCAAACCACCAATCTTCTGAGATTCTAAAACTATTTAGAGGCTCATGGATCCCTCTCATTTTGGTTACAATATGGATAGAAGAGAAATATTCAGTTTCGGCATGGGCGACTTATATGCCCATCAAGGAGTTATCTGATGCATTATGCACAGGTTCCTGATTCTTTCTAAAGATGAAAAGTGGCTTATTCAAATGACACCTTTCAGAACAAAAATTGCTTATCATGAAACATATGGAAATAATTTTTGTTAGTCTTTAAGGCCCATTTGGATGAAGAGGAAGGTGGAGAAATGGATCGGTAAAAACTGTCCACAGTTCACACTTGTACTAGGGATACTTTTCTCCACTTGTTTTATATCTATATATTAATTATTTAGTTTATAAGAACCTTTCTTCTCTGCACCCAAATGGGCCCTTGGTGAAATGAAACCTTTATATTTGTATTGATGTGTGGAATCCTGCCATGGAAACCCCATCGAGTGAGAAACTGGGATCATGTGGAGTTATAAGGTTAGCGTTATCTGCTTGATTGTCTCATATATTCATAGAACTCGAGATACTGCAGTTGATGCAATCTCTCTATATGAATAGACTAAATAGACATGGTTAATGAGAGGGTTGGACAGGGATTGGACTGAAAATACAGGAGGAAGATAGTGAAGCTCAGAGAGACAGGTGTTTTGTTGGGAGGTTTTTAAGGAAGGATTGGAGGAAGTTATCAGGAAAATGGTTAATCAGTTGCTTAGGGAAGAAAATAAAACCCAAGGTTGTGTGAGTAGAAATGGAACTGTCTGTGAAAAGAAGGGGAAAAAGGGTTTTGAACTTTGAATACAATGGGTATAATGACATTGGATCATAAGATGTTTCTTGGAATGCCAGAGATTTGAGCACACTAACCAAGTTCACTGCAATTTGAGGCCTCTTAAAACCTGTTTTAAGAAAGTTTCATTTAAACCAAGTCAAAGCCAGCTGATATTAGAGAAGGTAAGGTCAGGTCTTCTTTTCCGCAAATAAGAATCTCATAGTGTTGGAGCTTCTGGGGGTCATCTTTGCTTGGGAGGGATGTGCTCAAATGAAGTTCCAATTTTAGCAGGAACCTAACCATGTAGGGGGAGGTGGTTTCTTCCATGGCGTGTGTGTTGGCCAAACCGACTCCCATTATAAGAGAGGTCCTGAGATTTTAGAATGTGGGTGACCAATTTGCTGCTTCCAGATGAAGGGAAAAAAACATACAATGAATGCATTGATTTGATGGCTAACAGTGTCAATAAGAGCTAATTTTTTTTATAAATACATAATCAACAAGCCTTCCATTTGGTTGATGCATAAGCGGACCCAAAAACCAACCAACATGTTGATGGAAAGTGGATTCATTAACATGGCAGCATATAAGGGCATGAACACACAAGTCTAACAAAAAAATATCATAAAAATAAAAATAAAAAAAATTAATGAAGCTCGGAAGACCAGACTTTTTTTTTCTTAATTTAGTTTATACTGAAATTGGAGCAGTAGCATCAGTAGATGATGTGTCACAAGCTTAGTAATCGGAACCTCCCATTCCCCTACTCGGTCCAGCTTCGAAAATGTGGATCAGCGTTTTCGATGCGGATCCATCCTCTGAGTGCGGTTCGAAGATGCTCGGAGCACGGATCAACTGAATATGAAGCAAACCGTGCAAAGTTTTTAGTTTATGTGCATTTTCTTTTTCTGTAAGTTTGACTTTTATTTTTTAAATGAAGAAACTTCTTCTGACTTATTAATTATTGTCTATTTTATGTAGTCAAATTATAAAGCTATTTTTTTCTCCATTTTTTATACTTGAATATATGGATAAGATATATTTTTGCTCATTAGTTAATTGTTGATAAACTCATAAATAATATACTGTATAGGCGCTCTAGAGGCGTTTCGGACATATAATTATTTTAAAGTTTAGCGTTTCAGCGCTCCCACTCCGTATTCTGGGCACTTAGATCACAAGACATGATAGCAAACAAATGGACCTCTTGCTTAGATAGCTATATCCTGTGGCACCAACGCCATGAAGGCAGACCAATGAAAGTCCTCTGTATCCTTGGGTTCAAGGATAATCCTATCATCTGCACCCCATCCCATCAATTAGAGACCAGCGAGAGTTCCAAGTTCTAGTCTTATCATCCTAATATTGTTGGAAATTAGGTGGGCCTCTATGATAGGTTTCAAAACTTTTGACTCACTTGATGCAGGGATCAACTATCCAGAAGGCTACCAATTCATTCAAGATGCAAACCATCAATCTCACATATCAAGATCAGTAAATTATCTACAAGATAGAAAACCAGCAACAAACATGCAACAAAGATCTATATCATACAAGGAAATAGATTATACCTTAAGAGCTCGGTTGTGCTCTAATGGAGAATTTGTTACTTTCTTTGATGACGAACTCTTTCACAAATCAAATAGGTTTCTCCAAAACTCAATGGTCTTCCACGCTATAATCCGAATCAGAATCCCTTTCTAAAGAATATGGGTGAGATCTTCAATAGAAGACAACTAGGAACTCTAAGGAACTAGAAAAGAGAAAATGAGAGATGAATATGTGCAACTCTTGCACACTTAGGGCTGGGCGTGAATCACCTTATGGAGTAATAATAGTGGACGTCTAACACCCCTTGCATCTCTATTTATTGCTTTTGCAATTCCCACTTACTAATTTCTATTAGATGTCTCACTTCTAAATTAATTAGTAACTTTCACTTCTTTCTTAATTAAAATAGAAGTCTGACTTCCATTAGAATTAGTAGCTTACTATTACAACTATTAGAAGTCTCACTTCAAATAGAAATAGTAATTTTCCTTTTAGAGTTCAACTAGAATTAGTATCCATCTGATGGTTGGGCTAGCGTGGGGACCACTTAGGATCCTTAGAAAGCTGGCTCCAATTGGGACTCGCGACACCACATCTCATGTGCAGTCCGGGCCCACAGTTAATTGCAAATAACTCCACTATATAAATGTAATTGAACTCCAGTATTAGAAAATTACATAGAAGACCCTAAACTTCCCTATCACCACAAGTAGGCCCCTCCATCAATATCCATGGATTAATTGGACCTGTCTTCCAAATTAGATTCACATCTTATTATCCTTGAGCCTCAATTAATTATAATGATCATAGGTACCTTTCCAACTAACTCTTAATCGGAATGGGTGCGCACTTACCAATGATAAATCCATTAATTGGCACAAGAGGATATTAGAGATAGATTTCATCTTGACCATTGAATGTTCTCATAGCTCTACTACCACGTACCCAAATCACCGAGGTGTTGACCTACAGTTGGTCTCACTCATTGGTGACTCAAAGCAAATGAATAGATAGAAACTTGAGTTCATTAATGTCTCAGGATTGAGAGCTTACTGCTAGGGAATTATGAGAGCTGGTCCTTCAATACATCCAATGTACTAGCACCATGATTCAGAATCTTTCATTCTGATGATCGAGATAAATCACACTATCTCATAGTGATCAAAGTGTTGTGATCAAAGTGCTGCAACATTGTCAGTATGAGATGTCCAGTCTCATCACTGGTTGTGAAGATATTTAAGTATAAGATTTGCTACACATATCTCCCGTATGTGGATCTCATCCATACACCACACATGTGTTACATCTAATATACTTGTGGACTCCGGTTCATCTCATGAACCATCATATCATTCGTATTGGTTATGTGTAAGTATATAATAAATCACAATTCATCTCATAAAAAGAAAGCATGAATATACTGATAAATAAAAAAATTAATCAATTTATTATATCATCTACTGGATTGAGTCCATAAAACTAACAAATATAACTAAAGGTAGTGCAGCAGGGTCTGTTTAGCCTTACTTTAAAAAAAAAAAATTTTGTTCCTCAAAGGAAAAAGAATAAAAATGATTTTATGGGAAAAGGTCTCTTACATGGCTCATGCACGAACACAGTACCAATGGCATAGAAAAGGCCTTCCTGCTAATTTTGACTTCTTTTTTTTTTTTTTGCCTTTTATTATTAAACGATATCCACTCATTTCATTTGAATAATGATATTGTTGCTCGTATCTTCTTCATCTTCTCCATCCTATTTCTCCATTTCTCCCATTCCATTTCTCGCCTGACGACAACATATACCTCCATCATACTCAACCTACAAAGATGTTGTCTAGGAGCCCTGGCGAATGGCGATATCATATATATTCCATGCACGAATGCCACCATAATTTGCTAATTTAAAACTATATTCACCACCAACAGCCATCTTTATAACTGGGCTGCTATGAGCAACCCATCCTCCAAGAAGATTGCCTTCAAGATCATATACATGCACAGTGCCACTCATGTAGCCGACCCATGATCGTGTGCCGAAAGAAGAAGAACTAATGATGTTGGAACTCTTGCAACCGACAGCCAATTCCATCCCATTGCACAAGTAACCCATTTGAACATCCGGTTTAAATCATTCCATCATTGGACATGATCATGGCCTCAGTTCTCCTATTATCATTGTCACGTCCCCAAAATAAGAATTGGGGAAAAACGTGAAAAATTAAAATAAATTCAAATTCCTGTGTTTAATACAACACAAGCTTCCAAAAGTGGACCCACATAACATCACAAACCGTGGTGAGTCCAAATAAAATCTCATTAATTGCAACGGAAACTTCGTTCAATTGGTATTCAGTGACCATAAATAAGATCCAACACGAAAATCAAATAAATATTAATAGTTAAAGTTGCAGAATGAATAAAACAATTACTAAGGAAATGTAAATTATTAAAGAAAGTTCATCTAAGGAATTGCTAAGATGACGTTCACTCTCATGCAGGCTCAGACGGCTCCGAAACCGTCTCCGGCATTCCACTCGGGTTCATCAGTTGGCTCAAACGCTTCAAGCGTTTGATCCTCCTCCGTCTCCTCGGTAGGGTAGGGCTCGGTACCTATGCACCAATAAACAAAGTAAACAGCAAGTACGAAAGCATAATTTATAATTAAATACCATTACGAGAAGAATAAAGACAAGTGTGATCATATAGAAGTAAAAGTGAAGATATACGCGAATGAACGTATGACATAAATCCAAATAAAACAAATGGAGCAATAAGATTCACACGGAGACAAGTGTCCCCGTTGTGGGTGGTCAACCCTATATAATCGGGAAAGCCCGTCCATAACGTCGGTGGTCAACCGATCAATAAACAAAAATCAGGATAACCTGTTCACATTCATAGCGGATTATAAGTGATCCGGACACATCGGTGATCAACCGTCCATATACGATCTGCAGTCGTTCAAAAATGACCAACATAAAAGAAACATATATGCATAATAGACCTGAATAATAATGCTCCGACACAAGAGTCCTAAGTCAAAATGAAGTGCTGGCCAATCCATAATCCATATCATAGTCAAATCCACATCCATAATTTGCCAAGCAACTTCATAGCCCATAACACATAACAGGGTATGCATCTAAAGGAATACATATCCTAAACCGCCATATATATGCATGCGAAGGTCAAAGAATAATCACAAGCCAATCCTAATGTCAGACATAAGGTCTCGTACCCAACAACCACAAGAATCTCTAAATAGATAAAAGGTCAACACATCCCTTCTCAATCAATGGTGCATAGACCCAATTAAGGGTTTTCCAATAAAGATGGGTTGAGCCTAAATCCACTAGGATTTCCCCGAGGTCATACAAAGCACTAAACCCCATGTTAGTAATATACCGTATACCCAGACGGTATTTACTTGGTCCAATTATCCAATTAATAAAGTTCAAAAGTATAAATTTAACACATTAAAATCAAAGATACCATTTAAAAATTAATTTGTATTTATAAATCAACTAAGGCCCTTTCTTCAAATTCTTAACACTAATGGGGTGTATGGGAAAGCTATATAAAGTTGGACTTCTTTTTCCAAGACAAGTCCAAGTCAAGGTCAACACTCATATTATAATAGATTAACACCAAGTGGTATCTCTCTCCTCATGTATATCCAGAGAGCCAAACCACTCTCTTTGTGCATGACATAACCCATTCAATTCCAGAAGTGAAAGTCACGCCTGATGTAGCATGGACACTAAGATAGTGGGCCCCACCATCTCCAATCCCAGGATCACCCTCACACAATGGACGCCCAACCATGTATATGCGGATGCGTGGGCTAGATTTGTAATCACATCAGCCAATGGACCCCACCACTAACTGATATCCAAAAATAAAACCAACCCCTTGATGATTGACACCTCAAACCTTGTAAACCTTAGATCAGTGGTCAAATGGGACCCAATCCTTATTTCATTTCAATACCCATACAAGCCATAACCGTCCCTGCATGCCCACTTCATTACACTTCATTACAGAACCCATTCATGGAATGAGAAGGCTACACGTCCAAGGGGTGTATGGATAGTGGGCCCCACTTATTAAGAACCCAAGATGGGTGTATTCTCCAAGGTCGCCCAGGCATGTTTGCCCCTCTGATCAGACCAGATCTGTGATAATGAGATAAAACAATGAATCTCACCACATGATTCAAGACACAAAGGTAATCTCAACAGAGGGTTGCATTCTGCAACATATGTCCATCGGGACGGTGGACCACACTGCGCCCAGTCCCAAAACAACCTCACCACCCATCTAGTTCGCCCGCCGTGTTTGGCTACAGGAACAGACCAGATCTGTCCACGGCCCACATCAAGATTAAATAAAAAGAAAGTAGAGTAAATCAAACCTTAGGGCATAAAAGGGGTTTCTACATGCATCTAACACTAGAATCAACGAGAAACACAAGCATTAAATTTACAAATTATGATTAAGTACTTGCCTTTCACCGGGGTTGAAGAAAACGCAACAGATCTAACCAATACCCAACCCGAGATAACCGGGGTGCTCGATCACAAAATCTGACATAAGAAATGGAAAAGAATTGCCCAAATGAGCAGATCTATTATAACCCTACCCAAAATCTAACATTGGAAAGAAGAAGATAACCCAAGAGTATAGATTTACTCCTAATGATTTGAGGAGAGGGTTACCTGAGATAAGAAGGTCGAACCAAGAATGATGGTATCCTCTGATCTTGATTCTAATGGCTGGATCCTAAAGTTGCAGAGGCTTGGGAAGTTGAAAGAGGAAGAAGACGAGAAAGAAGAACCGGGAGGAGTTGCAGAGATAAGTGATGAGAGATAAGGATGAGAGTTTAAAATAGGGATTAGGTTAATGGGCTTAAGTTATTGGGTCAAAACTACGGGTCAGGTCATCTACCCTTCAACCCAACTCACCAATCCACACATCTAATCTAACGCGTGCCCCACTTAATCCTAACCACTTAAATAACTAAAATACATTTAATTAAAATAATACTAATATTCTAATTAAAATATAATAAAATAATATAGGTGGGACCGGGATCTTACAATCATCTCCAAAACCACCTTTGGCTGGCACCTGAAGGACGACATCTGCAGCTCCTAGCGGAGCATTTATTGACCGTTAGAAGAAACTACTGGAGTGCTACAAACTTCCTTTCTTCAAAGAAGAACAAATCTTCATCTTCATCTCTTCCTCAATAGGATTCTTCCAGGAGTGTAGTGGGTTATGGGTTGGGCAAGAAATGAAGTGAGGTAGATGGAGAACCAGGAGGGAGAAGAGAAAGAAAGAAGAGGAAGAAGATGACATTGTGCAACGTTTATCACCCCTCAATAAAAAAAAAAAAAAAGAAGGCAAAGAAAGAAGTCAAAACCGGCACTGTTGTAATTATGATTTTCGCACACGGGTTTTTTTTCTGTATAATTCTCAAAAGAGAAAATAAATACGATAAAAACTAGAGAACATGTTTGGATGCATAAATTAAATTATTTCGTAACTTTTTGTAGAAACAATTAATATGATGAAAATATCTCTAAATAAAATATAAACTGAAAAATGTAAAATAAGTCTAAATCATTTTTATAATGGAATGCGCATATAAGCGGTCCATCCCTCCCTTCGAAGGTAGGTGTTGGGTTTAAAAGCCATGCACTATTGTTGCGCGGCTACAAAATATACTCTTTTTAGGAGGCTCACCTAATACAACATGGGACTCCCTTTTGGAGATAGAATATGGGGCCACTTTATAGAAATTGAAACATAGATCCGTCATTTGTTGTTGTGAACATGAACCCACTTTTATGTGGGAACACCTATATGAATTGTTGTATATGGAGCCCATTTTTTGAAATTATAATATAGGACTCATCTTTAGGAATTAGAACAAGGGGCCTACTTTTATTGGAATTAGACATGGGGCCCACCATTAGGAATCCCAACTCAAGTCCACCTATAGGAATTACAACAAGGAGGAGTGTTCATATATGGGCCTAGCTGGGCTGGGTTGAAGAATGTTTGAGCCCGGCCCGACTTTTGGACGCTAGCCCCAAGCCCGGCTCGGGCCATAATTTACTGGCCGAGCCCAACCCGTTTTGTATTATAATGAAAAAAGAAGGGCTTTTTAGTGTCTTTATCTATACAAGTGGTGGGTACATGCGTTGCACATAGTTGTCATTAAAATAACTATATTAATTCGCATTTTATAAATCCATTCTTTTTATTTATCATTCAAAATCTTTTTGGGATCTTTCTTGAGTTTTTGGGGTTGATTTGTATAGTTGCATTTGGTTTTAATTAAATTAAAAGGGCAAAAGAATCAAATCCTTAAAATAACTATATTAATTCGTATTTTATAAATACATTCTTTTTATTCATCTTTCAAATTATTTTTGGGATCTTTCTTGATGTTTTGGGGTTGATTCGTATAGTTGCATTTGATTTTAATTAAATTAAAAAGGGAAAGAATTAATCCTTAAATAGGGATAGCTAATGAATGTTCTGCGATTGAATATATAAAATAGGGAAGTGCTACAAAATGCTTGTCTACATATGCAAATTAATATTCAATTGTGAGATTTAGACCCCAAGAGGAGTGGGTAGTGGTAAACATATATTCTAATAACACAAACCGGATTTTGGCTTGATAAATTCATAACTGGTTTAAAACTAAGAAGATCATAGTGAATCTTACTAATTCTTTCTTTGTTTTTCTGTTTTCAGAGTAAATTTAACTTTTTTATTGGTACTAAATAGATCCATACTGAAAAAATAAAAAGAATTTAGAGTACTAATATTTTTCTTCTAGTACAGACAGAAGGTGTTCATTGTTACAACCATATGATTGTGAAATCTTTTTTTTTTTTTAAACATATGAATGTGGATTTAATGAGCTATATCATCAAATAAAAGAAAAATAATGGTCTTCCCTTTACATAGGTAGACTTAGTGGCTTAGTCAAGCTCCTATATATGCTTTTAAATGTGTCACCTTTTTCTTTCTTGCTCTATTTTTTTAGTTAAGATAAAGATTCACCGTACTGAGCTGCAAAGTGACTGAACAATTTAACTAAAAATTAAGATCCACAATATGATGGAGAAAGATTAAACAATATGACTAAATTGATACGGATGATCACATGCAATCACTACATCAAAAACGAGAAATTGGAACGGATTACCATTCCTAATCCGTATGTTCTTAATCCGTTCATCCGTTCCAATTTCCTGTTTTTGGAATGGATTAACGGATTAGGCACGGTTTAGGAACGGATGAACGGATTAGGAACACACGGATTAGGAATGGTAATCCGTTCCAATTTTCCGTTTTTGATATAGTGAATCAATATCCAGACCCCGCCCCCAAAACAAAAATAAATAAACATAATGGCTCCTAAGAAATTTTTTTATATATCAGTTATAGGGTAATCATTTATGTACACTAAGCAATACAAAAATCTATCCACAAAGTCATCATTGTCTTACGGGGGAGGTTGTCATTTTACCCCTTTATAAAAGAGTCTTGTAATACAGATCATCGAATTATTTGCATGTCTTCATTGACAATGAATGCGTAAAATTAAGAGAAAGGTAAACAAGACATGCCATACTAAGATTCAAAGGCCAGAAAATTGACTCGCATAGAGTTAACACGTCGGGAGTCATGTTTTTTTATAAATAATTTAAAAGATATTTAAAAAATGAAACCATTACTTAAGAAATATAAATATACATTTATTTACATGCATTCATGATAACTTGTTAGTCCAAATTTAAGTAAGAAAATGAAAAGAATAATATTACATATTACATAATTTGTTAGTCCAAATATCAAACGTACAATATAAGTTTCAAATTATACTCCAGTCATCATTTTTAAGTTGTTGACTCTAAGCCTCATGCATAACTACCTAAAATTAAACATTAAGTGTTTAATATTAGATCTACCTATCAAATGGTTTAGATTGCAAATAAATTATTAAAATTAGATGACTTGGGAGATTCAAGAGTCAACTCAAAGATTTTCTCAACCATGATAAAATGTAAAAGATCAAATATAAGTTTCAAATTACACTCTAGTTAGTATTTTTAAATTGCCGACTCCAAGCCTCATTTATAATTACTTGAAAATAAACATTAATTGTTCAAAATCAATATTACCTATTAAATGGTCTAGAATATAAATAAATTATTAAAATGAGATGACTCTTTAAAACGAGATGACTCGGGCGAATCAAGAGTCAATTTGGAGAGTTTTCCAACTATAAATAAAACAGTGATGTAAGATCTATATGACTTTGACCTCAAGTTAAAATTCTATTCGATGATCCTAATCATAGAATCTGTAAGTACCTAAAAATTACGGGCTTGGAATCAGGGATTAGGAACCCTGTTTTAAGTAGTCTGGATGAAGATTGACGTGGCTCCGACTGAACCTGAAAAAGGAAGAGAGGAAGCAAGTCAGAGGACCCTGGCTGTGGGCAGCACAAGGCTCTCCGATGTTTAAGTCAGTTCAGGGACTGAGTAAGGGAGATGGAGAGAAATTTGCAAAGTGAGAGTATGTGTTTTTGGGTTGCATACCTTAGAATGGAGTTGGAGCCTCTATTTATAGGAGAGGGGGTTGACTTGTATGGGCGAGCCCCATGATGGGTTTTGCCACTCGAGTGGCTATGTCCACTCAGCCCATGCTTCATTAAATGCATGTCTTACCTACCCATTCCTCATTAAATGCCAATCTTATCGGGCCAGGCGGCGGCTGACTTTCGGGCCTAGTCTCATCGGGCCTGGCCTGGAGCTATGCTTTGGTGCGCACGCGACCCGCCTAACGCCGTTTTGTCAGGAATGATGGGCCGCAGGGCACGCCTTAGAGCGTGCCTTAGCTCTGTCAACGGTCCCATCAGCATCTGTCTCATCCACCGTGCCGAGGTTAATTTATAGGGACCAATGCCATTTGACCTCGGGGCTCTCACCTCGGCAGGCGCAGTGACCCATCAGCCGGGGTCCGTCCTGACCGAGCGGAGGCATGATTAGCTGGATTTAATCCAAGGCTAGTCCTGATCTCGGCTTAGTGAAAACATCCCCACACAATTGCCTCCCAGCTTTTGAGCTCTTAGAGTATCCCAACTCTTTGAGGTCGGAAGCTGAGAAAGACTCCTAGAAGGATTGCCGAGATGCGGTGTGCCGCAATGCCGCGCTGTCCTGTATCAGGGTCCGGAAGAAGCCCAAAAGGCTCGCGATTTTGTAATCTTATCACGGCTTTGGTCGCGGGTGCCTCGATATTATCCGTTGTCGCCTCGATGCCCGAGGCATTAAATGGCGCACGGAATTTAGGCTGGCGATTCCATGTGTCATCCTTGGCGTGGTCGGCCCGTCTTTTCATAGCGGCGCTCGTAGTGAAAAGACGCGGCCTTTTCAAAATTCGAAAAGGCGCCATCATTGGGCGCTCTGTTTTTAGCTATAAGTAGGGGGAGGCGCCCCCTACCCTTCTTCTTCTCTCTTTATCTTTGCCTTCCAAAATAGAGAGAGAATCCTGCAGAGATTTTTCGGAGGAGAGCATTCGCCGGAGAGAGAGGTGCTGTCAGAATCGTGCTTCCGCAGGCTCGAACACCACTCTGCCCTTAGCTCTCGTAAGTCCTCTTTCTTCTGTTTCATTTCTTCCTGCGCTTAGGGCTCTGTCTAGGGTTTTTTCTGTCCTTCCGTCCCTGTCCTTTCTTCTTCTGGTTTGTTCTTCGAGAGATGGGCATATATAGTCACTGGATAGGGTCCGAGAGGGGGTTAGCCGACCTTAGAGCCAAGTTCAGGATACCTGACGGAGTCCTAGTTAAGGCGGCCCCTCCTGTCTCCTATGCCGATGGTGGCATCTTCGACGGCTGGATGCCGTTTCCCTTAGTGGCCGTCATCGAGGGCAGGGTTAGGTTTCCCCTTCGCCCTCTACTTAGGGATTGCCTTAGGGCATGGAACCTCTGCCCCTGTCAACTGATGCCTAACAGCTTCAAGATTGTATGGGCACTGACGTGCTCAATAAGGTCCGGGGCATTGGTCTTGGCGTCCATGATATTGAGGACGCCTATGACCTATGCAAGTCCGGGAGGGATATGTATTACCTCCGTATCAAGCCTGGTTGGAGGCCGTTCGTGCAAGCCTTGGAGGATTCCAATAAGTATGCCGGGGACGACCGTCTGGTGGTTTCGGGCAACTGGGAATTTGGTGATGACGAGCCCATTGCACAGAGATCGTTCAAGATTCCTCGTCATCTCGGCACTCCTCCAAGTAATTACAGTCTTAGCATGCTTTTTTATATTTCTTGCTTCTTTGTACTATCAGACTTATGTTATTTGTTCACTCTGTAGGTGCTCGTCAGAGGAAGGCGGTAGCTAGCCGAGACGGTTGGAAGAGGAACAAGTCTTGGATCCAGTCCTTGGAGAGCTACCACGGCCACGAGGACAGGTCGGCGTGGAAGCTTCTAGGGTACCAGCCGAGATATAACGGCTACAAGAAGTACGCCGCTCATCGTTCGGAGGCTGCGGTGGAGGTAGAAGAGCAGAGTGGAGAGGAGGACGAGCAAGCCGCGGCTGACGCTTGAAAGAAACTGCGATTCAGATCTGAATTAGCGGAAGACATTCATGGCTAATTTGTAACATGACAGATTTAAAAAAATCTGATTTGGGCAGCATAAATCAGCCATAGAGATCGCATGAGAACTCCATGAATTCATGACCAACAAGTGTATAATTTAAGGAGAATGAAGAAGACTATTACCTCGAAGATTTGTAGACTTCAAATCTCTGAAAAAATAGATCCAAAGGCCCGAACTCAGACTTGCAATTAGCAAACAAGTTGCTGGAATTTTCTGCAGTAATATTGCCTTTGATCTTCTTCTCTATCTCACTTCCAAATCTGATTGGCTAAGATGGTGGGATCTTAATCTAGGAATTGAGAACTATTTTCCCAAGGAAAAATCTCAGACCTAAAGCTCTATTCAATGAAGAAGAAAACAACCCAAGGCTGGACGTGTGGGAGGGCTCTCTTGCACTCTCTTAGTGTGTGTTGGACGTCCAAGGGGGATGAGGTTTCTTTTATAGAAACTTTGGGATAGCTTTCCCATAAAGTTATCTCTCCTAATTCTCAAAGATGTCCTAAAAGGAAAGTATAATCTAAAGATTTATTTCCTTTTAGATACAATCCAATTAGAAAAGGAAACTAAGGAACTTCCCATGCAATTAGTAATCCTAGTTGTACAACACTTACTAATTTAAGTTTCTAATCCAAAAAGGAAACTTTCTCATAGGAATACTAATCCAAAGAGGAGTCCAACCTTCCAAGTAGAGAGACCTACTCAAAATTGGAAACCTTAACCATGGAAATCCCATTATGGCGTCCCATATAATAATGCACACCATGGCCCACTAATAATTTATCTAGAATTAAATTCATGTATGCCATCAAAGGCCTATTTGAATTTAAACTCAAAATTATTTTTCCACTAAAATAATTCATCCAAATGTTATCTAAATATTTTAGGAAACCATGCCAATCTTGGAAAATGACTAGAGAAGGGACCAAAAGACATATTTGCCATTGGCTCCCAAAATGGCCAAAATGTCCATGCTAAACCCATAGCAACATGAAGACCATTTTAACCTTAACTCATTCCACTAAAGAGTTATGGTTGAACTCCAAGGACAAATATATAATATAATAAGCTCGTCATAAAATGACGGTTGTCTTCGACCTACTAAGTGTAATGACCTGAATGCCCCTCTATGTAACATCCATAATCGAGTCAGGTTATCACATGTACTATCAACCTTCCCGATTACATCTAAACCTTAGAACTTCATATCCTTAACATAATCATCATTCGGATATCATTCTCTTGGTCCAGGGAGCGACCCACAAGTTCAATATCCATATGGAACATCCATATACTAAGATCTTAGATTTTGATGATTAATCGGATAATTCTAAGGGGACGATCATTCCATCATTAGATGGCATAGATTCTATATTGCATCTGCACGTCCCAACTAATCAAGTCCGAGTACCCAAAACACAGAGCTGTTGACCCATGAAAAGAATCTCACCCATAGTGAATTAAAGCACAAGAACTTGACTTCGTCAGTTCATCCACAAATGCTCAAGATTAAGAGCACCGGTCACTCAGTAGCATGAGGTGACTTGATCTCTCTCTGTGATAGTACTATTTTAGAGATCACACCTACCATGATCCTGTTCAATGCATTGCATATGCACTAATGAGATAAATCCGGGAAAGACCTCCCATGACTTAGGTAAGTCACCCTGAATGCAGGAGAGTCTCTCATTATAACTTATACTAAGATGAAGTGCCCAGCTCCATCTCTCAGTTATGAACAAGTATGATGTTTCCAGTGTCCATGAATTAGACCTATCTGTGTGTAGACACTACACACCTAATTCATTTGCTAGAAACAATGGGCCTTACACAACCATACATATATACATGTTTAAGCATAAAAGAGTCATTCCATTAAATAACCAGTAAATATCCAGTAACAAAGAATGAGAGTGCAGCTAGTGGGCTTTAGGGCATACACCAATCCCAACAAACTCCCACTTGCACTAAAGATCACTACGTCCTAACCTAACACCCATAGACTCAACATGAGGAGTGAAGACTTTCTCAGTAAGAGTCTTAGTGAATGGGTCAGCTAAGTTATTTGCCGAAGCAATATGCTCCACCACTATCTCTCCATCCTAAATGAATTCCCGGATCAAGTGGTACTTTCTCTGAATGTGCTTGCCTTTCTTGTGATTCCTGGGCTCTTTGCACTGTGCTACAGCACCAGTGTTATCGCAGTACATGACAATCGGTTTAAGCACTGCAGGAACAACTCTCATTTCCAACAGGAGTTTTCTGAGCCATACCGCTTCCTTCGCAGCTTCTGATGCCGCCACATACTCTGCTTCCATGGTAGAATCAGCAGTACAGGATTGCTTGACACTTCTCCATGATATAGCCCCTCCTGACAGAGTAAAGACGTACCCTGAGGTAGACTTTCTGGCATCTCTATCAGATTGGAAATCAGAGTCTGTATACGCCAAAGGCGTTAGATCATCTGTTCGAAAGGTTAGCATATAATCTTTCGTTCTCCGAAGATACTTGAATATATGCTTAACAGCTGTCCAATGCATAGGTCCAGGGTTTGACTGATATCTGCTAACCATGCCAACGGCAAAGCAAATATCTGGTCTAGTACATAACATAACATAAATGAGGCTTCCAACAGCGGATGCATATGGAACTCTCCTCATGCTCTCTATCTCTTCAGATGTCTTTGGACATTGATCTCGAGACAGTGGTACTCCATGTCTAGAAGGAAGGAGGCCCTTCTTGGAGTCATGCATGTTAAACTTGACCAGTATCTTCTCAATATATGAAGATTGGGATAGGGCTAACATCTTATTCTTGCGATCACGCAAAAGCTTGATCCCTAAGATATAGCTGGCCTCACCCAAATCCTTCATCTGAAATTGAGAGGATAACCAAACATTTGTGGATGACAATAAACCTACATCATTTCCTATGAGTAATATGTCATCTACATATAGAACCAAAAATACAACTGCTTTTCCACTTCCTTTCTTATACACACATGGTTCATCAATGTTTTGATCAAAGCCAAAAGATTTGACTGCCTGATTAAACTTGATGTTCCATGCTCTAGATGCTTGCTTAAGTCCATAAATGGACTTCTTAAGTTTACAAACCATGTTATCTTGGCCACTAGCAATGAAGCCCTCTGGTTGCATCATATAGATGCATTCGTCAAGACTTCTATTAAGAAAAGCTATCTTGACATCCATCTGCCATATCTCGTAGTCATAATGACATGTGATGGCCAAGAGAATCCTTATGGACTTAAGCATAGCCACTGGTGAAAAGGTTTCCTCATAATCGATACCCTCTTTCTGAGTATATCCTTTCGCCACCAGTCTTGCTTTGAAGGTTTCTACCTTCCCATCCACTCCTCTCTTCTCTTGTAGATCCACTTGCACCCTATGGGTTTAATCCCTTCAGGTGCATCTACAAGTTCCCAGACTTGATTGGAATACAAAGAATCCATTTCAGATTTCATCGCTTGTTGCCACATGTCAACATCTATATCCATTACTGCTTCATCATAACTAGCAGGATCCTCAACCAGATCCTCAGAGTCTGTCTTAAAAGACACTCCTAGATATCTTTCTGGCTGTCTAGAAATTCTCCCACTACGACGAGGCTCTGGAGTGTTCAAAGGAATATCTTGTTTATCTACTATCTCAGGATCTGGTACAGATGTTATAGGAGATCCCGGAAGAATCTCCTCAAGGGTTTCTTTACAACTAAGCTCTTGGTGCATCATACAATCATCCTCCAAGTACCTAGCATGAGTGCTGATGAGCACTTTTTGCTCCTTTGGATGATAAAAGATGCCACCTCTCGTTCCCTTAGGATACCCAATGAAGTAGCACATTTCTGATCTGGGTTCTAGCTTAGTAGCTTTATCATTCAGTACATAGGCTGGACAACCCCAAATGTGGATATGTCTTAAACTAGGTTTTCAACTTGTCCACATTTCTTGCGGTGTCCTAGGTACTGATTTAGAAGGCACCAGATTTAAAATGTATGCTGCTGCTTCTAGGGCATATCCCCAAAAAGATATAGGTAGGGTTGCATGACTCATCATGGACCTCACCATATCAAGAAGGGTACGGTTTCTTCTCTCTGCTACACCATTTTGCTGGGGTGTACCCGGTGCAGTCAACTGAGACACAATCCCATGTTGTGTGAGGTACTCTTTGAACTCACCCAGGAGGTACTCGCCACCTCGATCAGATCGAAGGGCTTTGATATGTTTCCCTAGTTGTAGCTCCGCCTCAGCCTTGAATTGCTTGAACTTATCAAACACCTCAGACTTGTGTCGCATTTAGTATACATATCCATACCTAGAGTAATCATCGGTGAAGGTGATGTAATACTCAAACCCTCCTCGAGCCGGTTTGTTCATGGGACCACACACATCAGTGTGAATCAATTCTAACAACTCTTTTGACCTTAGTCCCTTTCCAGAGAATGACCGTTTGGTCATCTTTCCCTTGAGACAAGATTCGCACTGAGGAAAAGGTTCGAAATCAAATGAGCTTAAAGGCCCATCTTCTACCAACCTCTGAATCCGTTTTAGGTTAATGTGACCCAAACGTAAGTGCCAAAGATATGTGTCATTGATTGAAGATACCTTCCTTTTAAGGGAAGTTGAGTTTTCTTGTTGTACATTATGCAGTGTGGGAGCAATAGGATATATATAAAATAAGTTGTCATGTATTCTACCGGAACATATAATATTTCCATCTCTACTGATATCAATACCAGAATGGAAAGAAACTGAATAATTAAATTCAATGAGTCTGGAAACTGAAATTAAATTCTTCCTCATGTCCGGAACATATAAAACATTATTTAAAACTAATATCCTATTACATGGAAAATGTAAGGTAACAACTCCTACTGCAACTGCCCAAACTTTAGCTCCAGTACCGACTCTAAAAGCAAACTCTCCTTTCTCAATTCTCTGCATTATCTGAAACCCCTGCAATGAATTGCAGATATGATTAGTGTCTCTTGAGTCTACTATCCATGAGTCAGTAGAATCAACCACTAGACAAGTTTCAATGTAGTATGAAAAAGATGTACCTTTCTTAACTGAGGCCAGGAACTTGGGACAATCTTTCTTCCAATGACCTTTGAGGCCACACTTGAAGCATTTCCCTTTGGGCTTTCCATCTGTACCCTTGTCCTTCTTATTACCAGCATTGTCCTTTTTCTGCCCTTTTCCCTTATTCTGCTTCTTCTTGAACTTCTTCCTTTTCGGGTTTAGTTTAGAGGAAGACTGGAAAAAATGAGCTTGGGCTTTGGGCTTCATGATGGCCTCTGCCGCCTGGAGTTCTTTCATTAACTCAGGTAGAGTCATGTCCATCTTGCTCATATTGAAATTGAGCTTGAACTGATTGAAAGAGTCCGGCAGAGTTTCGAGAATCATGTCAGTTTGACTCCCTACATCAATCTCAGCCCCTAGAATCTCAGCTTCATTGAAACAATCCATCAGCTTGAGCATATGCTCTCTGACAGGTGTTCCCTCAGCCATCCTAGCATTCATGATAGTCCTCATAGCAGCTTGCCTAGCTGGCCTGCTCTTGTCTGCGAACATCTCAGACAGGGACATCATGATTTCATAGGCCGTGTCCATATGCTCGTGCTGTGTTTGCAACACGTTGGACATGGAAGCGAGCATGTAGCATTTAGCCATGCTGTTCGCTTTCTTCCATTTCCTCTCAGCCTCTAACTGGTCATCAGTAGAATTAGCATCAATATCTGGACAGGTTTCTACCAAGACATACTTGTACTCCTCAGCAGTGAGTACTATGTCAAGATTTCTCTTCCAATCTACGTAGTTAGGGCCAGTCAGTTTGTTCTCACGAAGAATGCACATCAACGGACTAAAAGAATCTTTACCCATCTCTTTCTGGATATAAAACGGTTTATAATTAGACATGCAGTATATATGTAATATGCATATGGTGCTTGTTACAAAAGGAAAAACAAAGCACAAAACTTTTTACATTATTCAACCCCAATCATAATGTATCAGTGTTTCAACCTCCTCATAGACCCTCCATCGAAGGGATGGCCGAGCCTACAGTCACGTTGAATTAAGGCATACTTATTTGGATTATCACTATCTGGATACACATCCAGTGGTAGTCCAATCACTGATTGGTTTGGCCTCATATGACAAATAAACTTAAACTCTTAGGGAGAGGTCATTACCGTCTTATGTCAAGTGTATAACCATCTCTTATGAAATTTCCCAGAATGTCTATGATTAAGTCTTCCGAAGGGAAGAGACTTTTATCCATCCTAGAAGTGACCTTTAGTAAAGAGCTCCACCGAAGGGATGGCCGCTCCCACCAACACTTCATTGACATTCTATAGAAGTGATCTTTAGTAAAGAACTCCACCGAAGTGATGGCCGCTCCTACTAACACCTCATTACGAATGTTCACATTAGTTCACCCATTAACCCATCAAAGCGGTCTTTAGTAAAGAACTCCACCGAAGGGATGGCCGCTCCTACTAACACTTTAATGAAATAACATGAACCGAAAATGGAAGGCCGTGGGGTCTTTCCTAAAACCCCTCTCCCACTTGATTATTTACCACTAGGGTTTATACTTTTTGACCTTTACATTGTTTTACTCAAAAGCTCTTTTTAAATCTAGCAAACTTGGTTAATTAAATTTATGACTTAATGACTTAAGTCACCTTAAAAATAAATACTTTTGCTTTAAAACATTTGAGAAAATCCCTTTAAAGAATCAAAAACCTATCTTGGGTTATGGAAACCCATAGGTAGCATCTAATTAGATTTTAGTTTAGCCTTCCAAGGGTACCAAGATAAACTAAACCCTATCCAATTTTAAACCTTAGACAAAATAGAAGGTGCTGGTCTAAGTTCCGTTTAAAACAATTTGCCAAACTAAAAAACAATCTAATACAAAAAGATGCCAATTTTAGAACCTAATGGTGGCCATGTTTCTAGGTGACAATTATAGCAGTTATATAAAGCATTCATCCATGCATTCCATATATAAAAGCAAATAAAAGTATGCAATCCTTGATGGCTCCCTGCTCTTCGGACTTCTAATCCTTATCGAACTAGGACATCAAGAATAGATCTCATCTTTCACCAAGAAGTCTTGTCTCCTCCACCACTAAGGAATCCGGTTACATGCAACCTTTCTTGCTTGAAACTTTCTTCTTCTTGCTTGTTCCAATAAATTAAATTTATACAAGCAAACCCATAAAAAACAAAAACCCAAATTACATTGGAGATACCTATGCTTTTCAAGAAAGCTTACATCAAGACTAGTTGGAATAAAAGTAAAGAAAGAATTACAACTTCCTATGATTGCTAAACGCACAATCGTACACTTTCCAACTATTGAAAAAATATCCAAATCCACATAACAATCATGCGAACCATCAAGGATGTAATACATGGCTGCAAACAAAGAGGTTAGTGCACGCAAACACACTATGTGCATCATTAAACAAATCTGAAAAATAAATTCCAGCAATGTTAATGAAACTTGCACACAACATGCATCACAACATAACTTCAATAGGGTGCCACCATGCCCATAATCAATCTAGGATTAATTATACACAACATGGGATCATGATTTCACATGGAGTGGCTCTGATACCACTGAAAGAAACTGCGATTCGGATCTGAATTAGCGGAAGACATTCATGGCTAATTTGTAACATGACAGATTTAAAAAAATCTGATTTGGGCAGCATAAATCAGCCATAGAGATTGATGGACCGCGCTCCTGCTCGGTTCTACCGAGGTCGGCGGACGTGGGAGTCCGTTGGGTCCGACCCTTTCGTAACCGGGGGGCAGAGGCGCGCATCAACATTTTTGTTGTGTGGGTGTGCCAGATTTTCTATTTTACTTGGAATTGCAAGTGGTGATCCGGAGATCAACCTTCGCAAGTAAAAAAGAAATCAACTTCTTTCAAGTTTTCCATTGCACATATATTTAAGAAAAGAGACATTTTTCTTGGTTTGCCGTGAAAGGCGATTTTTTTTGGCATTTATAGCCGATTTTGGCGTTTATAGCCGATTTCTGGCGTTTATAGCCGATTTTGGCGTTTATAGCCGATTTACAATCCTTATCAATAATGAAAGACAAGAGTTGTGATTTTTGTCTCTTTTGAAAAAATACAAACTACAATGAAAAGCAAGAAAAGAGGATCTAACTTCTCAGGAGATTGTGGGGGACCCGTTCAGATTGACGGTCGCAAGCCATATGTGGGCTTCACCATCATCCATGCAGATGAGAACAGAGGATGCTATTGATTCGCTTGGCTTGGCTATAACCTCAGGTTTTTAGAGGACAAAGACCAAAAGGAGGTCCTATGTCCAATAAAAAACCAAGTAGACGGGCTGAAAAGCCACATCTAAGCCATTGGAGGCAGAAGGAGAAGGCAAGGACCTTGGGGGGGGGGGGGGGTACCCCCAAGGGACTTTTGTCACCTTGTAGCGGTGGTCGGTGTAGGATTTCCGTAGAGTTTTCTCTCTTTTCCTTCTCTGAATTTCTGTGCTTTGTCTGTGTCTCTGTCTGTGATTTTCTCCGATCTCTTTCTTCTTGGAGAGCTCTCCTATTTATAGGCTTTTAGGTAGCCATTTAGGAGGGTTTATGGGCTTTTATTATCATTAAGCCGCATAATGGGAGGAGTTACAGGATTTAAATCTTTATTTTGTAACTCCTTTTTCTTGGCTTCTGATTGGCCGGAGGAGATTGAGGGCATTTAATCGCCTTTAATCGCCATGATGGGAGGAGTTTCATGGGTTTAAATACCATGAATCTCTTGACTTGTAACTCTTGGATGCTTGCTTCTGATTGGTCCATCCAAAGAAATAGATTAATGACTGTAATAAAGCTAGTCAATTAATCGCATTAAGTGGTCGCCGAGCAATTGAAGAGTCGCGGGCCGTGCCGCATCTTTTGGGATTCTTCTGGTAATGATCATCGATGGATCTTCATGTAGATCGACATCGGATGACCATGTGACTTCAGGTGTTGGTTGCCAACAGCGGGTCAGTGCCATCTGTCCTGTCGATTTCTCGATCGGTCGGGTAGAAAGCACACTTTTTTTTTGGTTGACCGGGTGGCGATCAATGTTGTTTTCGATACTTTTGATGATTGACCCGTATTTTTGACGGATGTCAGAGGATTTGGTGTCTCAAAAGTATGAGTTTTGGAAACTACCAGAGGCTGGACGCTTCGAATCGCGAAAAAACGGCGAAAACCGGGGTTTCCGGGGCCTTCCGGCGATCCGGGCTCCAGGGTCGCAGGGGCCTGCGACCCTGGGGTTTTTTTCCCCCTTTTTGTCCCGTTTTGTGTCCGTTTTTGCTTTTTTTCGATTCTTTTTTCTTCTGTATTTTTCCTTGACATTTTTGACCATTTATTGGCCTGATTTCCCTGTAGGAAACCTGATGAGAATCCTTGCATTTTATTTGCAAAGTTTCCAATTTCTTGAGAAAGCCGAAGACTTTGTCGCGCAAAGCTGCCAATTTTCCGTCAGAAGCTGAAACTGGGTCAAACGATGTCGAAATGACCAGAAATTTGGTGTGAAGCCTCCTGAGCAATAAATAAGACCAACCATAGGCTTTTGTTGAGTTTTGAAGCCGTTTGGGGTCCTATCACCAGTATACTCGCTTTTGTCGCGATGAAGATATCGCGGTTTGATGTGCGGTCAACCGATGTCCGATTAACTTGAAATTTGACAGGGAACCCATTGGAATCATTTTAAGATGACCCATAGGCTCTATCTTGGAAACCATGGTCCCTGAGAGCTTTGCCGCCGAGAGGCCTGATTTGGCTTCCGAGCGTCAAACTATGGTCAAATGTTGTCGAAAAGACCTGAAATTTGACGTGCAGCTCTTTGTAAGCATTTTGAAGCCGTCGATATGCTATATCTGATGAGTGATGGCCTTGGCGGTTCTTGCTGCCGAGAGGCTTGATTTAGCTGTTCGAGGGTTGATGTAGGGTCAAACGTTGTCGGTTTGACTCGGAACTTGACGTGGAGCCTTTTGGATATATTTTGAGACCATCCATCGGCTCTGATCGAAGATTTGGTGTCTCCGATGCTTTCGCCGCCGAGAGCTCCTTTTCGGCTGTCAGAGAAGCGAAGTTAGGCCAAATGATTTTGAAATGGCCCGAAACTTCTTGTGTACTCCTCTTTTGGCTGTCTTGAAGGATCTTGCAGTTTTTGTTTGATTCTGACAAGATTTGATTTTTTGGAAGTAGCCTTGCCTATTTATGGCAGGTTGCGACTTCATGTAGCTCTTTGGATCTTGAAAAGGCAAAGTGACATTTTTGGTGTCAACAGAGATCGCATGAGAACTCCATGAATTCATGACCAACAAGTGTATAATTTAAGGAGAATGAAGAAGACTATTACCTCGAAGATTTGTAGACTTCAAATCTCTGAAAAAATAAATCCAAAGGCCCGAACTCAGACTTGCAATTAGCAAACAAGTTGCTGGAATTTTCTGCAGTAATATTGCCTTTAATCTTCTTCTCTATCTCACTTCCAAATCTGATTGGCTAAGATGGTGGGATCTTAATCTAGGAATTGAGAACTATTTTTCCAAGGAAAAATCTCAGACCTAAAGCTCTCTTCAATGAAGAAGAAAACAACCCAAGGCTGGACGTGTGGGAGGGCTCTCTTGCACTCTCTTAGTGTGTGTTGGACGTCCAAGGGGGATGAGGTTTCTTTTATGGAAACTTTGGGATAGCTTTCCCATAAAGTTATCTCTCCTAATTCTCAAAGATGTCCTAAAAGGAAAGTATAATCTAAAGATTTATTTCCTTTTAGATACAATCCAATTAGAAAAGGAAACTAAGGAACTTCTCATGCAATTAGTAATCCTAGTTGTACAACACTTACTAATTTAAGTTTCTAATCCAAAAAGGAAACTTTCTCATAGGAATACTAATCCAAAGAGGAGTCCAACCTTCCAAGTAGAGAGACCTACTCAAAATTGGAAACCTTAACCATGGAAATCCCATTATGGACGTCCCATATAATAATGCACACCATGGCCCACTAATAATTTATCTAGAATTAAATTCATGTATGCCATCAAAGGCCTATTTGAATTTAAACTCAAAATTATTTTTCCACTAAAATAATTCATCCAAATGTTATCTAAATATTTTAGGAAACCATGCCAATCTTGGAAAATGACTAGAGAAGGGACCAAAAGACATATTTGCCATTGGCTCCCAAAATGACCAAAATGTCCATGCTAAACCCATAGCAACATTAAGACCATTTTAACCTTAACTCATTCCACTAAAGAGTTATGGTTGAACTCCAAGGACAAATATATAATATAATAAGCTCGTCATAAAATGACGATTGTCTTCGACCTACTAAGTGTAATGACCTGAATGCCCCTCTATGTAACATCCATAATCGAGTCAGGTTATCACTTGTACTATCAACCTTCCCGATTACATCTAAACCTTAGAACTTCATATCCTTAACATAATCATCATTCGGATATCATTCTCTTGGTCCAGGGAGCGACCCGCAAGTTCAATATCCATATGGAACATCCATATACTAAGATCTTAGATTTTGATGATTAATCGGATAATTCTAAGGGGACGATCATTCCATCATTAGATGGCATAGATTTTATATTGCATCTGCACGTCCCAACTAATCAAGTCCGAGTACCCAAAACACAGAGCTGTTGACCCATGAAAAGAATCTCACCCATAGTGAATTAAAGCACAAGAACTTGACTTCGTCAGTTCATCCACAAATGCTCAAGATTAAGAGCACCGGTCACTCAGTAGCATGAGGTGACTTGATCTCTCTCTCTCTCTGATAGTACTATTTAGAGATCACACCTACCATGGTCCTGTTCAATGCATTGCATATGCACTAATGAGATAAATTCGGGAAAGACCTCCCATGACTTAGGTAAGTCACCCTGAATGCAGGAGAGTCTCTCATTATAACTTATACCAAGATGAAGTGCCCAGCTCCATCTCTCAGTTATGAACAAATATGATATTTCCAATGTCCATGAATTAGACCTATCTGTGTGTAGACACTACACACCTAATTCATTTACTAGAAACAATGGGCCTTACACAACCATACATATATACATGTTTAAGCATAAAAGAGTCATTCCATTAAATAACCAGTAAATATCCAGTAACAAAGAATGAGAGTGCAGCTAGTGGGCTTTAGGGCATACACCAATCCCAACAACGCTGAGGACCGTGCCGCATCCGATACTGAGGCATCCACCTCGGGAGCCGACGCGGAGAACGCCGAGATGATTGGGAGGATCGTTCTATCGTCAGAGAGCGACTCCGAGGAAGCGATGGATAGGACCCGCCCTAAACCAGTGTTCAAGAACCTCAAGGCCCTGCCCGCAAGAGGCAAATGTTGAGGTACCGCGCCTTCTTCGCGCGCACCTCCCTCGTCCGGCGCGCCCTCTTCTTTACCATACCTCCTGCTCCGACTTCTCCACCCCCTGTTGCGACTGAGACCGGAACTCCCGTGGTCACCTCTCCCCAGGCCACGCGGACGAACGATCAGGCCAGAAAAAGGGTCAGGGTCGAAGGCTCGACTGGGGAAAGCTCGGCTGCCGGCACGGCAATGCAGCCTCCTCCTACACCCTAGAGGCCGAACTTTATGCTTCAGCCTAGGAGGCCGATGACGGTGGAGGATCGTCTCTCCGGGGGCCTGCTGGTGATCGCCTGCCTAGGCAGTGCCTGCGCTCTGCCGCGCGATATGGAGAATCACGATGAGATGGATGACATCTCCCTCCTGGCGTCGCAGATGAAGGCAGGCTTGAGCGTAAGCATCACTTTCTCTGACCTTTTTCCTTTCGACTCTAGCTATCGCTCACTGGTGGTTTGCTTTTCTTGTAGATTGTGCAGATGGCCCAGGTCTCCGTTCAGCGAGTCCAGAAGTGTCATGTCGAGCTCAAAAGGGTCAAGGCGAACTGTGAGCAGCACAGGAAAGCCCTGGCGGAGGGCAGAGCGAGGGTGAGGGAGTGTGAGGAGACGAACCGCGCCTTCTTTACCGAGCTTGACAATGCAAAGTCTGCCTTCGAGACGGCCAAGAGGAGAGAGGCCGAGATGGAGAAGAGGATCGAGCCGATGCTGATGCTGTTTATCAGGAAGGGATTGACGTGGCGGGGGATGAGTATTCGGCGGAGGTCGATGATATAAGAGCCTCGGCTTGGGAGATGGGCTGGAAAGCTGCCCTGGAGAAGGCGGGAGTTCCCACCGACCATCCGGCCTATGTGAGCCCGGATGAATATCCGCGCCTGGATACTAAGCCAGTCCCCGCAGTGGAGTCTGAGAAGGATCCCGTGACTGAGCCGGAACCAGACCTCCCCCCATCTTCATCTGAAACGCCTGCTGCCACTGCTGTCTGAAGCCCTTTTTCATTGTTTTTCTCTTTCTTCTTTTGATGCAGTTCCTGCTTAGGCGCATCGCGCCCTTTTGTAAAGAATTTTATCAGCTTCAATGAAAATTTCTTCCCTTTTGCCTATTCTGCATTCTTCTTTCTTGCATTTTGTCTTTAAACCCTTTCCTTGATTTGAATGCGCTAAGTGTCTCGCCTCGGCTTTATGGCCGAGCTCCCCACACCTTAGTGGCGTAGTCAATCTCACTAACTTCCAAAATATGGGGAAGCAGGGCGCTTTTCGGCTGCGCGGCTAACCCAGGACCATTCTTTGTTGGAAACCCGCGATCAATCAACCGTGCTCAGCAGCTGTAGCTCTTAGAGTGCGGCGTGGGACTCCCATTCTGCTGTGTAGGGGTGATCAAGGTACTGAGTTTTTTCCGTAATGTAATGGAGAATGTGTAATGCCATTTTGTAATATAAGTTACAAATAAAAAGTAATCTTCCTTTGTGTTTTTGGGATATTATTCCTTTCTGCGTGTGTTCTTGCTTTCCCAATATTTTGCACAAGTATGTGAGCTCGGCAGGGATAGGTGCCGAGCTGCCCCTAGACTAGCCCGGGGTTATATCGTTAAGATTGCTGCCCATCGATAGATGTACAAGCAGAGCGATCCATTTGGCTCTTCACCAGAGGTCGTGCTGGCTATCTGGCACGAGGGCCGAGATGCGCTTATCGCACGAAATGGAGATCCCTCTGGCTCTTCACCAGGGGCCGTGCTGGCTATCTGGCACGAGGGCCGAGACGTGCTTATCGCACGAGATGGAGATCCCTCTGGCTCTTCACCAGGGGCCGTGCTGGCTATCTGGCACGAGGGCCGAGAAGCACTTATCGCACGAGACGGAGTTATTTCTACCGAGTTGGAGAGAGCGAAGTCATTCCTTTGCCGATTTTATTTCCGAAGCTAGGATGACCCTGCGCACTACTGCCGAGCTGGAGAATGGTGTTATTGCTGAGGTCTTTGACTTAGAAAAGGAAAAGAAATCTCTGAGAAGAAATCGTCTTCACTGATTTGCATAATCTGAGTACATTTCAAAGTAAAACTTTTTGAGGTGCGAGGCCTTCCACGGTCGCGGCAGTTGCTTTCCATCCATATCCTCGAGTTTGTATGCGGACCGACCAGCAGTTGAGACTATTTTGAATGGGCCGTGCCAGTTCGGCGCCAGCTTGCCTTGGTTCGGATCCTTGTCCGCTGGTAGTGCCTTCTGCAGGACAGTTCGCCAACGGAGAATTTCCTCTCCCGGACTCTCTGGTTGTAATCTTTCGCCAGCCGCTGCTAATAGGCAGTCAAGCGGATGGCCGCTGCTTCTTTGCGCTCTTCGGCCAGGTCCAACTCCAGGGTCAGGTTCTTCTCATTCTGGCCTTGGTCAAAGAGTTCGGATCTGAGGGTTAGAAGGCCGATCTCGAGCGGGATCACGGCTTCCATCCTATATGCCAAGGAGAACGGTGTCTCCGAAGTGGAGCGCCTCGGGGTAGTCCTATACGCCCATAGGACACTAGGAAGCTCTTCCACCCACCTCTCTTTGGCCCCGTCGAGTCTCTTTTTGAGTCCGTCGAGGACCACTTTGTTAGAGATCTCGGCTTGCCCGTTGCTCTGGGGTTAGGCAGGAGTCGAATAGTGATTCCTGATACCGAGCTCCTGGAAGAAGTTTTTGAAGAGGCTAGAGTCGAATTGGGTCCCGTTGTCCGAGACCAAGATCCGAGGGATGCCGAACCTCGTGACAATGTTCTTCCATACAAAGTTTTTGGAGTCTCGCTCGGTGATGGAAGACAATGCTTCTGCTTCTATCCACTTGGTGAAGTAATCAGTGGCCACTATCTGCCACCTCTTATTCCCTGGAGCTCGGTGTAGAGGTCCCACGATGTCCAGCCCCCATTGGGCAAAGGGCCATGGGCTGGACAGCGGGCTTAATTCCTGCGCAGGTTGATGGAGATTGTGTGAGAACTTCTAACATTTTTCACACTTCATGGCATACATCTGTACATCCTTCTGTATGTACGGCCACCAGTATCCTTGACTGATAGCCGGGTATGCCAGTGACCGTCCTCCGATGTGACTCCCGCAGATGCCTTCGTGTATTTCGAAAAGGAAATCTTCAACTCGGCTTGGGTGGACGCACTGAAGATAAGGGCCTGTGAACGACTTCATGTACAGCTTTCCCTCTGGAGAGAGCCAGAACCGGGCCGCTCTTAGCTTGATCTTGTGAGCTTGAGCTTTGTCTTCAGGGAGTTGGTCGTCCTTGAGGTATGAGATGATAGGGTCCATCCAACTTGGGCCGAGATCAATGTTCATAATTTACCGAGGTGGGCGAAGCTCTATGCTTGGTGAAGCTAATGATCCTACTTCCACAGTCCTTTTTCTTCCAGCTTCGACGACAGAAGCTAGATTGGCGAGCGTGTCGGCGTGTGAGTTGGAATCCCTACCAATCTGCTTGACTTCTGCTTCCAGGAATTGAGAGAGGGGCTTCTTGGCGAGGGTCAAGTAGGCCGCCATTCTATCGTCGCGAGCCTGGTAATCTCCGGTGAGCTGACTTGTCACCAACTGCGAGTCACTGAAGACCACCAGCTGTTGAGCGCCGAGGATCTTGGCATTGTTTAGTCCTGCTATCAACGCCTCGTACTCCGCCTCATTGTTTGATGCTTTGAAGTCAAGTGTCAGGGCCTGCTCGATGACTAGTCCTTCTGGAGACTGGAGAACTATGCCGGCGCCGGCCCTCCTAGAGGTAGAGGATCCGTCAACGAAGACCTTCCAAGCCGAATCACGGAACGTATTCCGAGATTGCTCGTAATCAGTCCCCGAGACTCCGTCCTCATGCCCTTTGCCCCCTAGTTCGGCATCGGGCTCGGCGTCGAATTCGGGGAAGTGAACTCCACGATAAAGTCGGCCAAAATTTGCGCTTTGATCGCCGTCCTCGGTTGGTACTGGATGTCGTACTGTCCCAACTCCACTGCCCATCTAGAGACTCGTTCGGAGAAATCTGCCTTCCGGAAGACAGACTTGAGCTGGTGCTCTGTGACCACCACTATCGTGTGGGTCTGGAAGTAGTGTGAGAGTTTACGAGAGGCACTGACGAGGGCCAGTGCGAGCTTTTCCATCTGCAGGTATCTGGTCTCGACGTCGAGGAGGATCTTGCTCGTGTAGTAAATGGGCTTCTGTTGCCCGTCCTCTTCTCTGATTAGGACCGAGCTCAAAGCATGATCCGAAACAGCCAAGTATAAGTACAGCGCTTCTCCTTTCCTAGGGGTTGACAGCAATGGGGGTGAGGCTAGGTAAGCTTTGAGCTCTTGGAGAGCCGAGTCGCACTCCGGGGTCCATTCGAACTTCAAGTTCTTTTTCAGTAGCTGAAAGAAGGGACGGCATTTGTCGGAGGACCTGCTGATGAAACGATTGAGTGCGGCAGCCATGCCAGTGAGCCTCTGGACCTGCTTCGTCGTCGACGGGCTTTGGATGCCTAGGATTGCTGAAATCTGATCTGGGTTTGCCTCGATGCCCCGTCTCGTGACGAGGCTTCCTAAGAATTTGCCGGAGCCGACTCCGAAGGCGCTCTTGGAGGCATTCAGTTTCAATTTGAACTTTCGGAGAACGTCGAACACCTGGCCGAGGTCCGTCGGGTGGTCTTGGGACTGTCTGGACTTGACGACCATGTCGTCGAAGTAGACTTCCACCGTTTTGCCGAGCTGGTCTCGGAACATCTTCGTGACCAACCTCTGGTAGGTCGCTCCTGCATTCTTCAGTCCGAAAGGCATCACCTTGTAGCAATAGGTCCCCCTGGGAGTGATAAACGCTGTTTTTTCCTCGTCCGGTCCATACATTGGTATCTGGTGGTAGCCGCGGTAGGCGTCAAGGAAGCTCATTCGGTCGTGGCCGGCGGTGGCATCGATCATCTGGTCGATCTTTGGGAGTGGAAAGCAGTCTTTGGGGCATGCCTTGTTAAGGTCAGTGAAGTCCACGCAGACTCTCCACTTCCCAGTCTTCTTCTTCACTACGACGGTGTTCGCCAACCATGTCGGGTACTGGATCTCCCTGATGGCGCCTGCCTCCAGCAATTTCCCCATTTCTTCGACCACGGTCGCCGACTGCTCTATTCCCAACCTGCGCGCCTTCTGCACCACAGGCTTGAATTGGGGGTCCACATTCAGCTTGTGGCTCATGATCTCGGGGTCTACGCCAGGCATCTCTTGCGGGGTCCAAGCAAAGACCTCTTTGTTTTGTAACAAGAAGCTAAGCAGTTCGGACTTCTCAAGCTTGGTGAGTTGACTCCCAAGCAGGAAGTTCCTCTCGGGGTCATTGGGGTCGACCCTGACTTCAGTAAGATCTTCAATGCTCTTCTCCTCTGGGTCGCGGCCAACTTTATCCAGTTCGGCCTCCAGTTCGGCCATCTGCACTTGCTTCGGCTCCTCCTCTCCGGGCACGACGGCCATCATGCACCGTCTGGCCATCTGCTAGTTGCCCTTGACCGTGACCACCTCGATCCTCCCATCCCTTTCCAAAGGAAACTTGAGCTTCTGATGGTAGGAGGAGGGAACAGCTTCTATCTGATGCAGCCAAGTCCTCCCCACTATAGCATTGTAGGGGGACGGCGCATCCACGACGAGGAAGTCAGCCATCACTGAGGCGCCTTCGACTTGGACTTTGAGGGAGACTCTTCCCTTTGGATATACGGGCTTTGCGCTGAACCCTATGAGGGGAGTACGCGCTTTTTGCAGATCCTCCTCGGTGAGCCCCATCTTTGTAAAGCAGCCAAAGTAAAGGATCTCAGATGAACTGTCGGGGTCGACGAGAATCCTCTGCACCTTGCAGCTTTTTAGCTTCATGGTCATAATCAGCAGGTCGTTGTGGGGAAGCTGGACTCCCTCGAGGTCCTTGTCTGAGAACCAGATCTTCGGCCTTTCCTTCCGTGCCTTCTTGGAGGCAGGCTCGAGTTCGGTCGTCATCACCTGTTTCCCGTGGGAGGCCCTCCTGGCCTCGGCACGGGCCTGGTTGCCCCCCATCTTAGCGGGGGCTAGGTGAATGACATTTATGATCCTCTTCGACTCCTCGCTGTCTGGATCCTCCTCCGCTCGGCGCCGAGGTCGCTCGTTACCTCTGCTATCAGCTTCCTTGATGTACTCCTTTAGGTGCCCGTCCTTGACGAGCCTCTCAAGATGGGATTTGAGGGTGAAGCAGTCCTCAGTCTGATGCCCGTTCTGCTTGTGGTAAGCGCAAAACTTATCTTGGTCTCTCCTGGAGGGGTTGCCCTGCATGGGCTGTGGCCACTTAAAGTATGGCTTCCCCTGGACCTTGTCCAGTATCTTGTCGATCGGCTCTCTAAAGACCGTATAGACTGTCTCCCGCGATGGGTAGGATGGTTTGGATCTCTTGCCTCCTCCTGAGGCGTGAGTCTGGGCCGATGCTAAGCCACCCGAATGATGGTCTCGGCTCGTCTCTTCTCTGCGGGATGCCTTCTTGTCCCTGTTAGAGGGCCGATCCTCTTGCCGAGACCGGTCTGCCACTGACTGTCCTCCTGTTGCGGCAGTTCCTCCTGCCGCGACCGACTCTACTGCCGATACCGGTTCTTGGTGATGCCGAAACTCTCATTGGCCCGCTCCTCGTCTTCTTCTTGCTCAATATACTTGTTCACCCTGGCCATTAAGGCTATCACGGAGGGCACAGGGTTTCAAACGAGCTTTTTCCAGAGCTCACACCCTGGTAGGAGGGCGTGCTGGAAGGATCTGATTGCCACATCTTCGGAAGAGTGGTCGACCTGGCTGTACACCGTCCAGAACCTCTTAGCGAACTCGGTGACGCTCTCATTCCACCTCATTCTGAGGGCCATGATATCGCTGTCAGTCTTTGGGATGACTCTGTGCGCCTGGAACTTTCCCAGGAAGGAGTCCCGCAACTGGCGCCAGCTCGTGATCGATCCCTCCGGGAGTGCGCAAAACCACTTGAGGGGGAGATCTCCCAGGCTGGAAGAGAAGACCCTGCAGTTGAGGTGTCCGACGTCCCCCCATACGGACAGCTTTTAGGTGAAGTGCCGGAGGTGTGCTGCCGGGTCCGAGGTACCGTCATAGAGGACGAACCTCGGAACGCTGAACTTCTTCGGGAGGGGATACTCGTTTATTTCTCTGGAGAAGGGGGACGAGTCGAGGCCGACAAAGTCGGGGACGTCCGGCTGGTCCCGAGCGAACCTGGCCTCCTTCATGTTACTCTGGATCGCCTGTTTGACCAGCAGGTCAATTAGCGCCTTCTGGTCACCGACTTCTGATCTCGGCGTTGACCTCCTGTCAATGTGGTTATTGCAAGAGCTCTCAGCGCGACTTCGCTCGCGGCTTTTCTCGTTCAGGTGATCTCTCAAGTCTCTGCCGGTAATAGGATCCTTTCTGCCTTTGAGGTCACCACCCACGGGGGCTGTCTCCTTCTCTCGAAGCTGCTGTCTGAGCTGGCAGATCAGGTCGTCCTTCTCCTGGAGGGCAAGGTTCTGAGCCCTAACTGCCGCCTGAGCGGGGTTGCCTCTGTCGTCTTCGTAGTTCGTCCGGCGGTCTGACCGGCGTGACCCCTCCGCCGCTGGGCCTTTGCCCTTTGCAAAACGCTCCTGCATGGGAGCATTTTGCCACAGTGGACTCACCATCTCTAATGGGGATGACGCAGACTCAGTGTGGTAACTTTCCACTTCTACGGCCTCCCCTCTCTCGTCGGGTCCTTCTGGATGGGACACATACGGCAATGGACCAGGGAGAACCAGTGGCCCTGGAGGAAGGGACTTCGGATGTTCTCCACCTCTCTTGTTTCTCGGAGCCATGGCGACTAGAAAGATTTTGGGCTTGGGTTATTACTTTCCCACAGACGGCGCCAATTGTAAGTGCCTAAAAATTACGGGCTTGGAATCAGGGATTAGGACCCCTGTTTTAGGTAGTCTGGATGAAGATTGACGTGGCTCCGGCTGGACCTGAAAAAGGAAGAGAGGAAGCAAGTCAGAGGACCCTGGCTGTGGGCAGCACAAGGCTCTCCGATGCTTAAGTCAGTTCAGGGACTGAGTAAGGGAGATGGAGAGAAATTTACAGAGTGAGAGTATGTGTTTTTGGGTTGCATACCTTAGAATGGAGTTGGAGCCTCTATTTATAGGAGAGGGGGTTGACTTGTATGGGCGAGCCCCATGATGGGTTTTGCCACTCGAGTGGCTATGTCCACTCAGCCCATGCTTCATTAAATGCCTGTCTTACCTACCCATTCCTCATTAAATGCCAATCTTATCGGGCCAGGCGATGGCTGACTTTCGGGCCTAGTCCCATCGGGCCTGGCCTGGAGCCATGCTTTGGTGTGCACACGGCCCGCCTAACGTCGTTTTGTCAGGAATGATGGACCGCAGGGCACGCCTTAGAGCATGCCTTAGCTCTGTCAACGGTCCCATCAGCATCTGTCTCATCCGCCGTGCCGAGGTTAATTTATAGGGACCAATGCCATCTGACCTCGGGGCTCTCACCTCGGCAGGCACCGTGACCCATCAGCCGGGGTCCGTCCTGGCCGAGCGGAGGCATGATTAGCTGGATTTAATTCAAGGCTAGTCCTGATCTCGGCTTAGTGAAAACATCCCCACACAGAATCAAGATTAGATCAGATTGTTCCGGTAATGCATTCTTTGAGCTCGTTCTCTTGATGGCCATTAAATCTAGGAGAGATTCATCTCGTTTGCACTCTATCAAGCAATTCATCATCTATTTATGTGGTGACTAACGGCGGCCTTACTTATAATGTGGGTTGTACCATAATTGTGGTGCAGCCTCAGAGCTCATGAGAGAGCTCATTATGTGGTGGATTCATCTATCATTTATACAACTTTAAGAAGGTCATTAGAAGGGGCAACAAAATTATGTAAGTCGTCCCCATGCAGAGGAGGAAGGAATGGGGCACATGTGTGCCATCTCTCATTTATATAGCTTTTAGACGGTGGCACCACATGTTTTTTTAACGGTAACAAACTACATTAAAGGAGGTCCCATATGTTAGATGGTGGTACCACATGTCATCTATATAGCTTTTAGGCAGTGGTTAAAAGGGCAAAAAAATCTAAGTAGGCCCCATGAGGGGAGGAAGGAATCTCTGGCACTACATAGGCAATGGTTAAAAGGTAGGGTTGTAAATGGGTCGGTTCCAGTCCGGGTCCATGGTGGACCCGGTACCGGAACCGTTAAAGGAGAAGGTGGAACCGGATCCGGATCCCGAACCATTTTGGAACCGGTTTCTTAGCTCTGGGACCGGAACCAGAACCATATATGGGACGGGCCTGGATCCGGGTCCGGGTCTAGGTAGAGAATGATATTTAAAAAAAAAAACATGGTTTTTAGGAGAGATTTTTTAAAATTGAGGTAATTTCGGGTCCACGGGTACGAACCAAAGTGGAACCGGATTCGGACCCATTTAATTATCGGGGGCTAAATAGGGACCCAGACCCGGTTTTTAACGGGTCGGAACCTTCAGGTAATCGAAGAATCGGGTAACCATTTATATCCCTATTAAAAGGGCAAAAAGAAATCTAAGTAGGCCCCATCAGGGAAGAAGGAGTTTCCGAAGATAGGCAATGAAACTATCCTTTTTTATAAATCATATAGATATAGATATAGAAGCTCAAATGGTTTGGATGTTCCTGCGCTTGAGAAATGTCATGTGTTTGAACTTTGAACCCCTCCAATACTTTTTTTTACCATTTTGCCTTTACAACCAGGCCGGACCGGGCTTGGGCTCTCTGCCATTGAATCCAAGACCAACCCATTTAATAAATGGGCCCAAATAATTAATCCGAGTCCCGCCCAAGTAGTAAAACTTAAGGGCCACACTACTAGAAAATAGACTTTTAGCGGCCGCCATTAGCCGTCGCTAAAAGTCACCTGGCGGTTGCTAATACTCTTTAGCGACCGCCTAGCGACCGCTAAGTATTGGCCGCGGAAACTTCGTCGCAAAAACGCATTAGCGACCGCGCGACCACTTGTAGCGGCCGCCATTAGCCGTCACTAAAGGTATAAATGGCGGTCGCTAATGTTCTTTTTTTATTTTCTAAATAATGATAAACACTTTTAGCGGCCGCCATTGGTGGTCGCAAAAAGTAAAAATGGCGGTCGCTAATACTTTTTAAAAAAATTTAAAAAAATTTAAAACTATTAGCGACCGCCAATGGCGGCCGCTAATACTCAATAAATTTTTTTAAAAAAGTATTAGCGACCGCCAATTTTAAAATTTTCAAAAAAAAAATGCGTATCCTTTTTTTTTTTTCTCTCCAGCTCGACCCCCGCCGGGCGATACCCCCGGACCCCCTTCATAAAGAGCATGTTTTAATACCATCAGAACCTACCCAACACACCAAAATAAAAAAAGAAAAATTCAAAAGGAAAGAGAGCCATGTACATGACATTGCCACTATCATCCTCATCAATAAAGCTGTATGCCATTGCCATCTACATAGGCAGATGACTGTTTCTTCGTCTCTTCAGAGACATTCGATAAAATTGAAACAAATGATTTTTCTTCAATGGTGTGACTAGTAAACACAAGAAATGATTGATGCCTAGGCCCCATCCCTTTGAAGTTAGATCCCTTCCCATGTGACCTTCATCCATACAAAAATAACCCTGCAATACCCTTTCACAATGAAATATGTCCAAAAGATGAGACACTGGAGGCCCGACCTTGGCTTTATTCCCTTGTCATTACATTTACATACATATTTGAAACTTGAAAGTATGTATTGAATATACATGTGAATTGATTTCAAGTGTTTGTTTTGTCATTAGTAATCATATAGCTAATTCCTATGCAATACACATTACATTGTGTGTTTAAATTTAACCATTTAGACTCCCATGTAATCTTTTAGATTTTCAACAATCATCAAGTAAATAAGCACTGCAATATATTACCAAAATACTCACATCACAGCCAAAACAAACTCAAGCAAATGGCAAATTCTACAAGTTTCCAATAAGACTGAAAGATCCAGAGAATGAAAAAAAATCAAAGCAGGAAGAAAGAAAAAAGAACAAACCTAAAGAAACAGGGGATTCTTTCTGTATTTTTTTTGTTTCTTTTTGTGTTCTGCCTCTCCACTTCTTCTTCATTTTTTCTCATTTTTTTCTCTGATTCTGGGGCTGGGACTGCCAAACAGATTTTTTTTTCATTCTGTTCTCTCTCCTCTCTGTTTTTTTTTTCTTTCCTGCTGGGATTGTTCGAATGGTTCTTGTGTGGCTACTTGGTGGGCAGATGGCTACTTCGACTGCCTCCGTCAGATTTGAGAGCAGAGCGAGAGCGAGAGAGAGAGGGAGGGAGAGAAATAGAGCGATAGAGAGAGATCGGGAGAGGGAGAGGGAGAGGGAGCAGAGGGAGAGCAGTGAAATGGGGTGGAGACGTGACAAGGGCTCTCAGATTCGAAATGCCCCTACCAACAAGACGAAGAAAATAACACCACCAACGCCAACACCCCTCGCGATCCCAAATCCGCCATCCTCGACTTCCTTCGTTCGATTCCATCCTCATTCAACGCCTCCTTCTGGCCTCTCTCCTTCTCCATCGACGCCATTTCCTCCTTCTCAGATCTCCTCCCATACGTAGTGAAGGCCGCCGAACTCTCCCTTGATTTCGCCTCCGAGGCGGGCGCCGTTATTGCAGACGTCGTCATCACCGCATCCGCCCGCAGCAGCGACGCGGATGGGATCGCTACGGATTTCCTCACGGCGTTATCGCGGAACTGCCCTCCGCTGCCCACCCGCGAGGCGCACCGGCTCGTCGGCTGCCTCCTGGAGCAGTTTCTCCAGGCGGAGGGCGCCGCGGCCTCGGTGTCTTCGCTGCAGATCCTGCCGTCGTCGTCCTCGTCGCAGAGCTCGCCGATGGCTACTTCGACGGCCTCCGTCAGATTCGAGAGCAGAGCGAGAGCGAGAGCAACAGCGAGAGGGAGAGGGAGGGAGAGAAATAGAGCGATAGAGAGGGAGAGGGAGAGGGAGGAAGAGATAAGCACGGGATGAGGGCGGGAGCAGGGTAAAAAAAGGGGGGAATGGAAATGAAGGAAAAATGGGTTTCGGTGGGTTTCGGCGGGGTTGTATGTAGAAAAGGCTTTAGCGACCGCCTATGGCGGTCGCTAATGAGGCTATTTCCGACCGCCATAAGCGGCTGCCCGCTTTTTGCTACGCCAAAGCTCCATTTTCTAGTAGTGCCACGCCTGTGCCAAACCTAGCTAAGCTAGGCTCAAGCTCAGGCTGACCCGATCCATGAACACCCATAACAAGGACCCATATCGAAATTGCTGTATATGTGGGCTACCTTGATAGAAATTACAGTGCAGGCCCAATTTTTGTGATTGGAAACATTGGTCCCACCTTTAGGCAAAGTGGAGACACCTTATGTGAATATAAACATGGGACCACCTTTTAGAAATTACAATGTACTACAATTTAAAACTCACTTGTTTGGATGCACAAGAAAACACAAGAAAGTAATATTTTATATAATATAATCTTCCATTTTCTAAAGAAAAAAATCTCATGTGTTTAGTAATCCAAGGAAAATATGAAAAAAATATCATTTTCTTTTAAAAAGTTCAATATTTTTTCCTACAGCTCTCCTTTGTAGAAAACTTTCTACAATATATTCCTCAAAATGAGGTTTACAAAGTGGTAAAGTAAAGAACTTTACCAAATCTACCATGATGTACTTGTTTACATGTATGGTGAAGTAAAGTGAAGGCAAATGTCACCTACATAGTAAAGGTGAGGTAAAGTATATGTTGAAGTAAAGAACATGGTGAAGTAAAATGGGAGAGTGGTAAAGTAATTTCTTTTTATTTGACTTTACTTTATCTCATTTTACCATAGTTTATATAGTAAAGAAAAAGTGACTTGTGATAAAGTTTATGATAAAAAAGTGACAACTAGACTCTACTTTATGACACTATTTTTTTTCATCTAAACATGGTGAAGGGATAATATGTCACATCTAGGTTAAGACATGTTTGTTTATATGTGCGGTAAAGTTAAATAAATGTTGATGATACGTTATGGTAGAATATGAAGTAAAGTAAGGTAAGATGAAGTATGTGTTGAAGTAAAGTAGAACAGAGTTGTAAAGTACTTATCCTTTGTATTGACTTTACTTTACTATACTTTACATAATTTTATGTGATAAAGAAAAGTGACTTATGGTAAAAAAAAAATGGCAACTGAACTTTACTTTACCACACTACGTTTTTATCCAGACATGGTAAAACCCATATAAATTTAGTATTTAATAAAAAAATTATTCTAATAACGGACTTTACTACGATCAATAAAATTAACTTGTTGTTATTTTGGGGTTTTTTATTTATATATTAAAATTATAGTACCTTCCCAACAACTCAATTTAAAATCTGTAATAGTCTTCAAGAATTGTCAAACAATAAAAATATTTTAATATTTTAATATTACATTATTCTGTTCTATACTATTTTATTCTTACAATATTTAAATCTGATAATATTGTATTCTATACTATTTTTAACAATTAGGCATTGAGGATTAGAACAGGTTTGTGTTGGAGAGTGTTACTACCTCTTGAAACTGAAACACTCCTTGTACCGCTTCCTCACGAAGAGGCTGCTGTATATGGGAAACATTCAAGTGAGAACTAATTTTCACCATGCTTTCGTGAGAACTATTGGTGGGGCTCACCTAACAATCAATCCAAACCATGCACAAATAGGGACCCTCGATAGTTACTAATCTCGAGGTTTGGCACCCATCCAAATGGACTGGACCGTTGAATGGGGTTGAAAATTTTTTAATATGAAGCCACGAAACTTGTGGGTCGTGAATGACGGGGTTAGGGGCATGGAATTGGGGTCAAACTTTATACTTGGGGGGTCTCATATAATTATTTACATCCCAATAGGACCCACTAATGGGCCCAATAAAAAGCTCTCACTGTGACTCCGAATATATATAAACAATTCAGGCCTTCCGAATATACCACAAGTATTATTATCACATTAATAGTACCTCTTATGCAAATTGTTGAAGTCTGGAAATTTAGATGGTTTAGATAGGCAGGCAGGCTGCAGATCGGATATCCACAAGTTCTTAGAACTTTCAGTCTAGGCCCATTTTGTTCCTTGAGTTGAATTCCTAGGAATTCTAAGTTGATTCAAGTAGATACCATTGAAGAAATAAAGTCTCTCCTTTAATGAAACCTAAATAAAAAGGAAATGGGAAATGAATACCCTGACCTTAGTAAATCAAATCATATGGAAGTCGGACCTCATTTACATTGCCGCCTTATATTTCACCGCTCGTCTATTTGATAATCCTTATTTGAAACCCATTTTACCATGAGTTCCTAAGAATTTGATTCTGTTAAAAAATAAATAAATAAATAAAACCTGGTAGTTAATAGAAAATATTGCCTCTTTAATCCAACAAAATCTCTCGTCACAAAAATGCACTGCACTTGATGCCTCACTTCTAGTTTTGCAATGCTTGATTTGGCATTTTGATGCAATCATTGGATAGTCGTGGCAGCTTGGGCTAAGGCATATCCAGGCTCGGCCCAGTTTTATAAACATGGGACCATATGAGGCCCAAGCACAGCCATCTCAATCATGTCAAGTTTGAGCCCACCCACTAGTCCATTAGGCTGGGCCTTCTAATCATCTGTTCGGACTTTTTGTCACTTGTTTTGGCAAATAACTCAAGCAATGCTTATCCAGGTTGATCAGGGCAAAGCTTTGAGTGTTCTATCACTTAATCCAAGCCCGATCCAAATATTAAACTGACCTAAATTATTAATCCAGCCTAGCACAATTACTAAAATGCATTGCTCAAACACGGCCCAAAGCGGCCCATGAGCACCCCTATTTTTCAAATGCACAATTTAACAATCATTATCTTCACCAGATGTTTTTGTTTCAAATTTCCACCTTCTTGTATTTCATAATAATAAGTGGATAGTGTATTAAATGATAATCAGATAATGACCTGGGTTCAGGTCGATTGGGGTCTGGGTTGGAGTACCCTGCCAATATGACGTGCACCCAGACCAGCTTCTTATGTGGTTTAAGTATTCACCAAAGAGCAGACCAAAAATCCAGAAGGCCTCAGCCCTACCTTTGCTCCATCCATCATTTGCTCCACTCATGGTTAATTAGATGAAACCCAAAATATTTTATGCAGTTAAGAGACCATTAATAATTTGTATAAATACAAATGTTAGCATGTTTGTGTAACATTGTAATTCTTTGTCTAATTTTTTATTTTTTTCACTATAATGTGGAAAACAGTTTCCTACTGCATAATAGGATATAGGGCTTGTTTGTGTAACACCGTATTTTCACTTTCGCAAAAATAAAAGCATAGGGGAGGGACTTAAGGGGTATTTTGGAAGGCATGAAAAATGCAGTTTTTCCTCAAAGAGTCGAGTTGCGTTGAGCAATGAAGCAATGTACCAAGCAAAAATAGGATTTTCCACTTCCACAAAATTACCCTTGCACAAACTTGTCCATAGTTCTCTATTAACTCAAGGACAACTAATTCAATTATTTTTCTTTTTCCATGTGAGAATGTTACATCAAATTACAACATTCAAGAAAAATCAAAGCATTTTCCATGATTGAAATCCTCAATATTGTTGCATAAGAAAAGGCCCATAAAATTTATTCATTTGCTACGAGACCCTTGATTAGAGTTGTTAAATAAAGCTGGTATAGTGCAACATTGGACACTGAATTTTATAAAATTGAAGTTGTTAAATAATAATTAAGAATATGGTCTGGGTCAAGGTCCAATCAGGCCCATCGAATATGATTTCAAGACTTCAAGTATACAACGGATCACCTGGACCCACTTCAAGTAGAATTCTCCATGTTATACATGTTGGGCCATGCCAACAGTCTACTATGCTTGCAGTATACATAATCAGAGGTCCAGCCCATTTATCAGTGGGTCAAAATATGGGACTGAAGCTAACATTATACCCAAGAGTGCGGATCCTCTGAGGCTATGACCCAAAGAACTCATTTTAGCTAGAGGAGTGGCCCTCCACAATAAAGCCAACTATATTGAAATCCAAATCATTCAAAATAGGGAATTTATGACTATATGATTGCCTTTAAGCACGACATTTGTCATATAACAAATAAAGTTTAAATATTTTCTGCAGAGTTATTTATATAGTAATATCGCATGGCATTAAAATATCACATAAGGCATATCACACTACCCTAGGATATCACAGGTACTTTGTATATGATATCGCGTGGCCCTAGACATTGCACAGACAACTGTACGTGAAATACTTAAACTTCGATTGCTCATAGACAAATGTCAAGTCTAAGGGCAGAGATATGAACAATATCCTTTCAAAATAACTCCTTCCATTACGTCGATAAACCTTGAATTTTACTTCAAGCGAAGTTTGTCCCACCGTCCTGTCGAACATGTGATGAAAAATATGACAATGAATATGTTTAAGATTTTGTTAATCACATTTTTTATCAGACGTTCAATCCAACGGCGGACAAGACTCCTTTTGATTAAAGTTTGAGGATACCCTGGTCCCATGTAAGAGAGTTTATTTTGAACACTTCACGGGGTGTTTGGCAATAATGTATTTCTAAAGATTTTGCTATATTGTTTCGTACTTTAGAATATTATCTAAACACTTAAAAATGGGGTATTTTGATAACTTAGAATGTATCCTACAATATATATCTCGCTTTCTTATAAAAACCTTCTTATTAAAATATTCATGTATATGTGGTATAAAACAATCTTTAGTTTATTAAAAAAAAAACCTATCCAAATCAAGGGTCAAGAGTATTTGCAAACATGAGTGGAAGCTTGTGAGAAACTATTACCATGGTGGGCCATTATTTTTCTTTTTTTAATATTTATGGTTTCTATAGGAATCCTATTATGACTCTCAATATTAAATGGGCCTTTTAGTGTTTATAAATTTTATGCAGGTCCCATAGGCCTGTGATAATTACATAGTTTCTTTGTTAATTACTAATATTATTTGGATCCTATCAAGATCACATTAGATAATTTCTGGCATGATTACCAATATTAAGTGGGTCCCGTACTGCCAACATGAGATAGGTCTCATACTAATTACCAAAATTGGATTGTGTGACTAATTAGTAACTTGACTACCAGTTAGTGAGTTCTCATTCGGCCAATCATCTCTGTTTTCCTATTCATTTATTATTTCGGTGAATCATCTAGTGGAAATTTCATAAATTGACAAACACTTTGAAGATATATCAAAATTTGGAGAAATTGCCAAACACCATAAATGACACAATATTATAATATGATATTATTTTATTCTTTAATAATGAAATCTTACAATAATCTACTTTGGTGATATTATTATGTTAAGGATTTTACGGAAAAAATTTTGGAATCTGGCCATTCCTTGCGAAGGGTCCCCCGCAGGTTGTGAAACACAAATTCGATCTTCCCACTACTTTTTTATTTTTATTTGCAATCGTCGCTCAGAAAAAAATATAAAAAATGAGAAAAAAGAAATGGCGGGAAGACCGAGTTTATGCCTCACAATCTGCAGGGACCCTTCGCAAGAAATGGCCAAATTTCGAAATTTTTTCTGTAAAATCCTCTAAATTTTAATTCATAGCCACAGTGTGAGTTTCACTCTACAATTTCTTGATCAGCTCATTGTGGCCCACACATAGTGCATCCTATGTACTTCCCTACCATCAAATCGGGGGCCACCCCCATCAACCATTAGAACCTTTCACCGGCCTAGGACAACAGTTCGCATCTGGAGGTTGCGTGACTTCCCTCTGCCCCAAAGGTTGGGAACCCTCCTAGAGAAAAAAAAAAAACAAAAAAAAAAAAACCTGTGAGCCCCATCCTACAGAAAACATGGCCCACCCCATGATCTGCCGTCTCTCTCTAGAGTACGGAAGACGAAGCGGTCACTCTCCTCCTCAATTCTCATATATGCGAGGCAAAGTGCCTCCAAACCTAAGGCCGCTTTCTTCTTTCCTTTTCATTTCTTCTCTTTCTCTTCTTCAATGGCGAAAGGGAGCTGTTCTTCTTCTGCTCCACCAGCTGCTGCTGCTACGGCCCCATCAGTAGATTTCCCAGTCTTTATAGACACCAATCTCGACACCCATCTCGCCATGATAGTCACAGCTCTTGATACCGTTGCAGATTTCAAAAGTAAGCTCAAAAGCCTCTCTGTTTCTTGAATGATTCGGTTCTAGCTATATTTGGGTTTTTCCCTTTTGTGGGTTTTGTTGTTTTTTCGCTTTTTACGATGGATTGAATCATGCCCATTTGTTCCTGAACTATGATTGATGTTTTTCTTTCTCGGGCATGTTGCATGTTGTTGTGATGTTTTTGATGAAAGAACCCGGTTTTTGTTTGGGGTTTTAGGAATTTGTACTCTGGGTTTTGCTGTTTTAGTTTTGAGTCTCAAGCAAGTTGTATTGTGCGCACTGGCCTCATCCAAGAGCTTATAGATTGAATAGATACCTGGGCAATGAATAACGATGATTTTGCGTCTTGGTTGAGAATTTTTGTTTGTAAAAGAAAAATACTAGTCTTGTGGGGATTGAGTTGATGTGTAAGTCAAATTGCTGTAATGGTATATAGATCCTTATTCTGCATTTATTTGCTTGATTTTGATGCGTATTTCCTTTGGATTTTGAACCTGTGTTTTCTTCAATGCTTGTTTTTTTTATAACAGTCAAAACTTCTTCAAGGCTTGTCTGGAGTAAAATTTTCATTTGATTCTTCTTTGTGTAGGGTAAGATTTTAATGGAATTACTCATTGATGTAATTTACATTACAAACTATGTGCAGGAAAAATATTGGATGAACACCCACGTTGCTTTCCTGATCTTGGTCAAATTACCATCCATGCAATGAAGGTATGCATGATGAGAATTCTTCATTTAAGTGGCAAGTAAATTGGGGCTTGTTGAAAATCTATGCTTAATGTGCATACTTGGTTACACTTCAATGACATTAAGCAGTCTTCATCATAAACTTAATCCTTCATTAGTTATCAAGCATGAACTTTGACTGATTAATGTACACTTTTCTTTATTGTTGTTACTTGTTAACGAGGTGTTTTGGGTCTTCTGATCCTAGCAGGTTTGGCGCAAGTCATGCTTTTATCACCTTTCAGATGCGATGCTTGTTAGAAGTGCCTTTCTTGGGAGTAAAAGAGCTTGGTTTGTTCAGTTGGATGCTTCTTCTACGTGTTCGACAAACAATGAACGGGGGCCAACAGAAACATTTGAGAGATCAGAGAATGGTGGGCAACTACAGAAATCTCATCTACCTTCCTTGGACACTGGGCCTAGCAATTTACCTGACGGTCAGGCGGTGCAAACTTATAGTCCTGTTGTAAATGGATCTCCTGAAATGAATCTTCTTCTACCTGAGACAAACACTATATTAGTAAACAATTTTCAGAAGGTCACGTCATGTGATCCTATTGCAAATGTGCCATCTGTTCCTGAGGATTCGTCACTACCTCAAGTTGGAAACAGTACTGTTGAAAACCCAACAATTGTCTCCAATCACCAAGATGGGGATGTATCAAAAATTTCTACCCCAGAAGCAAATGATTTGAACTTTGAATTGGGTGCACCTCTTCACACTGTAAAGGGATCGGATTATAAAGTGCCAGAAGATTATGACCTAGTTAATGTCGGAAATGAAGTCTCGAAAACTCATAATCCATCAAAAGATGATGTCATGACTGATCAAAGAGAATATGTTGGAAATGAAGTCTTGGAAACGCATAATCCATCAAAAGATGATGTCATGACTGAAAGAGAAGATGTTGGAAATGAAGTCTTGGAAACACATAATCCATCGAAAGATGATGTCATGACTAATCAAAGTGAAGAGTCTTTCGGAGACAAGGAAACTAGAGTTATTAATGATCAAGATAGATCTCAGCTCACTGATAATTATCAATCTAAGAAAAGCACTGGAGATTTACAGCCTGAAGACAATTCTAGAGAAAATATACAAGTTGAAACGAAGAAGCGTCGGAAGAGAAAGGAAAATGATGTTATTGTAGAACCAGTTGAAAATCCTTCAGAGGATGTCATAGCTGATGCAGACCTTGCTGAGGGTAGTAAAATTCCTCAAAGTGAAGGATCTGACAAACTCATATCACTAGATGCTTCCCATGAGACACAAAAGTCCATAGAAACTGTTCCTGGAGTTATTGCAGGGTCTCTTGTTGGTGGTGTTGATGCAAGTGAAATGGGTGGTAGTAAGGTAGAAAGCAAAGGGGATGATGCTGCGGTGCATGCGGTGGTATCAGGGGATAAAAAAGCAAAAAAGTCCAGGAAGAGAAAGGAAAATGATGTTATTGTAGAACCTGTTGAAAATCCTTCAGAGGATTTCATAGCTGATGCAGACCTTGCTGAGGGTAGTAAAATTCCCCAAACTGATGAACCTGACAAACTTTCATCACTAGATGCTTCCCATGAGGCACATAAGTCCATAGAAACTGTTCCTGGAGCTATTGCAGGGTCTCTTGTTGGTGGTGTTGATGCAAGTGAAATGGGTGGTAGTAAGGTGGAAGGCAAAGGGGATGCCGCTGCGGTGCAAGCAGTGGGATCAGGGGATAAAAAAGCAAAAAGGTCCAGGAAGCGTCGTGCAGCTCGTTTGAACCCATCTGTAGTCGAAGATCATGAAAATGTCACAGGAGATATTTCACCCTCAGTATATGAGAGTGCCTTACCTGGTGATGACCTGTTTGGCATATATCACCATGTTGAAATCGGAAAGGGGGGTAATGATTTGCCAATGATCAAAGAGCTTAAAACAATGGCATCAGAAGCCAAAAGCTGTGAAGATGGAGTTGACTCTTTGAAGTTGCCAGAGGCCACTGAAGCTACAGAAATGGGTGATTTTGGAGGTAAAAAAGGAACGAGACCAAAGAGAAGTAGAGCTCCTGCTGCGAAGAGCGATGCTTCACGTTCAAGAATTGAATGTGTTAATGACACAGGAGAGCTTCCTTCTCAGAAGTCCAATTTGCATGGATTGGATGATAAAAATCTTAACAGTAGGCAGCATGGAATTTATGAAACCAAGGAGGTAGAAAATGCCTCATCTCAGACCAAGTTGAAAACCAGTCAACCTGAGAGTGTGAATGAAAACGAGGCCTGCCCCCCAAAATTAGATCCAATGTCTAGAACTGAAGATACTTTGGATTTTAAAGATGAGAAAGGGAAAAGGAAGTCAAAGAGGATCCGGTCAAATGCAAAGAGTTTCCATGACCCATCAACGGAACTCCAAGATGGCGCACACAACACCTCAGGTGATGGAGAGAATCTTGCTATCCATCAGACTGACGAAAACAAGAGAGAAGCAGCCCTGCCTACGAACTCTGAAAACAAACAAGAGGATACTGCATTGTCTAGAAAAAGGAAAAAATTGAAGTCAGATAAAACTTGTTCAAAGAATCAATTAATAGAGTCCATGTTGGAAGAAGAGGACAATAGTGTTAAGACTAAATCTTCCGAGCCAGTCAAGACTCTTGAACCATCAATAGAACTACAAGATGGTGCACACAACACCTCAGGTGCTGGAGAGAATCTTGCTATCCATCAGACTGATGAAAACAAGAAAGAAGAAGCCTTACCTGCAAACTCTGGAAACAAGAAGAAAGTGGATACTGCCATGTCTAGAAAAAGTAAAAAACTGAAGTCAGATAAAACAAGTTCAAAGAGTCAATTAGCAGGATCCATGTTGGAAGGAGAGGACAATGGTGTTAAGTCTAAATCTTCCGAGCTGGTCAAGACCCCTAGGTTTGAAGCATGTCCAAATGGCTCTCCAGGTGAAGCTAGTAATCATGACATAAACTTCAAAGAGTTCTTTGTGCCTAGTGCAGCCAAATCAGGGGATAATGCAAAAGAGCTTGCAGCTACAAGAAAACCACATGAAAGAACTGGGAAGCGGGACAAAAAATCTATTGTGGAAGATCCTTCCCTCCATTTAGAAAAACCTCCATCATCCATGGATGAGAAGGACAAACATGTTCACCATCATGATAATGGAACTTCAGTAGTTGCTGGCGATGGTAAGAAAACTCAACCTGACCATCGACATGATAATTCTTTTGCTGGTCCGAATGGAATTAAAGCCATGAAATCAAAGATTGATGATGCATCTGCCGCGCATGGTTCATCAAAAGTTAGTGGCAAAATATCTCAGAAAAAGAATATTTCAAGTGAAGCTGCATCAAGTGTCAATACTGACTGTTCAGAGGAAACAATTTACGTCAGCAAATTGGGTAAGAAGCGTCCATCACGGTCTAACCAATATTATGTGGCTGTTAACAAAGTCCCAGATAAGAAACTAGGGAAGGTTTTGAACAACTCTGACAGAGAGAAGAGCTCGTTGGCTACCTTGGATTCAATTTTTGAGCATGTGAGTGGTAAAAGTTCTGAAGATGAAGGTGGAAAAATTGATTCAGATGCCACCGCTGACATTTCTACAGATAATTCATCCTCATCTGCTTATTCAGATGGAGAAGATAAAAGGAGGCCTTCAAATACGCCTGCATTGAAAAAAAGGGCATCTTTGGAGTCACCAGGAACTGGTATTTATGTTTCTATTCTGATAGGCATTCATTTTATTAAAAGACAAGAATTCTAGTTTGTGTAATTGGTACTGATCTTTTGTACATGAGGTTCTTGTCATCAGTTACATTGATCTGGGCCATGAGGTTCTTGTCTTGGTTTTTGTTGTTTTGTTGGATTCTTTATATGCCCAAGCTGAAATTTTTTTGGCTAACATCTACACATTTTCTAGGAAAGGATAAAAAAGAACTTAACTAAAAAAGAAGAGATTTTAAGATACAATTATTTATCAGTTTAAAATATTTTTTTTAATGCTTTATCAGTTTAAAATATCAGACTTAACTAAAAAAATTCACGTCGCAATGGACCGCGATGACCGTGAACCATGATGCAACACCGCATCGTATCATTCTTCAGGGTCAACTGCGAACTGCAACGCGACCACGATTTTCATCCATGGTTTCTACTCTCAGTATCCTTGTTCTTTAATGAAATGTCACTACTGATAAAAAAGAAAGTATATTTGTGCTTTGTAGATATTGTTCAATACTCACAATCTTGAGGCCATCATTGTGCTTGCACTAACCATGAGCTGTTTTTAACTCCTTTGTCATGTCAAGCATATTCAAGAGCGTATCTGATATTTTCTGAAGTTTCATTATCAAGAGCGTGTTTGATATCCAATATACAAGTTAAACTAAATCTGACCATATTGGTTTGAACTTGGAACGTCTTTTCAGAAATTCTCAATATTTTTGTGATTTCTATAAATAAATGGATAATCACTTCGTATTCTGTGTATTGTGGATTAATTTTATTTCCTTGAGGAGCTAACTTCGGTTATACTTAATTGTCATCACAGGACCATCAATTGCACATGGTGGAAAGAACAAGGAAAATGATGGCAACAACATTGCTATGTCACAGTAAGTAGAGTTCTGGAACTATGATGCTTTTAATACAAACTGTCAGTGGTGACCAATCTCTTGATTTTGATGCATTAACAATCATTCCTTGATTTATATTTGACTCATGACATAGAAGCACATGCTTCTATGTCATAAGAGATATGATCATGTTCAATTGGTTGGCATGTGGGGTGCACTGCAGCCACCTATATATGCATGGTGGTTAATTGGATAGAAACGATCCAATGTTGATGGGACATTCATACTGAAAGACCAAGAATGCATTGAGACAAGACATGCTGGATTGAGTAACATGGAACAAGGCTTTAAAAATAGGGTTGAGTAAGGAAAGTAGAACTTGCAAAGCAAGATAGGGTAATTTTGATGATGACAACGACAGTGTTGACATGTTGACACACAAGGAGTCCCCAAAGGATACACGTAATAAAATTCCAAGCAACACAAAAGGATGGCAGAAACATAAAATAGATTTCCAATTCAATCTTCCTGGAAGCAACAGTTAAATTACAGATTATAAGTATTGCACTTCCTTGATTTTATTCCAACTTGCCTCATATTGTTGGGAATTGCAGCCTGTTTGGATCTTGCTGCATAAACACTGTTACATAATTACATAAGCACATGCTTCTTGATTTTGATGCATTAACAATCTATCTTGCACGGAGCATATGGTGTGAGGCAGCATGTGGGGCCCACCTGATCACTAATCCAAATGCCCCCTCCCCCTCCCCTGCCCCGCGCAATCCCTCTCCCTTGTCTCTCTCTCTCTAAAATGGACAGATATGCCATAGATCCCATGGTGTTGCACTGATCTGTTGGGAGTAGACCGTTAGGTCAAGTGTCAACAAAAATTTTTGATATAAAATCATTAAACGTATAGGCGAAGATCAATGGGTTAGGATCATCAGATTGACTTCAAATTTGATATCTAGGGTGGTCCCATCTAGATCATTCCATCCCCACATATCCCATGATTAATTTCTCAGTAGCATTTTTCTTTTGGAGTATTGTGCGAGATAGATGCATAGTTGTTTTGCCTTATGTATACAACTATATATATATATATATGTAGTAATGCTCCTGTACAAGCTCCCCATACTGTTTTACAGTACAAGCCAACTCGTGGGGCAACCTATTGGTCCATCCGAGTGGACCATCCAAACCCATCCCTCTTATTTACGCGAGTCACACCGGGTTTTGATAGATCCGAATGGAGTGGACCGTTGGATCAAGGGTCAATTTTATTGTTTTATATAAAACCGTTAAACTTATGGACCACGGATGAATGCGTTAGTGGTATTAGATTGACTTCAAATTTGATATCTAGGTTGGCCCTACTTGGATCTTTCAACCCCTCTCCTCCCGCCATGATTTGTGGGGTCCCAAAAGGGCCTGGGAGCTTGTACAGGAGCATTACTCATATATATATATAGGGAGATGCTCCTATGAGAGATATCTCCCACCTTATATGAGAGATAGGGTGGGGGCCCTCACATCCATATTCAATGCCAACAACTTAAATATAAAGGGCCCCCACCTTATCTCTCATATAAGGTGGGAGATATCTCTCATAGGAGCATCTATGGTAGATGCTCCTATGAGAGATAAGGTGGATATATATATATATATGGGAGATGTTCCTATGAGAGATATCTCCCACCTTATATGAGAGATAAGGTGGGGCCCTCACATCCATATCCAGTGCCAACAACTTAAATGTGAGAGCCCCTACCCTTATCTCTAATATAAGGTGAGCTATATATATATATATATATATGGAAAATTCTAAAAAACGCCCCACTTTAAAAATGCACCCTTTTTCGCCTCTTTTTTTTGTCATGGGGCCCATGTAGAGTCAATCTAGTCTTTTCACACACACTACCCCCTCATGAATAGTCACAAGTCCAAGTTTGACGCTCATCCAACTTTTCCTCACCATTGGATTGAAATCATAATAAAATGATGCCTCTAAACCATTAAATTTTAGGGCCATGGATCAGAAGTTTAGGATGATCTTATGGACTCAAGATTTTGCATATAGGTAGGCCTCATATGGATCTTTCCATCCAATGGACTTCCATGATCATCATGCATCCCAATGGACCCAACTAGGAGGGAAAAAACGCCCGGGCGCTGTGTAGCGCTCCACATATATATATATATGGGAGGTGCTCCTGTGAAAGCATCTCTCACCTTACTATGAGAGATAAAGGTGGGGGCCCTCATATTTAAGTTGTTGGCATTGGATATGGATGTGAGGGTCCCCACCTTATCTTTCATAATAAGGTGAGAGATTCTCTCACAGGAGCATCTCCCTATATATATATATATATATGGGGAGCGCTACACAGCGTCCGGGCGTTTTTTTATATATTTATATATACACACACACACGTACGTATGTACATACATACAAGTAGTTAGCACATGTGCCCCATGCTCATGTTGCGCATCCCTAGTGGGGCCCACCTGCTTGTCCATCTGAGGTTACCAAAAGCCGAGACCCCCTATATTACATGTGTTTTACACCCATCCGAATGGACTAGGCCCCACCAATCGACTGTGTACCAATCCAAATGGACTGTACACCCTTTTAACTTATGGGCCCAGATGAAGATTATAGATTGATCGGACGGGTGCCATCCTGATCTACAAATCCCCCTCCCCCCACCATGGTCTTAGTCCCATGTGGGCCCCACAGCCCGGTTCTCACAGAGCTTCTCATGGACTTGAACAAGAGATCTCGCCCGTGAAGTAAATCATCGCACCTACTATCCAATCAATTAGGAGAGAATCAATAGATTCTTTTTCGGGGGTGGCCCAGTGCATATGGGGCATGATGACTTGACGTTATCCTCACCTTCCTGCGGCTTATCACTGGTGGTCTGTTCAGGGTTCCAAACTCAATGGCGGCAACTAACGCTCGTTGTCGGACTTAACCTAACACCTTACGAGACACGAGCTGATGACAGCCGTGCACCACCGGTGTCTGCATTCGCAAAGGCATTCCTCCCTTTCAAGAGGATTCACGGCGCATTAAGCCCTGGTAAGGTTCTTCGCTCATGCGCTGAAGGCACTTTAGTGCATCGTGTGTTATATATAAAGTACCTTCTCTTGCGCTCATGCGCTGAAGGCACATAAGTGCACTGTGTGTTATATATAAAGTACCTTCTCTTGCGCTTATGCGCTGAAGGCACTTAAGTGCGCTAGATAGTCTCTGCCTTTAAACATGCTGGGTGACTGGGATTAATGTCCATGTCATGAATGCCCAATCAAAATAGTCAACCAAACATCTAATTTCTCTTTCTTGTTCATCTTCTCTCATTTCTCTCTCCCTTTCTCAACCAGTCTCTCATTTTCTCTCTTTCTCAAATCAACCCACTAGAACCGTCCTTGGGCTCTCTCTCTCTCTCAACCCAACCCTATGGAAATTCCCAAATGAAAAGCTCCTCTCTTTCTCTAAATGAACCTTTATCTCTGCCATGACGTAAAATGACCCATGTGGCTGTTTGTAGGTTTCTTTACTAGGAAGCCCGAGGTACATTTCATTACTTCGAACACCCAGGAACTCATCAAGTTAGCACATATAACAACCAGAACTTATTAAGTTAGATCATTTTGTAATGGTGAAGCTCTAATTCTACTGTGCATTAAATCCATGAAAATTTAGCATAAATGAAATCTTGTTATAGATTTTTTTCTGTGTTTATTTTATTTTTTTATTTGTGATATTGTCTAGAAATCACTCTTAATGAAAAAATTTATGGAATGAAATCTCTTTTGTTATTTATCTGGCCTACCTCTCTTGTACTGCCTTTGCCTTTCTAATAAGGTTTTTTACCATTCAAAAAAAAAAAATAAAAAATCTTTCTTTTGTTTGCCTGGAAAGCTCTCAGATAAGAGAATTGAATTTACAGGGAGCCCCTGGAACACAATCTAGGTAATCAATGTTGGGCCATGTGGTAGAGGAGGGAAGTGGGTATTATTCCCCACTAAGGGGGAGAAAGGAGGCTAAATAGGGGCCCAAACTATATTAGGATTTTCACTTCTCCATACCAAAATTGCAACCAAATAGAGGTTCTCATCTTCTCGTTCCCCTCTCAAATAGCTTCTACAAGACCCAGGCAGGGACCATAAAATTTATTCTTGGTCATTTCTAAGGTCATATGTTTAGATTTATCTCTTACTATTGGAATAAAATAAATTGGATGTGTGTTTCCTTTCTTTTTTTTTTATTTTTATGTATGATTGAGCTTTTTATGATGCTTGCTTAGGCTTCAAAGATGGGTTGAGCAAAGGATGAAGAGGCGGAAAGGTCTGTTTATTTGAGAGAGAGAGAGAGAGAGAGAGAGAGAGAGAGGAGAATAGCCGAATGAGAGGTGAGAAACAAATATGAGGTGAGAAACAAACATGACTACATTTGACTTTTTCGACAAGCCTTTTCTGGCAATTTAATTTTCAAACAGAGAGATTGGCCAGCATACTTAAGTGCCTTCAGCACACACGTGCAGAAGAAGGTTTCTCCATGTATATACATGGGGTCTTGTTCTGCTAAGAGGTACCTCTCATGCAATCCTTGAGAGGTAACATTTTTGCCTCCACATGGGACCCCCTATGACAAACCCAGACTGCTCACACTCAATAACCACCCCTAAATTAGCACTCACCCCAATTTGACGCTAATCTGAAATATATTCACAGTTGGATTAAATTTCATAAAATATGGAATTTATGAACATGTTAAAATTTAAGGTCCATAAATCAATGGTTGTGATGATCTGATTGAGATGATTTTTACCCAAAATCATACCCACGATGAGACCTTTGCATCAGACTATACCCCCCCCCCCCCCCCCCCCCCAAAAAAAAAAAAAAAAAAAAAAAAAAAAAAAAAACCACCCTCAAACCCCACCCCCAAATGATTATTATGCATCCAAGTGGGTCCCACGATTGACTTAGAATTTTCCTCTCATGGATTGCGTGAGAGGTACCTCATAGTAGAACATGACCCACATAGGGTTTTATATATAGAGAGAGAGACAGAGACAAAGATCTAACACGATGGTGCGATGAAGGCTTAATTTCCAATGAGTGGTTCCATTCCCGCTCCATGTTGCACACTTATTCTTCATTGAGTTTGGCTCACTCACAAAATGTGTTTGTAAGAATGCAGTGGGGCCCACCTATTTGAATTCTAAATTGCTCAAAAGGAAACCCTACTTTTTTATGGGATGTGGCCAATTTTTACTCCAGTGGGTTGGTCCCACCATTAGATTGACACACTAAACCTCACGGTGAAAATAACTCATATTAGAAGAAGATTTGATCACATCCCGTTTTGGAGGAGGAAGTTCATTTTGAGTGCTTTAGATTTCCAATAGGTGGGCCCCATTGTGGGGTTCCACTTGTCTCAGTAAAGAATCCTCGTGGTTTTAGCTTCCCGTTTATTCTTCTAATGGGCATGAAGTAGAATACCAAATTTTTAAGGGATATTTTTTATAGACATAAATGTAATGTTAATTTATAAGAAGCACATCTCATGGAACGAGCATACGACTTCTCACTTAGTACCAAACTTTATACTCAAAAGATTTTTTGGTGAGACAAGTGGAAGTCCACAGTGGGGACCCCCTAATGAAAATCTGAACTGCAAAATGAAAACCCTCATCTTGCATTGAATGTGATCAAATCTTATTTTGATATGAATAGCTTCCACTTTGACATTTAGGATATGATTGATAATGTATGCAAAATTGAAAATTTTATCCATCTTATGGCAAGACCAACTCCTATCAGAGTAAAATTTGGCCATACCCCATGCAAAAGACAAGTTCATTTTGAGTCGTCTAAATTTCAAACAGGTTTGCCCTGCCTTGGAGTTCCACTTGTCTCACAATCACATCATGTGTGTGATCCAAAACTCAAATGAAAAACGTGTAATGCAAAGAGAGAGAATGGGCCCTCGCATTACAAGTTTAGAGCCCGTTTGGAAACTCTAAAAATAAGCTCTCTCTATCTCTTTTTTTTTTTTTGTTAGAGCTTTGATAAACCTTTAATATTTATCATTTTATTAAAAGTAGTGATTTAAAGTCTAAAAGTAAGCTCTTTTTTGTATTTGAATCCTTATTTACCTATTAGAGCTTTGATAAATCTTTAATATTTATCATTTTATTAAAAGTAGTGATTCAAAGTCTAAAACCATTAGCTGAGGGGCTGACTACTTTTATTCAGAAGTTCTTGGGCTAAACGGAAGTAGGCAAAAGAACTTCAATATTTACAGCTGTTTTGGATTAAAATATCCTTTAAAAATTTCAGAAATGATACAAATGGCCCTTGACCTTTTTATCTATGCATTCCATATTTCTACCCAAAACACTTCCTGTACTCTCCACCTCCCCCGACAGTTCTTCCTCACATGATCAAGGACTGCCGCACCTTTCCTTCTACTACTCTGTTGTCCACCATCAACACCACCGGCTTCTTCTTCCTCACTCTTGTCTTTATCTCTCGCTCTCTCTTTTATATATGATTCGTGTCTGTTGTTTTATTTTGGTGTTTGGGAGAGAAGCAGAAGAATTCTTTTGAAGTTTTCTTCTTTCTTTTATTTTGTCAATGCATGTTGGCATTGATTTGAGGAGTTTGCTGCAAATAGCAGTATTGGAAGTGTCGGCCCTTCCATGGGTTGCTTTTCAATATGAGACACCCTCTCTCTATTTGGAAAAGTGTTTTTTTTTTTTTTTTTTTGCATCTGGAAGTGTAAGCCCCTCTGTGGTTTTTTTTTTTTTTTTTTTTATGTGGGGTTTTATTGTTGGTTATGAATTGTTGAGATATTTTTTTTCGTTTTCTTTGTCTGTTTTCTTCATCAGCTGGTGTTGGGAATTATGGGTTTTTTTTTTTTTTTGAACTGAAATTGAATATTGGGTGTTATGGATTTTTTATTTTTCTTTTCTTGTCTTTGTTATTGGTTATGAATTACTGGGATTTTTTTTTCTTTTTCTTTGTCTGTTTTCTTATCAGTTGGTGTTGGTTTTTTTATTTTTTTTTTTTTTATTTAAATTGGATGTTGGTGTTATGTGTTTTTTATTTTTGAACTGAAACTGGAAGTAGGGTAGTATGGGTTTTTTTTTCTTTGTCCGTTTCTTCATCAATTGGGTGCTAGGTATTATGGATTTTTTTTTTATTTCTGAACTAAAAATGGATGTTGGGTATTTGTTCTTTTTTAGTTCCTGTTTTCTTCATAGTTGGGTGTTGGGTACTATGGGTTTCTGATTTTTTGAACTGAAATTGGATGTTGAATATTTTGGGTTGTTGATTTTATTTATGTTTTTAGTTTTTACTTAGTCTGTTATTTTCATTGGTTGGGTATTGGGAATTATGGGTTTTTGATCTTTGAACCTTGCCTATGAAAATTTTAAATTGTGAATATATCAAACCGAGGTATCTATTCACAGGCAAGCAATACACACAAAAAATTGGTTTGCCTGCTACATATATGTATGCACCAAAATAAAAATAAAAAAAATTGAAAAAAACATACATGTTACATGGGTGAAAGAAGAGAACCACAACCCAGCCTCTTGATCTTCATGGACAATAAAGAGAGAATTGGTCTTCATCAAATTTCACATCAATACCTTTGTCCCACTGAATTCATTCACGCCGACTAGTGTATCAGTTTTTAGGTAATGACATAAGCCAACTGATGTTACGGAGGCTTGAAAAGATTCAGCCTGAGTTCCTTTAGAATGATTCTATCGAGAAAAGAAAGTATGATCTGGTTCGATGGGAGATTAAATCAAGGTGGGCTGGGTATTCCTTCGATTGAAATGGGTTATAAAGCTTTGTTAGGAAAGTGGTTGTGGATGGTGGGGAGCCTAGAAGTGGTTTATGGAGACAGTTCAAAATTTTAAGTTGGGAAATGATGGCTTGTGTGTTCCAAGCCAAGATGATGAAGTTTCTGATTTTTGGAATTCTATTATTTCTGTTAAGGTTGATTTTTCTCACTGGTTCCATTATAGGGTTCATGGTGGTTGTCGGATTAGCTTTTGGTATGATGAATGGTGTGGGCAATTGGTGTTACACCATCGGTTTCCAAACCTATATTCGCTGGATGGAAGACAACAGGCTTTTGTTGCTGAAAATGTTTGTTTTGTGAGAGGAGGTGCAGTTTGGGATTTTTCTTTCCGTCAGAACCTGATGGATGATGAAGTTTCTGATTTTGTTGGTTTGCTTGGATTGCTTGCCAAGAGTTATTTTTCAGCTGAAAGATTGATGTTAGAATGTGGAAACCTGATGTTAAAGGCCAATTTTCTGTTAGTCTTTTTATAATGCTCTTACCAATATCTATGATAGAGCGGATGGGTGGCAGAGTTTTTGAAATCCTTCTGTTTCGCTGAGAGTTTTTGTTTTCTGTTAGGTGGCGAGGCAACATAAGGTTCTCACTATTTATAAGTGTTGACACATAAAAAGTCAAAGTTCCAGAGAACTAGGCCAAGCATAGAGCCTATGAAGCCAAATGAAGGGTTAAAACCCACTTCAGCCATCAAATGATCAAGTCATTACTCAAAATCACAAATTGCATGTTTTCATTTTCCCTGAGAACAAGAAGTTGATAAAAAGAAATCATATTATAGTTAATGGGTGTCCTGTGTGGTTAAAAGATGCTGAGATGGCACACCACATAATGATTCATTGTGATTTTGCTTGCATAATTTGGTATTCAGTTATTAATTTATCTGATATGGAATGGGTTAAGCCAAGGTCGGTAGAGGACTTGTTTATTCAATGGCGGTTGGGGTGTTCATGGTAAGATCATTTTGAAGTTATTGTTTTATGCTATCTGCTGGATGATTTGGTTGGACAGAAACAATAGTCTTTATGAATAAATCGAAGCCTGTTGAAGATATTGTTGAGACCATTGTTTGGACTGTGTCGGAATGGGCTAGTAAGAGAAAGGAGTTTGGTCCATTTGGGGCCTGCCTTGATACACAGTGCTAGTGGGTGGTGCTGTGTATCCGGGGGGCGCACAAAAGTTGTGCATAGATTTCCAATGTTTTGTCCTCCTCCTGGTATCCTTAAGCTGAATTTTGACAGTAGTTTATTATGAGTTGATCAAAGAGGAGGTATTGGAGGTGTTATTAGGGATTAGAATGGAAATGTTGTTTGGAATTTCTCTGGGCCAGTGGTTTCTTAGGATGCCAATGAAGCTGAAGTTTTTACTCATTAATAGGTGTCATGAGTTGGTTAGAATGTGAGTTCTCAAATTCGATTCTTGACGGAGATTCATTTTCAGCTATCCAATGGGGATTTGGGAAGGCTATGTATCCTTGGAGGCTTGCGGATTGGGTTAAGGTACAGGATATCTCCAGAAAGATGGGGTGCTTCTTTTCATCATATTCTTAGAGAGGCCAATGCTATGGCATGGTCTTGCTAGGGAAGGAGTTTCTTGCTCGTCTATTTTCTTTGATGTTTAGCATTTTTTTAGATTGTTTTATGTTGCTGTTGTTTTGGTTTTGGGTTTCTTTGTGTTTCTTCTGTTTGTTTTTCTTCTTTGGTGAAATAAGATTTTTATTGTTATAAAAAAAGTTCTTACTTGTATATCTATCAAACAAACACTCTAATGTGAAATAAGAGCTTTTTATAATTTTACCTAATAGAGTAATTGTTCATAAGAATTTAAAAGTTAGAGCTTTTGTTTTAAACCCAAACCAAATTACCTCTTATTAGATTAGAGTTTCCAAACGGCCACATCCCATACAAAAATGAAGGCTCCATTTGGAGGAGTTTAGATTTCAACTAGATGGGCCCTACTGCGGAGTTCCACTTATCTCTCAAACACATCTTGTGAGTGAGCCAAACTCAATGAAGAACAAGTGTATAATGCAAAGAAGGAACGGAATCTCTCATCGGAAGTTAGGTCTTCATTGCACAACGCCCCCCCCCCCCCCCCCCCCCCCCCCCCCCCCCCTCTCTCATATATATATATATATATGCAAATCTTCTTGTGAGCACCGAACTATCCACATGTATATGTGTGTGTGTGTGTGTCCAATTTTCATTTTCAACAACCCCATCGTAGATCACTAGTTCATTGAACTGACTTGTGTTGCATTCACCCTTTAAGCAGATCTGCTGATACTGATGCGAAGAGCAGGTCAATTGGGATGCTCTTGAGAAAATCAAGCAGCTACAGGAAAGCCAAGGTTACTGCTTCTCAATCCAGACTCGAGGACGCTGAAAGCCAACCTGTTGATATGGTACCAGACAGTCAGGCAGCCCATGATTTTCCTGAAGTACTCCTATCCCAATAGGCAGCAGCTTTACATGAGTCGATTGCCTTACGTTTCAATTTTTGTGCCAGGTAGCAGCTTTGCTTCATAGAAGTCTTGGTATCATCTTCATTACTCCAGCATAATTTCAATGTTTTTTCAATTTTGTCTGGGGTGATGGGTCTATTTTGAACATTTACCTGCTCCTAGACTAGCTTCATGTATCTTGGTTTCTCTCTCTTGTACTAGGAAGTTCTTTTGCTGGAACATGAGTTATGATTTTGGCCGTGAGAAGACTTGAATCTCTTGAGTTTAGGTGCTGTCAATGGTGTACATGATTTTGAGAAACTGTATGATTTCATATCCTTGATTTCTCTTATTATAGTTGTTGATGATCAGACGAATGGTTGAATATGACCATCAGCACTCTGTGGATGATTAGAATGCAAACAATGGTCCTCTGATGAAACGGAGATTCTTAGAACTTATTCCGATTTCTTTTGTGAGTGCCTTGGCATCAATGCACTGATCATTCAAACCCTTTGGATCATTCAAACCCTTTGGATCATTTGAATCTGCTGCATGGACTGCGCTTGTATGGTACCAGAGACTATGGAACCAGTGACGGAGCGAAGATTTTCTCCTAGGAGGGGTAAGAAATTTCTTTAATATTTGAGAAAGAATTAAAAAAAATAAAATAATTAAAAACTAACATATTTAACAACGGGGAGTATTCATGGTGAGGGGCACTCCCCTTTTGGGAAGTGTCAAGTACAAAAAGGGGAGTGCCCTTTTAATTGAACAAATAAACCAGTTATTAGATGTATCCCAAATAATGATGAATTGTATTACTTTATACATCGAAAAGCATTCAATAGTGGGTCCATAAGAGTAGAGAAGAATTATAAATTGTATGATTTTTGCACATAAACTTGTGGGAAATATTCACATGTGCAGTGCACATCCAGACCATCTCAGAGGCGAATTTCATGTAGCATGTGTGGCGCGATCTAGATTAGTGGGTGATTATAGTTGCAAAAATAAATAATAATAAAAATCAAATTAAATCATTTTTTTCAATGTCATTATGTGACGTGAATGTCCAAAAAGTCTTGGTCTTTGGCCCATTATTTAGACCTTAAATAAATAATGCTAAAATTGTTGAAAGCTTTGACATAACTAAATTACTGTGAAGTGTTTTTTAAGACTTGGACGACACAATGCCAAAAGATCTTGCAAGTGTGTTTTGCTGATTGTGGGGCTGATTATCAGATCAACCGAGTGTTGTATTTTGTTGATTGATGGTAATGAAGAAAGTAAAATTTGGCATCAGTGCATCTGATCCACCTATTCAATCTGGAAAGGGTGTGTGGCGCTTTTTATTTAGGATGGATCCAAAACTGATTAAGAATTCTGGATCCTGGAGCCATTTCTTATTAAGTGGTGCGATGTGGGATGAGTCAAACCTGACTCTGCATGTCCTGGCCCATATGAAAATTCAATTTGGACTAGCTTTGCTCATCTAGGGCCCAGATCTAATTATAGACTCAATTGAAGTTCAAGCTGGGCCCCATAGAGTGACTACGCATGCAGTAGAAAATTTCTAGCACAATGAAAGTCACTTTAACTGATTTAAAATAGGACACATGCAGAGTTTGTGGGCTAAAGTATCCAGTGTGCGGACTGCAAGCATTGGGGTTCTATAAGACCCCGTTGTGGCCCTCCTCTCTGTAAAAAAAAATCATATTGATCCAATTATTATAACCCTATTATCTGGTGCGTACAAGTTTAGTCCATTCGCATAGGTGTGTACAAACCCGGTGGGACCTCTGACCTATTGTGGTAGGGGTGGGGTGGGGACTGGACCAATGCTATATATATAATTATATAAGTTTATGGAAAAAATACTTCTAAAATGGACGATGCATGAAAAAGGACCCATAGTTCGATGCACACTAGAAATCTCGGTCTTCCCACAAGATTTTTTTTTTTTCCTTTTTTCGGCCTAGTCACAATATTGTCGCCCTAATACAAATGGGCAACGATATCGCTGCCTAGAAATTCGTATCTTCCTAATTTGCCTCAATGATACCCATCGAGAAACCGTTGTTGGCGCAGCAAGCCATCCCTCCCTTTCCTCCAGGAGTAGGCATTCCCATCAAAGGGCTTCCAACAGCAAAAAATGAGTTTAATTAAAGCTCCGAGCATCCTAGGTCTTTCGGACAAACTTACTCAAATCCTAACACTAGAAGTCCAAGGAAGGAGAGAACTATCAGAAATTGAAAGTCATAGGTTTAGGAGAGATGAAAAGGAGAAGGGGGGGTTTGGGATTTGGGAGAAATGAAGTGCGTAGGTTAGAGGGGGATTTGGGGTTTGGGTGACGATATCGTCGCTCCTCTCCAATGTTAAAAATAAAATGCAATTGGTCGGCCCCACAATACCACATTTGTATAGTAATATTTAGGGGGTCCTTCATCCAGGAGCCATCTAAGAGGTTTTTTTTCCATAAAATTATCTATTAAAAACATATAAAAAAGCAAAGATTTTCATTATTAGACACTATAAATCAAAATACGGGCTTCCCTCTCTAAGTAATAACATCCTGCATCGTTTTGCTACTGAGAATGGCTAGATTTGGTAAGTTTAATGTTCGCATTGAAATGAAACCAATTATTTTTTAACAATTTGAGTCATTGGACTATGGTTCATAGGCCCTTCTTATATTCCGACATAATTCATATGGAGCCCTGCTACATGGACCGATGCCAGGCCCGAAAAGTGGCCCAACATTGGTCCAAGAAATGAGATCCAACGGCTCTTGGACCGATGTCGGGCCACTTTTCGGGCCTGGCATCGGTCCATATATACTTTTTCATTCATATGATAGCTTCAACTCATGTTAAACGCATACCCATTTGTCGAGTCCACCAGATATAATAGTCACATGATCGGTTGAGTTAGTAAAATAATTCAAAACCAAGGTATTATCTTAGTTGCTAATCAAAATTTAAGAGCCTCATAGTTTAACAATTCTCATAAGTCTTGAGGCATTAGAACCAACCTAAGTTTGATCGCAAAACTCTCTAAGCACTTTTCTTATGAATTTTCACTCAATCCAACTTGACAATGATAATACTGTTATTAAATACTAAAATAAATCATTCAAAATATTAAGTTTTAAAGCCTTTAATAATTTGGATTCTCTAAGGGATGGCTTTATAAAATTCTTTAGGCTAATTTTTATAATTATTAAATTTCAAACCACTCCATTTTTTCATTTTCTTCTTTAAACTTTAAGAATGTATTCTTTGTGATTAATCTAGTTGTGAGCTCACAATCTGTCAAATGTCCTACAGGCTTGGAGCTGCAGGAAATTGTTGAGGCTCCAAGCAAGGCCCAATTCTGAAGAATCTAAATAGCTCCAAAACAATTAAAAAAAAAAAAACCAAATTCTAGGAGTTGAGCCGGTTGTTAATTGATTAAGCATATAAATTGAAACTCCTTTTATGAGGCACAGTGGAGCCTACCTATTAAGAATCCAACATTTAAACTGAAGGCCCTACCCGCATATGGAATGTGGCCAAATCTCACTGTGATAGAAGATGAGCCCACGTAAAATTGGTCATAAATAATTCACATTAATTTAAAAAATATACATTTTTATACACGTCCGACCTTATGATGGGCCTACCCACTTGAAAGTTGGTGGAGTGGCATAAGGCATGAGTTTACTCTCTATCATGTGTTCAAAACCCATCCTAAATTTATTCGTTGTGCATTTGTGTGGCTTTAGCGAGTGCCACCCGAGGGAATAGTCATGTTGGGTCAAAGACCCTAGGGATACCCACATCATAAAAAAAAAAAACTTCACCTTATGATGGGCCCGAAAAATGTTTGTCTTAAATATGGGCTGAGGAGGGTTTTTTTTTTCCCTCTCTTTTCTTCCTTAAAATTTTAAGAGGTGGGCCCATAGTGGAGCCCACTAGGTAGCCCGCTTAGGCTTTGTGTCGAATTCATATAGGGAGCGACTATATGTATGATAAGACCACAAAATTGTAGTTTTCATTCATCATTATATATGCATTTGTGGCTTAATTAGGTTAATTAAATAGAATTACACTTTCTTTTTTTGCCATCGGAGGGTTCCCAACCCTTTAGGTTGGATTAATCCTTCCGGGGCAAAGAGGGAAGCCGGCTAAACTCCCATGTAGCCCCATTGTGATAGTGCAGTTTCGAACCTACAACCTCCGGGTGCAAACCGTGGTCCTAGGCCAACTTAGTTTCGAACCTACAACCTTGGGGTTCATAAAATTACACTTAATTTCATGATTTCATGTATTTGAGCATCAAAGTTGGAATTTTGGTCAAATTTGGTTAAAATCCAATACATTGCATGACTTTGGTGAAACTAGGGTTCTCATCTCATTCATAACCCCAAAATTAGTTTTTTAGCTTCACTAATGCATACCTGATAATTTTGACACCATGTGCTATTTTTGAGAAGTTGGGTATTTTTGGTGCATTACGTAGGCATGTAGGATTCCATGCATAGTCCATCTAGACTCCCCACACTTGATTATTATTGACATTATTTAATTTTATTTTTATAGGAGAAATCACGAGTGGGACTTGCATTGGTGAAATTTGAGAGAGATCAAAGGCGGGACACCCTTCATGGTGGGCCCACATATCTTGACATCTTGGTGGAGTTGGAAGGTTTGAAAATTCTCAAAGAAGAAAGAAGAAACTCAGATTTTGAAAGATGGTGTTGACTTGCTAAATTTGAAAACCAAAATCAAGAAAGAGAGAGAAAATTAGAAACTTTGCAAGGGAGTTCATTAGTCAAAGTTGCAAGTAAAGAAGCATGCCAAATATGGAAAGAGAATCAAATAAGCAAACAAAGAAAGAATCCAAGCATGCCTTGGACATCCAACATGGGTCCCACACACCCCATAGCATGCCAATATGAAAGTTCCTTTAATTGCACCATTATTCTTGGAATTTTTAGGTGCAGCAGATTGAAATGGTCATAACTCTCAAACTGATTATCGGATTGGTGTAATCTACCTACAGTTGGAAAGCTCTTTTCGAGTAGATATCCGTGGAGCCCAAGATTTCATAAATCGGAGCTATATTGAGGGAGATATGACCTTGGGAAGTTGGCTATTATAATTCTATGTGGGAATTACAAAAAGTTTTCAAAATTGACAACATGAGAGATCTTTGAGGAGTTTATTTTGGCAAAACTTGGAGCCCAAGAGACCACACTTAGTAACACATTATCTCCAATTCAAATTGTTACCTAAGTGAGAAGCTTTGCTTGAAAGCTAAGCCAAGAATCATCTCAAGAGGGAAACAACACTTAACAAAAGGAGGTGTGCAAAACTATAAAATGAGGCTACTAGTGTAGGACAGGGAAGCCTAGTCTCCTTCAAAAAAGTGGCCAAGCCATTCTCTTATCCTCTTTTCTTCTATCCCCTCTTCTAGTTCTACTTCTAGTTCTCCATATTTTTTTTTTATTTTGGGTAGCTTTCGGCCTTGTCCAAGCAAGTACTTGAAGGAGAAGTTGTAAAAATGCAATCTTTAATGACAAATCAAGAAGTCTTCTTTGCAATGGCGGGCTAAGTTTCTTATTAGAGCGATGGATGAATATAAGTGATTGCCTTTTATTTATTTAGTAATTTTAATTTAGTTCCATGTTTATGTGCTTGATGATTAATAGACTTGTCTTCATGCCCTAAGCAAATCTCTATTTTTTATTTCTAAAAATAAAAATTAATTTTTGACTAATGCTTAGGTTTGATAGGCTATGCTTAGGACTTAGATCTTTTTGATGGTTTATGCTTACTTTTGATGGGTAGTGCTTAGATTATTTTTATTCTTTTATGAGGTTAAGGAAGTCTTGGGTTTTGGATTTTATGATTAAAAATGGATTTTCAAAGTTTGATCTCCCAAATTAAAAACCTTGATTTGTCTTTGATTTGAAGTAAAAACTGGAACAAATTAGGGTTACTTGATAAATAATTGGTGGATGCTTATTTGATTCCTATCCTCTAATCACTTTCATTAATTGATAGATTTTGAATTGCTAAATTAGTTACTTATTTTTATATCTAAATACTCAAAATTTTTCTTAATTGCTAGTTAATTAGTTTTTTTAATTTAAAAGTTTCTTTAATGAGCTCCCTGTGGGTTAGACCCGTTCTTGCCACTGTCTAATCTAGACACCCGTGCACTTGCGGTATTTTATGATTGATATTGATCACATCAATGCACATCCGAAGATGCTCGGTGCAAATCCAATTATTTGAAGACCAATATACCCATCCGTGAAATGATGAAAATGGACACCAACACTACTTTGAGGGCTCTTGGACTTGCTCTTTACACATCCCAGCAAAAACCCATTTCCCTCCCATTTTCACATTGTTTTCTTCTTCCTCTCCTTTTGCTCAACCCTCCTTCTCCTCCTCCATTACACCTTAGGCACTTCATTTGAAGCATAAAGAGTGAAGGACGAATTCGTTTCATCTCAAGCAAATCATCATTTCAGATTGCTATAGCAACGTCAAGGTAAGCAATGACTTCATTTTTTTGTTCGTTATTCAAGCCTAGAGGATGTGCTGGGAGTTCGTCTTCCCGACATGTTCGAACATGCAGGGCCGAACAAAAACTATATGTTTGGCCCTGTTAGGCCAAACAGTAAGGTATGTGTTCGGATCATTTGAACTGAACATACTTCCTACTAGAGATGTCAAATGGGCCGGGTCAGGCCGCCAGTCAACAGCCCATTTCGGCACGGCCCGCCAGGCCCACCCAACGTCCAAAAAGGGTTATTTTTTAAAAAATTGTCCATTTTAACACCCCCCCCCCCAAACTATAAAACGGTCATTTAAGAGGTATTTTGTTTCCTTTTAAATTTTACAAAAGTCTATAAATACTCTAACCCGATCCCATTCTTATTTTTCACCAATTTATACAATTCCCTCACTCTCTATACACTTTTTAACTCTATCTCAAAGCATTCAACTCTTTCTAAGAAGTTTTTGGAGAGCCAAAGATCAAGTCATCAAGAGACAAGATTAAAGGGGCCTTAAAAAATTTAGAGGTATTTATATCATTTAAATTTGAGATTCCATATATATAAGTTTATAATATATTATATTAACTCTCATTTTCTCCCCTTTCTTATATTAATTATCACAAAAGAAGTCTATTAATATTATTATTTTTAAATTTTATTTTTTAAAATATGGTTGGGCGATCTTCTAGAAGATTTCCCACAGATTCTTTTCCGTTAATTTAGGGAGAGAAGAAGATTTTATTGAATTAGAAGATGAAGTTGGTATTTTACCCCCCCCCCCTCCTAGTAGTTCCCATAAACCATCCAAGAGGAATAGAACTACAAAAGTTTGGGATATATATGATAGGTTTGAAGTTGTTGAAGACGGAAAGAAAGTCCAAAAGGCAAAATGTAAATTTTGTAGTAAGATTTTTGTTGGATACCGCGATCACTGAGAGGGGGGGGGGGTGAATCAGTGATTTCTAAAAACAGGTCCCAATTCAACAACAAAACAAGTCAAATCACACAATGACACCAGATTTAACGTGGTTCACCGAAAGGCTACGTCCACGGTTCAAAGACTGTCCGAACACCAATCCGGGACAGATCTGAATCTTAGTCGCACCAACGACAAAGAGCACCAACCCTTAGTTTCAGATAGCACCAACTATCTAGGAAGCACCGACTCCCTTTACAATTTATCTGCACCCACAGATAGGATCACCAAACCCCAAACACCAAGCACCAACTTGATGTTAAAAACAGAATAGAAGATTAACTCTGTCTACAGCCCTTCCCCTCTACAATTCTCTCTCTCTCAATCCCTTACAAATTGAAATTAAAGCATAAACAGAGAGACACTTAACTCATGGACGAATCACCATCTTCTAGAGCATAATCCCGTCCATAATTGCTGTAGAAAGATGTAGCACAACAGCACACAGCAACACAGCACCAGCACCAGCACTCTCTTCTCTCTTCTCTTCTCTTCTGGTGTATCTTCTTTGTGGCTGGTTAATCTTCATTACCTTTCTAACAGGAATGGACTCCTTTCTAGGTTGAGTGGGCTTCATAGAGTTAGAAGGTGCAGTGACTTGCTTCACAAACTCTTTCTTTTCAGGAGGTGCAATCTTAGAGGATTCACCTTTCTCAAATCCTAGACCAAATCTGAAGTGGGCTGGTCTTTGAACTTTCAGTAGTTCATCGAGTTTCATAGTCCCTTCAATTGCTTGGAGCGCTTTGAGTTTTTTGCTATTTTCCAAATTTTCAGCCTTTGCTCTAGCGATCTCAGTTTCAAGTTTCATAGCCTCTTCCTTTTTGATACTTATTTGGTTTTCAAGGACTTCTACCATTCTTTTATATTCTTCTACTTGAGTTTTCAAAGCAATAATAGAACTTTCAGATTCATGGAGAAGTTTCAGATTTTTCTTACTTGATTTGCGTTCCATGCTTAGCTCCTCAAGTGCGGCTATGAGTTCCTCTTCAAGATTGACTTCAGCCTCCTCATCCTCTTCCGGATCTAGCTCTTCTTCTTCTTCAACAGTGACCATGAAGAGAGCTTCGGTTGATTCATCATCGTCTGAAGTTTCAGACGTGCTGTCATCTTGTTGACATAGAAAGTTTTTAGCTTTGCCCCTTTTTCTGAAATTTCTCTTTCCTTTACTCTTTTCAGCATAAGAGTCATTATCATTGTCTTCTTTTAGCGGACACTTCGCAGCAAAGTGACCAATACCTCCACAATTGAAGCATTTAAAGGGTAGCTTCCCTTTGTACTTGCCATTGCTTCCTTTCTTCAATTTTCTAACAAATTGAGCCTCAAGCTCATCATCATCAGAATCAACATCATGACCAGCAGTCTCTTTTGCCTTTTTCTGAACTTTGAAGGCCGCTTCTTTATCAGATGAAGACGTCTTTCCTATGCGCATCTCATAGGCAGTTAGAGAACCATGTAATTCATCCATGGAAAATGCATTCAGATCTTTGGCTTCTTCAATGGCTGAGACTTTTGAATCAAACCGGGGAAGAAGAGATCTTAGAACCTTTTTGACGATGACCGGCTCTTTAATCTCCTCCCCTAGTCCACGAATGTCATTCGTGACTTCATTCACTCGTTGCAAATATGAGTCAACATTCTCGCTTTCCTCCATGCGAAGAGATTCAAATTGAGAGCGATGAGTTTGCAATTTGGCTTCTTTAATCTTCTCATCACCTTCATGTATGCTTTGCAACTTGTCCCAAATTTCCTTGGCTGTTTTGCATGCAATTACTTTGACAAGCTCGCTGTCCACAAAGCCACTAAAGAGTGCATTCTGCGCCTTGGAGTCATTGTCTGCCAACTTCTTCGATGCAGTATCATTGGGTACGGTGGCAGCATTGTAACCGGCTCTGACAGCCTCCCAAACATCATAGCTAAGAGATTTGATGAAGGCTTGCATCCTAATCTTCCAAAAAGAGTAATTAGAACCATCAAACAGAGGTGCTTTCATATTCCCTGTATTGACTGCCATGTGATTTGACAAGAGATCACCCTTAGCGTATTAAACTGATCAAGGGAACCTCGCTCTGATACCAATTGTGATTCTTCTTTTCAGCTCTATCAACACTAGCCTATTAACATCATGTTTTGTGACAATGTGTTGACAAGAATTCCAACTCAAACAATACTTGAGATGCTAACTTCTTCAATTCATCAAAAGACTTCTCAAGTCATCTCAAATTCCAACAATCTCCCCCTTTGGAATTGTTGGCAACACTATTGGAACTTCAACACTTTCAACTCAACAATCTCCCCCTAGCTTTCATAGCATAACATCTCTCCTTGCTATCATATCATAACATCTCTCCCCCTTTGACAACAAGTCCAAAGGGACCAAACCGAGGAGCGAATAGGATATTCAATGAATGCATTGCTCCCCCTTTCAAGTACAACTCCTACGGTTTAGGAGAGTGAGTAACTCCTAACTTTTTCCGGAGATACTCGAAGACTTCCTTTGGCAGAGGTTTCGTGAAAATATCAGCCACTTGCTCAGTTGTTGGAACATATTCCAACTTAACCTCTCCATCAGCAACTTTATCTTTAAGAAAATGATAACGAATTGCTACATGCTTTGTTCGAGAATGTTGAACAGGATTCTTGGAGATGTGAATTGCACTCGTGTTGTCACATAAGATCGGCGTAGGATCCGTTGTAGGAACTCCTAGATCAGAGAGCATTTGCCGCATCCATAACACTTGCGTACAACAAGTTGCCGCTGCAATATATTCCGCTTCCGCTGTCGAAAGGGATACTGAGTCTTGCTTCTTACTATGCCAAGCAACTAATCTTTCTCCAAGATAAAATGCGCCGCCGCTAGTATTCTTGCGATCATCTACGCATCCAGCCCAATCGGCATCAGAATATCCAACTAGAGTGAAGGATTTGCCTTTGGGATACCAGATACCAAGCTCCATAGTACCTTTCAAATATCGAAAGATTCTTTTCACTGCTGTAAGGTGCGTTTCAGTTGGTGCTGCTTGAAAACGTGCAACCATACATACTGCTTGTAGAAGATCTGGTCTTGTTGCAGTCAAGTAGAGCAAGCTTCCTATCATAGAGCGATAGGTGGTATGATCAACGGACGAGGCCTTATCATCTTTGCTAAGCTTCGTGTTCGTTGACATTGGTGTGCTCACTGGCTTGCTGTCTTCCATATTGAACCGTTTCAGCATTTCCTTAATGTACTTCATTTATGATATGAAGATGCCATGTTTCAGCTGCTGAACTTGTAAACTAAGAAAGAACTTTAGTTCTCCAAGCATCGACATCTCAAATTCTTTCTTCATCTCTTCAGCGAAATTCCTGCACATCTCCTCATCATTGCCACCAAAGATTATGTCATCAACATAAACAATAACAACCAGCTGTTTGCTTAACTCAGTTTTGACATACAGATTGCTATCAACCATTCCTTTTCCAAAACCGATCTTGCGGAGATAGAGATCCAGCCTTGCATACCATGCCCTTGGCGCTTGTTTCAGTCCATAAAGAGCCTTTTTCAATTTGCACACTAGATCTGAATTTTTGCTGATGAGAAAACCATCAGGTTGCTCAATGTAGACTTCTTCTTCAAGTAAACCATTCAAGAAAGCTGACTTTACGTCCATCTGAAATACCTTGAAGGTTTTGTATGCTGCCAATGCAAGAAACATACGAATAGCTTCCAGACGAGCCACCGGTGCAAAGGTCTCTTCAAAATCTATGCCTTCAACTTGAGCATAGCCTTTACAAACCAACCTTGCTTTGTTTCTAATGACTTGACCATCTTCATTCAGCTTATTCCGAAAGACCCATTTAGTACCAATAACATTCTTATCAGTAGGTCTAGGAACAAGTTCCCATGTGGAGTTCTTCTCAATTTGCTCCAACTCCTCATGCATAGATTTCAACCAACTTTCATCGAGACTGGCTTCAGCCACAGTCTTGGGTTCAATGGTGGACACAAGTGAGTAATTGCTAACTACACTTTGTCTAGTTTGAACGCCTGCCTTAGGATCTCCAATAATTTGATCCTTAGGGTGTTGCTCTACCCAAGTGCTGTGCTTCTTAGGTGTAGTATCTTCTGAGTCATCCTTTGATTTCTCAGAATCATTAGATTCAGCCATCTCATCATCAATCTCACTCGAGTCCTCATAAACTGGACTGTCATTATGAGTTGCATTCTTTGGTTCAATATTTTCATCTATTCTCACATCAGCACTTTCTATGATTTTTCTGGTTCTTTTGTTAAGACACCTATATGCCTTGCTAGTAGAGGAGTAACCCAGAAATATACCTTCGTCGGCTCTTTCTTCAAATTTGCCCGGATTTTGTTCGAGCCGCTTGATGTAACACTTGCTGCCGAAGACTTTGAAGTGCTTGACTGTTGCTTTTCTTCCAAACCATAGCTCATAGGGAGTTTTGTCTTCATGTGGCCTGATCAAGCATCGATTTTGAATGTATACAGCCGTGTGAATTGCCTCTTTCCAATACTTGTCAGCCATCTTGCTTTCACTTAGCATCGTACGAGCCATCTCTTGTACGGTGCGATTCTTCCGTTCCACAACTCCATTTTGCTGTGGAGTTCTAGGGGCTGAGTACTGTCTTTGAATGCCATGATGTTCACAATATTTAGTGAACTCTTCAGATGTGAACTCGCCTCCACGATCAGACCTTAAAATCTTGATGCGTTTTTCCAATTGATTTTCAACCTGTGCTTTAAACACTTTAAAACGATCAAGTGCTTGATGTTTATGCTTAAGAAACAATACCCATGTCATACGAGTATAATCATCAATGCATAACATGAAATACTTATCTCCATTGGTGCTTTGAGTTCGCATTGGTCCACAGAGGTCAGTGTGCACTAGCTCAAGAGGTTTCTTGGAATGATGCTCCTTTGCTTTCCCTTTTGGCAAGAGTCGCAAATGGGATTGGAAGGCTTTTCAACTTTAGACATGCCTCTTACAGCCTTTGAATTGCAAATCTTTGACATGTTGTCAAAGCTTAGATGCCCAAGGCGTTTGTGCCACAACCAACTTTCCTCTGTCCGACTCATCAAGCAGGTCTTTTCAGCTCCATCTGACAATGTATAGAGATTTCCAGCAGTTCTTGATCCAGTTGCCACTGTTTTCCCGTTGCTACTCTTCTTGATGGCAAACCCATTCTTTGTGAAGATAACTTCATGACCCTTGTCACAGATCTGGCTCACACTAAGCAGGTTGTGTCTCAATCCAGACACATATAAGACTTCTTCCGATCTGATCTTGTTTGCCATAAGCTGAATAACACCTTTTCCGCAGATTTTGGCACCATCATTGTTGCCAAACTTCACTGAACCGCCTTCATAGTGCTGTAATTTGATGAATTTCTCTTTATCACCAGTCATATGGCTTGAACAACCACTATCAAGGACCCATGGTGCTGTCTTCTTTTGTGCATTGAATGCCGTTTGCACAATGATAGATTCTTTGGGACTTTCTGCACTTTGCTTTACTCTCCAAGCCTTGACTAACTTGGGTTTCTTTTCAACCTGAAATTTGTTAGCAATATGCAACCTACAATCCCTAGCCAAGTGTCCATAATTATGACATATATGGCACTCAATTTTGTGGCTACTTAGGATTGAAAAAGGATTCCTAGTCACAAATGGGCTGTTTCTTACATAGAATTTGCAATCAGCTCTTTTATGTCCAAACATATTACAATGAAAGCAATAACCATAGAATTTGTATCTTCTTGGTGTCCTTTAGAACGACCCATACATGCCTTTATATAGGTTATAGTAACCCTTAATTGTGTTCAAAACATGCTACAATTCGTTTAGAAAGAGTCCCAAACAAATTAGATAAGAGTGCTGAATTTTCGTGCAAAACTTCTAATTCTGCGCAACTCTGGTTCCCGTGCTCGGTCGACATCCTTGTTTGCTCGGTCGACCGAAGACACTGACTGGAAACAGACAACTTTTGAGCTCGGTCGACATCCTTGGGTCCCGGTCGACCGAAGACACACTGTGTCACGAAAATAACTGAGAGGTGCCTTTTTTCTGTTTCTGCAGGTTTCTTCTTGCTTCGGTCGACATCCTGGCTTGCTCGGTCGACCGCGTGCTCTGCTTCAGGAATTCTGAATTCCTGACTGTTCCAATTCTGAAATTCTGAAATAACAACCATGCTCTGATACCAATTGTTGGATACCGCGATCACTGAGAGGGGGGGGTGAATCAGTGATTTCTAAAAACAGGTCCAATTCAACAACAAAACAAGTCAAATCACACAATGACACCAGATTTAACGTGGTTCACCGAAAGGCTACGTCCACGGTTCAAAGACTGTCCGAACACCAATCCGGGACAGATCTGAATCTTATTTAGTCGCACCAACGACAAAGAGCACCAACCCTTAGTTTCAGATAGCACCAACTATCTAGGAAGCACCGACTCCCTTTATAATTTATCTGCACCCACAGATAGGATCACCAAACCCCAAACACCAAGCACCAACTTGATGTTAAAAACAGAATAGAAGATTAACTCTGTCTACAGCCCTTCCCCTCTACAATTCTCTCTCTCTCAATCCCTTACAAATTGAAATTAAAGCATAAACAGAGAGACACTTAACTCATGGACGAATCACCATCTTCTAGAGCATAATCCCGTCCATAATTGCTGTAGAAAGATGTAGCACAACAGCACACAGCAACACTGCACCAGCACCAGCACTCTCTTCTCTCTTCTCTTCTCTTCTGGTGTATCTTCTTTGTGGCTGGTTAATCTTCATTACCTTTCTAACAGGAATGGACTCCTTTCTAGGTTGAGTGGGCTTCATAGAGTTAGAAGGTGCAGTGACTTGCTTCACAAACTCTTTCTTTTCAGGAGGTGCAATCTTAGAGGATTCACCTTTCTCAAATCCTAGACCAAATCTGAAGTGGGCTGGTCTTTGAACTTTCAGTAGTTCATCGAGTTTCATAGTCCCTTCAATTGCTTGGAGCGCTTTGAGTTTTTTGCTATTTTCCAAATTTTCAGCCTTTGCTCTAGCGATCTCAGTTTCAAGTTTCATAGCCTCTTCCTTTTTGATACTTATTTGGTTTTCAAGGACTTCTACCATTCTTTTATATTCTTCTACTTGAGTTTTCAAAGCAATAATAGAACTTTCAGATTCATGGAGAAGTTTCAGATTTTTCTTACTTGATTTGCGTTCCATGCTTAGCTCCTCAAGTGCGGCTATGAGTTCCTCTTCAAGATTGACTTCAGCCTCCTCATCCTCTTCCGGATCTAGCTCTTCTTCTTCTTCAACAGTGACCATGAAGAGAGCTTCGGTTGATTCATCATCGTCTGAAGTTTCAGACGTGCTGTCATCTTGTTGACATAGAAAGTTTTTAGCTTTGCCCCTTTTTCTGAAATTTCTCTTTCCTTTACTCTTTTCAGCATAAGAGTCATTATCATTGTCTTCTTTTAGCGGACACTTCGCAGCAAAGTGACCAATACCTCCACAATTGAAGCATTTAAAGGGTAGCTTCCCTTTGTACTTGCCATTGCTTCCTTTCTTCAATTTTCTAACAAATTGAGCCTCAAGCTCATCATCATCAGAATCAACATCATGACCAGCAGTCTCTTTTGCCTTTTTTTGAACTTTGAAGGCCGCTTCTTTATCAGATGAAGACGTCTTTCCTATGCGCATCTCATAGGCAGTTAGAGAACCATGTAATTCATCCATGGAAAATGCATTCAGATCTTTGGCTTCTTCAATGGCTGAGACTTTTGAATCAAACCGGGGAAGAAGAGATCTTAGAACCTTTTTGACGATGACCGGCTCTTTAATCTCCTCCCCTAGTCCACGAATGTCATTCGTGACTTCATTCACTCGTTGCAAATATGAGTCAACATTCTCGCTTTCCTCCATGCGAAGGGATTCAAATTGAGAGCGATGAGTTTGCAATTTGGCTTCTTTAATCTTCTCATCACCTTCATGTATGCTTTGCAACTTGTCCCAAATTTCTTTGGCTGTTTTGCATGCAATTACTTTGACAAGCTCGCTGTCCACAAGGCCACTAAAGAGTGCATTCTGCGCCTTGGAGTCATTGTCTGCCAACTTCTTCGATGCAGTATCATTGGGTACGGTGGCAGCATTGTAACCGGCTCTGACAGCCTCCCAAACATCATAGCCAAGAGATTTGATGAAGGCTTGCATCCTAATCTTCCAAAAAGAGTAATTAGAACCATCAAACAGAGGTGCTTTCATATTCCCTGTATTGACTGCCATGTGATTTGACAAGAGATCACCCTTAGCGTATTAAACTGATCAAGGGAACCTCGCTCTGATACCAATTGTGATTCTTCTTTTCAGCTCTATCAACACTAGCCTATTAACATCATGTTTGTGACAATGTGTTGACAAGAATTCCAACTCAAAACAATACTTGAGATGCTAACTTCTTCAATTCATCAAAAGACTTCTCAAGTCATCTCAAATTCCAACAGATTTATGGTGCCGAATCAAAAGGGGGTACCGGCCATTTGTCAAGACATAGAAAAAAATATTTAGCCTTACATAAGCCGACAGATGCAGGGGCAGGGGGCTTGGTTCACAGACCCAAACTTCTACTACTGGTGGTAGTAGTAGTAGCTAGGGGTGTACAACGGGTCAAACCCGCGGGTTTCGGGTCAAACCCGACCAGACCCGACCACATTTTTGTGGGTGAAAACCCACCCGAACCCGACCCGTTTGGGTTACGGGTCAGACGGGTCATGAATCAGTCGGGTCACGGGTTAGACGTGTCACGGGTCATAGGTCGGGTTCGGGTAAAAAAAAAAAGTTTGCTAAGGGACAATTCTGGTCCAAATCAATCTGGACCCATGTCTTAATCCAGTCCTGGAACAAATTTTAATCCAGGGCAGACCGAAGTACAAAAAATCTAAGGGACAGTTCTGGTCCAAATCAACTGGACAGGCCCATGATGCCCCGACATTCATACTCTGTTTCAGGTCTCTGATAATGTGGTAGATTGGGCTAAGCCAAAAAGTGATCTCTGAACCTATTCACATTGTTTGAGCCAAGTCCCTCTGACTGAACTTTGAGCCCAAACCATACAGCACCATGTCTCTGAATGGTCCTATGTGGGCTTGCATAAATCACCTGTCATCTATATAAGATTATAAGTATATAAAGGATCTTGAAAACTGCATATATAACGTCTGCTGATATGGTATGGGCTTGTTTATGATGAGGAGAAAGGCCTGAACTAGGCCAGAATCATACCTGGTCCTGGGCCGGAAAATATAGTCTGGGCCAGAACACACGAGAACTTTGGAATAGGGCATGTGTAAATCTTGGCCTGTATCATTGACTAAACGGAAATAGGTCTGGCTCAGAAGCTACCACCCTCATCATGTCATAAATTGGAGATACTTTCGCATGGGCAGCCTGATTATATACAGAATTTCTAAGCATACCACTGTTCTAAAATGCACAACAAAAACGGTTCAGAATAGGGCCATAAGCTGAAAATTATAAAACCCACATCCATTAATTATGGCTCCTTTTGAGCCAATAGATTTTATATTTGTTAGATTAGAAATGGATGCTTTGGAACTTATATCCGTTGTATGTTTGTTGGACTAGAAATGCATGCCATCTAAAGTAGCAATTTGATTTGGTCAATTAATTAATTCTATGACCCATTTAAGATATTTGTGAATCGGCTCTATCGACCCTTCAAAAACCTGTGCTGTGAGTTTGGCTAACATTGTCTATCTTCTTAAAAATTTGGTAAACTAAGGAATGTAGATCTAGGAATGGCTAAAGAACCCGCCCACCAACAAATTGAATCCAAACCGTCCATCTTTCATGGCTGGCATGTCTGCAAGATCATTGATGTGAGGGTGCTCAAATATATCATGGGACCCCACCACACATACGTTCCATTTCCTTGGCCTGCAAACAAAAGCACATCATAAACATGGTCAGTCTCACATTTCCTGTTGCTTCAATGATCAAATGTAGGGTCCAGATCTTCGTGTATAGAATGAAAATTTAAAAAAAAAAAAAAAACACTCAAAATTTACCGGGTTCACGGGTCACCCGGTGACCCGACCCGTTAGACCCGTGACCCGGTACCGACGATCACGGGTCAGGTCGAGCACCAGAAATTGGCTAAATTAACCCACCCATTGACCCACGGGTCGGGTCGGGTCACGGGTAATTTTGTACACCTCTAGTAGTAGCAACTTAGGTCTTTTTCCTTTTAATGCACAAAGTGTTAGACAAAATCTTGTTAAAATGACTGTGTTATCTGAATTACCATTTTCTTTTGTTGAAAATGAGTTTTTTGAAGGATGGGTTCAAAAATACTGTCAACCATAATTTCATAGTATTTCAAGAAATACAGCTAGAAATGATGCTATTAGACTCTGGCAGGAAGAGAAGACAAATATTAAAAATTACCTTGTAGAAATTCATGGTGGAATAGTCATAACTACAGATATGTGGACTTCTATAAGGGGTGATAGTTATCTTTGTATTACTACAGATAACATAAATGCAAAATTGATTATTATTAAATGAATAATTAGCTTTAACTGTCTTGAATGGCCACACAATGGCACTAGAATAAGTACATTTATTTTGGAAAAACTAGATGAATACAATATTAAGGAAAAAGTTATATCATAACTTTAGATAATGCCAGTAATAATACAGTGGCTATTGAACTAATGAGATTGGAAATGCCACTTGCAACTTTGATAGATAGCTCTATCTTCCAAAATAAATATTTATGTCACATCTTAAATCTCATTGGAAATGTTGGTTTAGAGCATATTGTAAGTTACACAAATGCTATTAAAGACATTGCTAAATTTATTTTTTTTTTTGAGAAAGAAGACAATTGTATACCCAAATATGTGCGAAGCAAGGCGTATCAGCTATAAAAATATCTAAAGAGGTAGAACATAGATGAATTTCTATGTATGATTTGTTAAACAAGGAAATTGATCGGAAAACAGTTTTGAATGAATTTTGTGTTTTTCATGCACAAGATTTGTTGATGAGTGATGAACATTGGGAGTTGTGTGCCCATATAAGAGATTTATTAGAAGCTTTTTATGCTTCAACATTATTTTTTTCCAGGATATATATATTATCCCACATCTAATGAAGCCTTTTCAAATTACTTTACAACTCAATAGATGTAGAGATCATTTTTTATTGAATAATACTATTAGAAACATGGAAGAAAATTTTAATAAATATTGGAAAGAGGCTTCAATGACATTTTCCTTAGCTGCTGTATTTGATCCTAGGTAAAAATGAAGTGGTGTATAGTTTTTTATTAATTGAATATGAAGATTTAGGGTACGAGATCTCTAGATTGGTCCACTCAATAAATCAGCCCACTAGTGTGCAAAAAATAATAATCTACGCAACGAAAATAAAATCACAAGCACACACCACAAGGACACCAAATTTAAGGTTGAAAACCCTAACCGGGTAAAAAATCATCGATCCGAATTGGATCAAATCAAACACTATGAATCTCGTAATTACAAGAAACTTAGATTTCCTCCTCCAGATTATCCCCTATCTAAAGACTGAAGTTACCTTGTGTCGCTTTACGCTTCAACGACTTCACACCGTTGATTGCAACAGACTCAATCCAGCGCTTGACTCCTCAAATTTTCTACGCAAGAAGATGATCTTCTACAAGGGATGCAGAAGAACCTGACTCTCTAGAGTACTTGGCAGCACAACTCTTCAAAAATCTCTAGAGAATATTTCTCTCAATTAGATCACTAATTCAGAACTTGAGAGATGATATGTGCCTCTTTGAATTATGAGAAACACCTAATTTATAGCCCCTAATTCGTACTTTAGACTCCTAATACTAATCCTCTTAGAATAGCAGTTCATCTCAAACTTTTAGACTGAGTTCGGATCAGACTGGGCTCACATTGCCGTTCTCGCTATAGCGAGACCACTTTTTGCCTGACACATTTTTTTGTGTCCTTTTGAGGCCTGTCAGCAACCTTTATTCTAACAAATAAATAATAATATGAATTATCAAGATTTAAATATTTTTTTCAAATATAAGGGCAAAATTACATGCGCTTTTTCAATTTTATTGTGAGCAAATGGGTACAATTGGGGTTAGTATGACCCCTTCAGAAGTTCAGCAAACAGGTGAAGCTGTATGGGATGCGTGGTATTCTTCCTTGTCCACGGGCATGGCAACTAGCTCAAGCTCAAGTAACACAGTGACGGAGTTATCATCGTATCTTAACGTCACTATAATACAGGTGAATGATGCATCTAGTTTTGACATTTTAGCCTGGTGGAAGCAACAAGAAATCATTTATCCAGTGTTGGCCGCAATGGCTCATGATCTATTGACTATCCCAATGTCTTCTGTAACATCAGAACGAGCATTTAGTGCAGGTGGACATGTGGTGGTTGACAAAAGAATAATTCTAACTGAAAAAATGGTGGAGTGTTGTGTTTGCCTACGAGACTGGTATTTGGCAGATAAGAGGAAGCAAGAGTTGACAGGAATGAAATATTATGATCCAGCAAAATACATTAGTGGACTGCACATCTAATTTTTTACTTTTTCCTTCATTGTAATTTGTAAATATACAAGTTTTTCATTCTTTTTTTATTTTTATTCTCTAAAAATATTGTAAGATTTTGAAGGTAATCCTATTTACAAACGTTCAAGAAGTTAAGATCCAAATTGTTTTCTTCTCAGTGGAGTAGGTCGAGTTTGACTGAACCACTTAAATATCTTTGTTATTCTTCGTGCTTGTGTTCTAATTTTTAATGTTAATACCGAAAAGTCGAAAGGAATTAATTAGAAAAAAAAAATTAAAGAGGCACGCCGAACACGCCAGGCATAGAGGCACAACACGGCCCAACCCGCTCCAAACGTGCCGTGCCAAGAAAAAAACCTGGCGGGCCGTGTCGGCTGGGCCTGTGGCCCGTTCGGGCCAGGATCTAGGCGGGCTGTGCCTCACTGTTCGGCCTAACAGGGCCAAACACATACCTTACTGTTTGGCCTAACAGGGCCAAACAGTCTGATGTTCAATACACTAATTAATCCATACTTGTTGTAGGTTGATGCATCCACCCAGTGCAGCAAGGTTAAATTGGAGTGTTCCATGGACTACAGTAGCAACGTGGCGAAGAGTTCACATGCACAATTAGAGAGACATCTTGGATCATCACAGGGGACTTTTGAAGATTCGTGGGCAAAGATACACAATTTGCTTGAGTTGCAACATAGCAGCATAATAGCATCTTTCGAAAAGAGTAAAACAGTGGTGCAACATCAACTCAAGCCAACTAAATTCAAGGAGCTCAGTGGTAACGTTTCCGTTACCGCATTGGAGATGATATTGGCAAAGACTAAACGAACCGATTCAATTGGTATTGACAAAGATGTATATGGTTGCGTCATTCAAAGCACGCATGGATTGCCGTGTGCTCATGAGATTGCAAAATACATTGCTGTCAGTTGACCTATTCCATTGGATTCTGTACATCCACATTGGTGCAAACTTGATATGTTGGCAACAGAGATATCTACAACGAAGAGCAGTACCCGGTCTTTGGATTGCATACAGGAGATAGAGTTGATAGTGAAGCAGTACAAAGAGTCTGATTCGAGCATTTAGAAGCAGCTTCAAACAAGTTGATGGAGATTGCACATCCAGAGAGTACGTAACTGATAATTGAAGATAAGGACTAGAGGTCGTTCGTCTTTGAAAGTTGACAATTCTACTCGACGTGAACCTAGTGCATTTAAGTTAGTAGAATTGGCCCAAGCCAGTTATTCCCCTGCATCAACTGATGTAACGTTGGTTAGCAGTGGAACATCGTTGAAGAAGCCCAAGCCGGAGAGAGTAGACAAGCTATAAGTTATCCATACCAGATCTTTGAAGGCATCCATGTATATAGACGCATTTCCTAGTGCGTTGCGGCCTTTTATCACTCATGTAAAGGAAACTGTAGCTGACAACAACTGTGGCTTTAGAGATATTGTCTGTCCTCGTCGGGGTACGATCATGGGCCGATGGACATCATCTAGAGGAGCTCATGTAGCACTCTATCAACCTGCTCAGGTACCTCATACATTTCACCAGGGTTGCTCTATTCAAATCCCCTAAGAAGGATTGGTTGTAGTATGCTTTGAGCGAGTGCGATGCGCTGCCGTTGTCCCACCAAGTTGTCAGGTTCATTCAGTTCATTAGGGAAATCCACATCTGCATCAACATTATCAGCCGGATGGATGTGGGCTTGGTCGATCTGGGGAGCTCTTGTGCGTCGTACTCTATTCATCAATGTAGTCCTAACTCTCAAATTATCGGACGCGTCTATTATGAAACAAAGTAGTTTGGTATGAATTAGCCACATAAATCATTACAGAAATGTGGTATGGAAAATCAAAATCTTGATTCTGTTCGGCCATGACAAACCGAACTACATGCATGCTGTTCGGATATCACCCACCGAACATAATTCATACTGTTTAGTAGGTTATGTCCGAACAACAATTGAATGTTCGGCCCTGGAAATCCGAACGGTCGCGAAACGAAAAAAAAAATACAAAACGCCAAGATTGAGCGAAGGAGGAAGCCTTTAAGCATCTTAACCTTCGAGGAATGCTCCGAAACTGAAAATCTAATGAAATGAGGGGTGATAAGCGGAGAGAAGAATTTCCCCAACCATTGGAAGGAGACGAGTTCTTTCCTCGAGAAGTTTGGAAACCGGGAATGGGAGGAAAGGAGAAGAAGAAAAGGAAGGAGAAGGACTAGGGAAGGCTTGTGCTCCTCTCTTGTCAATTTTCCGGTCCTTGACAAGGGTTTGCTTCAAACCACGAATTGGTGGGAGGGATGTGCACCGAGCAACTTCGGATGGACAAAATGGAAAGAGGGAAAAGTGCACAGAGCAAAACTTGATGGCTGAAGGAAGTGTACATAGCAAAGATGTGTACCGAGCAACTTTCGATGTGCACATAGCCGCTCCCTTCATATATTGTATTCGGGCAGACGGCCGGGCAATTCGGGTTTCGTAGGATCATTGGGGTCGGGCTTACTATAATTCGGACAATCCGGCTGGTCCGCCCGAGTTGCTTGAGCCCTCCCTTCTCTCTCACAAAATAAGGAGAGTATCCAGAACCACGGAAATCTCAGAATCCCACCAAGGGCATTCTTTTGAACAATGTCTGGTTTCATCTTCCCATCCTCCAATTGCTTATGTAAATGAATATACTTAGTTTTTCAAGTTCCTTACACTCTTGTGTACTTGAAAACTGAGATCTTCTTATAAGCAATCGATCCGCTTTCCCACCTTACCTGCTCTAACTATTATTTTCCAAACGTAGAACGTTCAAAAAATTTTTGGGTGTCTGTCAAAATTTGATTTTTCTCAAGGAATTGAGGTTGATTGAGGACCTCTTTCTTCATGGGTTTTGAATCTTGTAAGCATTCTGTAAATAAGGTGTAATTTGGAACACTTTGATATTCATAAATCCATTTCTAATTTTTTATTTTTGTTCTCTTAACTTGCAAAATTTTTGTTTTGATTAGAACCGGCTGAAATTTTCTAGGTTTCATAAAAATCTTTTCTTTGAGAGTATTTGAAGCAATTGGGAAATTTCTTTTGAGTATTTTCTTCTTTCTTGATTGAGTTTGAGTAAAGTAGTTTGCAATTGGAGCAATTCAATCAAATGACCTTTCTATCAAGTGTCTCGCTAGATTGTTTTCCTTCACATAACTAGTACCTTTTAAAGTAATAATGATAGTTTTAAATGTTATTCTTCTTTCTTGATTGAGTTTGAGTAAAGTAGTTTGCAATTGGAGCGATTCAATCAAATGACCTTTCTATCAAGTGTTTCGTTAGATTGTTTTCCTTCACATAACTAGTACCTTTTAAAGTAATAATGATAGTTTTAAATGTTATTCTTCTTCTTGGGTTTCTAGCTGACAAGTTTTTAGTGCAGGCTTCCCTATTTTTTATGAATATTCAGAAAAATAGGAATGGTGTAGAACACTATTAAATGTCTCATATCTTTTTCCTATTAGATAGCTAAAAGTAGTGTTTTTTTCTCTTATATGACAGAAATTCAAATTTTCATATCTTCTTAGAAAATATTATCTCAATGATATAATGTTGTAGAGCCTGTTGATGTATTCTAGGCTATGATGCCCAGATACGGGCACGGGTACGGACACGGACGCGAACATGGGGAACGGGGACTCAGCACGCCAACTTCAAAAATTGGGAAGACGGATACGAGTACAATATCGCCTAAGATATGATACGGACACGGGGTATGACATGGATACGGATAGGGACACAAACATCATGTGACAATAATTATTCAGAACAAGTATATTTAAAGATAATTCAAATTTATAAGCCAAGAAGCTCATTAATATAAGCACACATAAATTACTAAAAAAAATATAGATTAAATAAAAGTTGATGTTGCATACCTTGACTCTCAGCAAGTCTTGATTTATGAAGAAATCGTGGAGCCCCCTTGCTTGTTCACTTATATGAGTATATCTGCATTATAGTTCTAAAGTCTACTATTTTCAAATTAAAAAAGGTAGTTAAGCATAAAATATAAAATATTAGATACGGCAATCCATAAATTTTAAGTCATAACTTCTAAGTTCTATCCATAAACGCAATATTGAGTATTTGCATCCTAATACATGAATTAAAAACACAACACAAGTTCATATAATATTAACAAAGTCCACTAACAAGTAACAAGCTAAAAGTTATGTCAACAAAGTCTAACAAGTAACAAGTGTACCAACATAAAGAAAATTATTATCCAAATTCAAGTCCACCTCAAAAATCATCATCAGAATCAAATACTTGTTCAAAATAGGCTCCCTCATTCTCCTTTCTACGCATATGTGAGGATGACGTACTAACATCATTTTCACATAATGGCTGTTGAATCTTCTCTTCCATGTCTTCTTCAATCCCCAAAATGATTTCTTTATCGTCATCCAATGTTAAGCAACTGTTGCCTGGTTCTTGATGGAATTCATCTACAACTCCCACATCCCAATATTGAGATGATCCTTTTCTGATATGCAAAATAATAAACCAAGTTTTAGTGTTTTATGAATTAAGTAATCATAAGAACTAAATATTTTTAAATTAAACAAAAAAATATAGTAGGTGTGACTTAAATGTGTTGAGCATTATTATGAAATAAAAATTACTTGTATTCTTTCTTCCTTCTTGAAAGTAAGCGGAGATTACTATGCACATATACCAAATCTTTTGCCCTTCCAGTTGTAAGCTTGTTTCTTTTGATAGTATGGAATTGAGAATATGTACTCCAATTTCTCTCGCAACAAGATGATGAAGTAGGTTGAGAGAGAAGCTTTGACGCTAAATCTAATAACATTGGAGCAATAAATCCATGCATTCCCCACCATATAAGACGATCAGAAGTGTTCATATCCTCCATCATATTTAGGTTACTAAAATAACCAGAAGGTGTGCAAAACTTCCCGAACTTCACATTAGCCTCTCTAACTTTCTCTGGTGAAAATAGACGATCAAAACATGTAACTCGGTTACATGATACTTCAGCATCATTGTTTGGATCAACACGTTTGACTCCTCCACCTCCTCCAGTAAGCCATGCATAACTATAGTATTTAGGATTGAGTAAGTGTGCAGCACAATGTAGAGGAGTAAGACTCTTATTCCACCTCGAAACAAGTATTTCATACAATAAATCAAAAGATCCGATTGACCAACTAACATGTCTTTCTTTTCATTGTGTCTCACATTTCATATACCAAGTATAAAATTGGTGTATCTATGTCTGCAATTCTTAACATGTTAATTATAGGGTTTGTAAAATCCAAAAGGAAATCAACTTAATCCCACCATTCATCATTTAAAACACATTCTTTTATGAATTGAGCTTTCTCCTCATCTTCTTTTTTCAAGTATTTCTAATCTCGATCAATGACCATTTTTTTGTAAAGCATCCTTTACTTTTTTTAATTTGCCTGATCATTACTATTGTAGATGCAAAGTGTGTTTCAGCCATACGTAGTAATTTCAGCTTTGAAAATGAATTAAAAATTGAAAGAGCCATATTGTGGTTGACAATAAAATTTCTAATATCTTTTACCGCTCTTTCAATTTCAACTATCCACCCTAATTGTGCAAACATTCCTTCATTCTGTGGTGTATTTTTGGGTTGACAAATATTCTTCAATGCCAAATTCAGAGTATGAACCATGCATGGAGTCCAAAATTTGTGAGGATATTTACCCTCAACGAGATTTTCGGCCGCCTTGCAAACTGCAGCATTGACTGTTAAAATTTGCACTACCTTGGATGGACCCACCTCTTCTACAACTTGCAAAAATAACTCTGACATATACTTTGCATCTTTGTAAATTCCCGACGCATCTACTGCTTTAAAAAACATTGCTCCATGAGATTAAACAACCATAAAATTAATCAATGGCCTCCTTTGAACATTAGTCCAACCATCAGACACAATAGAAACTCCTGTAACATCCCATGATCTTTTAAATGTATTCACCAGGTTTTCTATGTTGCTCCTCTCTTGCACCAATAATGAATTGCGCAACCGATTATATGATGGTGGAATATAACCCTCTAAACGTGAGTTGGCAACGGATGAAATGTAATCAATGAAGTATGGATCCTTATAAACCTAAATGGAATGGCACCCGAATAAAACATTCTTGCAAACTTTTTATCAAGTTCATCAATTGTATTCAACTTGAATGATTGCTCAATCGATCATTCTGAAAGACTTCTTTTTTGCCGTCATCCATTGGAGGTAATGAGATATTTAAGGGTGCACTTCTCTGTTGCTCTTTCATGACTTGAGCATCAAATTGCTCTTTTGCAATTCCTCTTTTAAGTCTTAGGTCTATTTCTGAGCAACCTTGGATTCCCACTCCACTTATCTTCAAAAGATAAGCTTTTACACTAGAGTATGGCCCATTGAATAACTTCTTACAGAAATTGCATGTCCAAGTTCTATTACCACCACCACCCATAGTTTTACCACCATTAACATGTGTAACATATCTCCACAGTGGGATGTCAAGTTCTATTTTGTCCCATTTTATAGTGTTACTAGCTTGAGATTGACCCTCATCACTAGTTGAAGAACTAGTTCTTTGAGCCATTAAAAAGAAATAAGAAACAAGAAACAGTAGCTTTACCAGAAGATTCTTGTATAAAGCCTTGATCTTGATGAAGGTACAAGATGACGTGAATCCTCTTTGAGGTGCCAATAGAGAGCTGGCATGAGAATAAGGAGAGGAAGAATAATAAACCATTAATCAACTACATAATAAGAAGATAAAAATAATAAACTATTAAATAAGATGTGTGCATTTTTACCTTTTATGAATCTTTGATGGAACATGCTTTGATGAGGAAGAAGGTAATAGTAGAACCCATGTTGCAGAAGTTTCAAACAAACCAGGGAAATGGCAGGGAATGGTAGTTCTCTGGAGTTGAATGTAAATGAGGAACGACTGAATGAGGAACGACTGAATGAGGAAGAGAGCAATCGGTTGTATGGAGAGATCTTTTGCATTTTTTAAAATTGGATGCTTGTCTTCAACTGTTCCACACTTTAATGTGCATATTTGTATTCCACTAAGGAGATATGTTAGAAGCATAGCTAGGAGTGGTAAACTCACTATGTGATAACTCGTTTTGAAACTAGCAACAATTGGAAAGCACCCTCCCTTTTTCTTTTTGCATGCCTTACATTTAATGCATGGGTAAGGTGAAGGGACATATGAAAAGTGATGGAAAGTTTGTAGACTTGTAGTACTTGAAAGGGCATGAACCATTGGTATGGATATTCACGTGGTATGATCCATCTAAGTAATTATATGGGTATGTATGAATGATGCATATTAGTATTTATTCTTTTGGGGTTAAATACTAATGTTTATATATATTATAAAATACTAATATTTATATTGAAATCATTCTAATGTACATAATGGTATGGTACAGATTTGATAAGAAAAAAATATTTGATGAAAATTAGAACGGGCCTAGTTTTCAATTCAATTTAACCTTGATTTAATAGTTGTAACAGTTGGTGGTCTTTTAATCGTAGATGTCTTTGAAATTAAATCCAAAGATGGATTAAGTTTTGATGAGAGTATGAAAAGGCCTACACTTGCCATTATGATTTAATTAATGCTCTTTGGGCCGGATTGATCCGTATGGGTCTAGGGAAGCCAAGTAAATCCCCTGTGCCCAATATGATGAAATATAATTTATGAGTATATTATCATGGATTGCATGTTTAATTGACATAATGTTATTCAAATTTTAGCGCTTATTTACAAATTAGAGCTTTTGCCTTAAATGGTATGGAGAGAGTAGTAGAGGGTTTTAGCTAGATATTTTTATTTTTCATTTGCTAATGGAGGGTTCCCAACCCTTTGGGCTGGACTAATCCCTTTGGGCCCAGAGAGAAACCGGGTAAAACCCCTGTGGTCCCCCAGGTGGTAGCACTAGTGGACTCAACCTTCAGTTCCTGAAGAGGGGAGAACCGGGGATCGATACCGGGACCTCTAGCTCTGGAAGAGAGAGGAACGGTGGTCTTGACCACTCGACAAGCTCCGGAAGAGAAAGGAACCGAAGGTGGGCTCCAATTACCTCACGAAGATGATCTAAGAGCTTAGAGCTAATTGTAAATTCGCATTTAAAACTTAGAGCTTTTACTTTAAACCATAATATAATTGGCTTTTATTAATTGGATTAGAGTTTCCAAACAAGCCTGCTGTAGACACCTCATTTGGCCCCTATGATAGCCTTAAACACCTGTCATATATAGTGATGCCCCCATTTCACTCATAATTGAATGATTAATGGCATAATTCAGATTAATTAATGACAATGAAGATGCTTTTTGATAGTTTCAGACTTAGTTCAACGACTTCTAGTAATTCGTGAGAAGAAAGCCAAATCACATTGAGATCTAGAGTCCAACTCACCTTTCACACAAGGACAGACTACTACACTAACTCTACATATTCCAAACCACTTAAGACATGCTTAGGCCAGTTCTTACAAAGATTACACCAAGTTTACCCAAATGCCATCCGATTACCCTAAGTTAGGAAGCCGGATCCATTGATCCAGAGGTCCCCATCTTTTCTCAGCCCATAATCATTAGGACAGTTAAACCATTGGATTCTTCACTTCAAGAGCTTTCCGACGGTATGTAGAACGTCCAAATCCGATAAGCGGATCAAAAGTTATGAGTTTTCGAAGTTTGCCTTAGAAAGAGTAACAGAAATTCATCTAGGCACCACCCAAGGGGCGCCCACCCTACTCAAATTCACCTAGGCGCCCCATGTGTGGCGCCCTCACTAGTCATGGTCACCTAGGCGCCCCATGTGTGGCGCCCACCCTCCGAAATCACTAGTTTGACCTAAAACGGACCGGAACCACTCAACGTAGGGACCAAACTCCGAAAATGAATTGACTCCACCTAGGCACCCCATGTGTGGCGCCCACCCCACTCTTTATTCCATCTAGGCGCCCCATGTGTGGCGCCCATACTCTTCAGCCCACCTAGGCACCACATGTGTGGCGCCCACCCTATTATTCCACAAACTTAACTTAGGGCAGCCCGTAACCACTCCAAACAAAGACCCAAACAACTTTCCATCTAGGCACCACCCTTGTGGCGCCCACACTCTCCGGTCCACATAGGCACCCTGTGGTGGGCGCCCACACTGTCCAGCCCACCTGGGCACCACCCTTGTGGCGCCCAGTCAATTAAGTGCTAGTGTAGGTCCCCTCAATTGAACATCTATCCATTCTATTCCGACTTCAGATGGGACCAAACTTTGAGAATGATCCGAACCACGTAGGCTCCACCCCATGGGCGCCTACCATGAACCAATCCACATAGGCGCCAGCCCTGTGGCGCCCACCCTATGCAGTCACCTGGGCACCACCCCATGGGCGCCCAGCCTCTTTTCCAAACCCTAATTTATCCTTAAACACTTAAGCCGCCTTGGGATGCGTGAAACCTTCTAGAAACACGAACTAATGAAGCCCTAGCCCTCCTAAACTCATCCCAAACCTCTATTTAAGGATCTCTTAACCTCATTTACAAGGGAGCTACCCTAAAAGAGAGAAAAGTATAGAGAATAAGCAAAAAGGAGAAAGGTAGCCACCATTAGAGAGAAAGCTTCAGATCTAGAGAAGAAGAAGGGGAAATAGAGGAGAAGACTTCCATATCTTCAACTAGAGCTATGGTTCTTCGCGTAAGCCTCGTTCTAGGAACTTGAAAAGTGTGATTCAAACCGGTATTCCTAGATCTTTCTATTCTTCTGTTGCATTTTATCATCATCTTTGTTTAGAAACATGCTTAGGATCATTCATGCATCATAGATCTATATTAGTTCTTGATAAAAATGGTATCAGCATCTCATCATATTAATAACATGTTTAGATTCATACTAGTGGTGTAGATCTGCATTGATTTCGTAGTTCTAAGTGCTTAACTAGGTTAGATCTCGCATTTATAGCATCATCATCATCATTTAGATCGAGGAGGTCGTGAAAAGCCTATCTCAGAAGGCTGGGCGCCACCCACTGTGCGCCTACCATCTCTGGTTTGGATAGGCGCCACCCTCTGGGCGCCTACCCTTCCGAGACAGGGTTTGGGTTTTAGATCTCTACTTGTTATGTCATTTTCTCGTAGATTTGTTGGTTGCATCATTAGTAGTTCGCATTAGGACATCCGCATCAGTTACTAAATATCGGAAATTGTGTTGAGAATCTTAAGACTATTGTGCATTCATTGCGAATCTTTGAAAACCCTGACTGAGCAGGGTAGGCACCACAGGTGTGGCGCCTAGGTGGACTGTTCCACCTTTGTGCACAAGTTTCGATCTCTCGCATTTAGTTCATTTAGAAATCGCATAACAATGATATGTTTGCTTGTTTGATATGTTCTGAACTTCAAATTATTGTTTTTATCACACACCACCATATCATCTGAAACATAAAGTCATAAAAAACCCAAAAAAAAATCATAAAACATAAAACTATTTCTTCTCTTCCCTTACTCTCTAGTAAATTAGAGGAGAAACCAAAAACAAATTAAAAAAATACAAAGAAAACCCAAAAATAGTAGGTAGATAGCCTAGATTATCAAATCTCGTGCCTAAGTAGGATAAACCCTAAAATATCATAGTTAATTAACTTAAGAATTGCCAAATCATTAAGAACCCTAGAACAAACAATCTAATTGATTTGGACTGAAATTGGACTAAGGAATCACTAAGATTGTTTAGGGAACCGCTTCTCCTCTCTTGAGCTTAACTTGCTTATTCACTAAAGGTCCCTAATTAAGGATTAAACATAATTAGTTAAGGCTCTAATCTCACATCAATTAATACAATAAATACCTTTAATCCAAAAGATCTTGAGACCTTAATTAATTCGGATTAAAAATAACCAAGAACTTAATTAAAACCCTAAAACAGATCCATCTGGGCGCCACCTCCTGGGTGCCCTGTTGCCAGATCCATCTGGGCGCCACTCCCTGGGTGCCCTGCTGACAAGATCCACCTGGGCACCACTCCCTGGGCGCCCAGCCTATTCATTCCCTAAGAGGCTCTATTTAAAATTTAATCTAATTAATTAAGACTTTAACCAACCCTAATTAACACACTAAAATACTTTTAACTTGAAAGACCTGAAATCTTAACCAACTTAAACTCGAATCTACCTAAAAGATACAAAACTAACAAACCCTAAAAAGATCCACCTGGGCACCGCTCCCTGGGCGCCCATACTCTCCAATCCACCTGGGCACCACTCCCCTGGCGCCCTGCCTTCCAATCCACCTGGGCACCACTCCCCTGGCGCCTAGCCTTCCAATTCATCTGGGCACCACTCCCCTGGCGCCCATCCTATCCCTTTACTAAGAAATTTCTAATTGAAACTTCTAATTAAACCAACCCGAATTAGCACATTAAAACACTGTAGGACTTAAGAAACCTAAGACTCTAATCAATTCACCCTCAGATTAACTTAAAATCCATCGAACCAAATCAAACCACAAGGCAGTCACCTGGGCACCACCCCCTGGGCGCCTAGCCTATCAATCCACCTGGGCACCACCCTCTGGGCGCCCAGCCTGTGAGCTCCACCTACACTACTCGTTTCTTGGAAACCAATCAATTAAAAACTAAACCTAATTAACTTAAATCTAATTCTTTCTCAACTGAATACTAAAAGATACTTTTCATCCAAACGCATTAAACCACAAAACCCAACTTCGAGTCAACCTAGAACATCAAAACCAAGCCGAACCTCAAGACAACCACCTGGGCACCACTCCTTGGGCGCCTAGCCTGTCAATCCATTTAGGCACCACCCTCTGGGCGCCCAGCCTGTGAATTCCACCTACCCCGTCCATTCCTTAGGAAACCATTAAACCCAATTAATTGGAACCCGATTCATCCCCAACTGAACACGAATAAACACTTTCCATCAAATCCTAGACCCTTAAATCAATTCAAACCTGAGATTGACCAAAGAATCACAAAACCCAACCGAACCATAAAACACATCCATCTGGGCACCACACCCTGGGCGCCCAGCCTACTCCTTTTCATAAAAAGCCCTAAATTCACAACTTAACCTAATTAATTAAAACCTCAAACCAATCCCAATCAACATAACATAATACCTTTAACCTTAAAACACTTGGAACCTTAATCGATTCGGACTTAATACCCAAAACCCTTTGGAACAGACCAAACCATAAAGATTCCACCTAGGCACCAATCCCTTGGCGCCTATCCTATCAATCCATCTAGGCGCCACCCCTGGGTGCCCATCCTGCCAGTTTCACCTAGGCACCACCCTCTGGGCGCCTAGCCTACATTTCAAACCTACCCAACCAATTCAACTAAAAATTAATAATTAAACACCTTACAACTTAAACTAACTAAGACCAGAACCTAAATTAATCTCCGGACCCACAGACCAATAATTAAATCCTATCCGGCACAACACAAAATCACAGGCAAACCACCTGGGCACCACCCTTTTGGTGCCTATCCTTCCACTTGCACTAAAACACGAATCCTCGTTTTATTTCAAAATCCGGACCCGCATCACTTTGACATTAGAACAGCAGAGACATTAAAACATTTCTCAGAGTAAAACATAGCCCTTAAAACCCCCGGAATTCTGAAAAGAGATCGAAAAGTCTGAAAAGCATAAACTGTTAGGATAGGCTCCACCCCCTGGGCGCCTACCCTGTTTTTAATCTTGAATTGTGATTTTCGACTACTTTTTAGAATTCTGATTTAAATTAAAAATAACATAAGTTTAAAATATAGAAGAACACATTAACCAGATCCTTAAAACATCTCTAAACCACTCTCAATCAAAACCACAACTCACAACAAATCGAATCAATTAAGATTTTACCCAACAAACTACTTAGGCGCAGGAACTATCAAACTTTGGCTATTTGCACCCTAGGATTAAATTGGATTACCTTGTTAGGTAGCTTAGAGCATTAGGCTTCACCCCATCACTCTTCCTGTTCCGTTAGGGAATTGGGAAAGCTGATGTGGGCGGTCTAGGACCTTAGGTTAAGGTTAATCCGATGATCAGTAATAAAGCATTAATTACGTAAATCCAAGTAAATCCCCTAGTCAGGCCCTTCTAGCCCCATATAAAAAGTCCATAAAAACTATAAAACCAACAAAATAAACCCAAAAAGATTTTTCCTTTATTTCTCCCTCCACCTCAGGTGCCAAATATTTAATTGAACTTAATGATAAAAGGAAATGAAGAACTGACTTCTAAAATTGAATAAATGAGAATGACGAGATGAGATGAGTGATTTCACACACACTTTTTACTTCGGCCCATCGGCCACCCTTAAACAATCACGGCCCATCGGCCACCCTAAAATAAACACTGGTCCATCGGCCACCTCTAATCAATTACGGCCCATCGGCCTTTCATTTTTATCACTCGTGTATCGCACACGAAAAACACAGAAATCACAAGTCAAAGTCTCATTTGCATCATCATTTTGATTTGAAAAGTCAGCCTTTAAACCTTATTTTGCCAAGGGATCTGAAGGGGGTACCCGGGAACGGGGCCAATCCTCTTCTTAAATATTTGGCACCTCCCCCCATTTATTTTCTTTATTTTACTTACTTTATTTTACTTGGATTTATTATGATTATGCTGTGTGAGGATTAACCTTTATTTGGACTTTAACTCATGACCCTGAATTGACCCTATATTAAAAAGACCCAAAGAGACCCAAATTAATGTGACAGGACAACCGTCGTGTGTTGCCGGCAGCACATTAGACGAGAGGAAGAACCCACCCATTTATTTTTCTCCCCAAATTTCTTCGGCTTTAGTCGAAGAACGGTGTTACGGCCGTATCCGTAGCTGGCGATCGTGATCCATTGATTTTGAGGGTAGTCGGAATCCTCATTTTCGATGTAAAAATTTAAATAGCATGTATAGACGAATAGAGATTTCCCCACACAAAATTCCCCTTTCTTTTTCCTTTTGGGGGGGTCGAAATTCACATCCGACACCTGCACTTGATTTAACAGCCCTTAAGGTTGGTGTCTTTTAACCATGGATTTTTCTTTGATATTCAATCCAAAAGGTGGATATAAGCCCTTACCCTAACCTCAAGGGCCAGGGCAGGACTCAAGGCTTTAAAATAAGAAAATTATTATCTTTAACATTGTTACCAAAATATGAGTGTGATCGAGCGTTATCTTGTCTAACCTCAGTTGCAAAGAAACCATTAAGAAAACATTTGTTATCTTGTCTAATCTCAATTGCAAACGAACCATTAAGAAAACATCGAGAGAATATAAGTCATCTCTAAAGACTTTCTTTTATTGGACAAAGTCATACATGCTTTGGTGACTTGGGTTTGATTCTAGATGTATGATTTTATTTATTTTGACAAAGAAGGAAAATGGTTAAAGAGAATGATCTATTTCACACCTTTAATATGACTTTCATATAAATTTCTACATATGAAAACATTCCAGCAGTGTCTTATCTTTGAGAGTTTTAAACCATTTACACTCACCTACCTTTTATCAATTGAAATATTTTTAATTAAACACTGATCTGATTATTACTCATTATTGAATTAATCTCAGTTACAAAAATAAATGCACTTAAAAAATACTATTAGTTTAAGCTTTTTAAGAATTAAGAGTTTTAATTATCTAATTAAAAGGTTGTTTGGATCACCCCATATCCTTAAAGTTCCATGTGCATACAAACTAATTCTATGAATTGGTTGACATCCCAAGCAACTTTATATAGGAAAAAGTGTATCATTATTAATAGAAATGAGCACACTCCCTTTTGCTCTAACAATGATTTATGAAAATAATATAAAATTCCTAAATAAGAAGTGTAGGGGGGAAATTTGAAAGCGTCCTAGGCTGGGTTTAGGTCAGGGCTGACCTGACCTGCCAACCCAAACCAGTGAGGAAAATGGGTAGGATGGAATCTGGGACAGCTGGCGGAAACGAAAGAATTAAAGACCTAAATTTGTGCCCCACGACCCAGCGGCGCATCCGTTACGCAGTCACCACGAGGTGAGAGGTGGAAACGTGCGCTAGTAGGGGGAGAGAAACCGGGGAAAGATTGCATAAAAGCGGGAAAGGATTTGATGACCAGGTATGAGAAAAAATTGATATCCGGATTTTGGCCAAGGACCTATCACTGACTTAGCCATTGAAGACACCTCAGTCAGACATTCCGATCGAGCCTTCACTATTCCTGTCTTTGAAACAGGTAATCCTTCGGGAAGATCACCAGAGAGAGACAAAAGGTGAACTGTCGCCTTTTTGACAGGTCGGGCCGACCTGCCCCACGCAAAAATAGACTCTACAATTGGCGCCGTATGTGGGAAACGAAACAAAAGACCCACGAAGGCTTTTTCTAGTTGAGGAGAATGTTGAACCAAGAACAAAATCCAAATTTGCCTCGGGTGGAGGAAGTCCCACATAAAGATCGACATAAACAGATAGGCAAAAGCCCTGCGATCGCCAAGTCTGATGAAGCTGACTTCGACTATGTCCCATGCACAGAAAGCAATGGGACAACTCCTTTTACAAAAGACAAAGGACTAGTCCGGTCAAAAGTTCACCGCACAGACCCAAGTCGTGTGATGGTTTCACCCTCCGGGACCAAGGCGCGGGGTAGGACGCACCGTGGACAGAATCACGATTCCGTTAAATGCATCCCATCACTGGATACGTACTCCCGACTCGAATTAGTCTGCAGAAACATTGTACGAGATTTGGCGGAGGGAGTCAAGCGGCAACAAGAGAAAATTGATGGCTTGCTGTCAGAGTTGGAGGCGACCAAAAGAGGACCAAGAGATCCCCGGATCCGAGGGGACGCCCGTGAATCGCTAAGGGCAGAACATAGGAGGCGCACACCTGAATGAGGACTTAGAAGCCACCAGACAGAACTGAGAGCTTGGCAAATCCGAACAAGGTCAAGAGCAACCGATGAAGGAAACAGGACTTCGAGCTCTCAACCTCGGAGGAAGGGAGGAAACAGTGAAGCCCGAGTTCGGCAAACAAAAGACGGGGAGTCCCAAGGAGACCCTAGAGGGAATAAAGTGTCGGCACAAGCGTTGGTCGAAGAGGACGTACAGGCCCTTATAGAGAGAGCACTGATCGATTGGAAGCTCCCACCTAGAATCCGACCAAGGCGAGGTGCTTAAAGAATGCCCAAAACTTCAAATCTCCTTTCTCAAAGAAAATTGAGACGCGTTTCGCAACAAATTCCAAGCAGCCCAAAGACATTGGGGCACTATTGTCCCTCAGGAAGCGGAGCTCGGAAAGCCTTAAGGAATTTAGCGTGTGTTATTGGCGCCTTTACAATGAGGTTGAAGGTAGTAACGAGCCGGTGGCAGTGGTGACCTTTAAGCTCGGATTACCAAGGGAAAACCGCTTCGCCAGTCTTTGACAAAGCGTTCTCCTGTTACGCAGGGAAAATTGATGGAGCAGATTAAGGAATTTATAAAGCTAGAAGAAGATTTGGGAGTGACCGAGCCTAGGTAAACCCGCCCGACGGAAGATGTATCCAAAAGAAATAGAAAAAGAGATATGGGAGAAGGAAAGGACAGGAGAGTGGGTCGTGCCGACCCACAAGAGCAACCTATGAGGGGGTGCTGACGATCTTCAAGGATCCAATCTACAAAATCCTAACCCAAATCAAGGACAAAACATACTTCAAGAGACCTTCCAAGATGGGGAGCGACCCCGGACGCCAGAATCAGAACTTATGGTGTTCTTACCACCGGGAAAATGGTCATCTGACAGAGAACTGTCGGATGCTAAAGCAACATCTAGAAGATCTGGTAAAGGAAGTCCACCTGAAGGAGTATATGGGAGACGAACGGGCTAGGAAGGGCCCAGATCAAAAGGAGGGGAAGAACTTGGGTGAGGACAGAGCCCTGGTCGGTGTGATCGACGTGGTACACGGGGCGATAAATCCGTCAAAAGTAGCGGCGCATTTTGTCAAGACCCAGCGAAAGATGGCAGCACATTTGAAGGAGGTATATCAAATGGGCACCGAGCCGAACTTTGTCAACAAGACGAGAGAAGTCAAAGGAGAGATCTCATTCTCAGATGAAAACTTGCGAGATGTAGTCCAGCCTCATAATGATGCTCAAGTGCTGACCCTACGAGTACAGGAATACGATGTAAGGAGAATGCTGATGTGATGCCCCGGAGTCCCACATCGACTATAGAGAGGAAAGTGATTGGGATTATATGTAGAACTTACACCCTTACCTTGCATTAGGCCTTTTGATGGGTTGAGGCCCATCAGAAATAAAATCGTGAGGCCCGTGGGCCAATGCGGACAATATCATGCATGTGTGTAGGGTGGGGCGTTACAAATGATATTAGAGCCGACTCTCGACTAGTACCAGTGTGGGTTCCCTGCCGTGGTCTGGTGCAAGTGGGCGGGTTTCCATGGGGGCGGGCCAAGAGGGCTGGCAGGCTACTGTACAGGGACGTGCAGCCCTAAGGGGGGTGGAATGTGACGCCCAGGAGTCCCACATCGACTGTACAGAGGAAAGTGATTGGGATTATATGTAGAGCTTACACCCTTACCTTGCATGAGGCCTTTTGATGGGTTGAGGCCCATCAGAAACAAAACCGTGAGGCCCGTGGGCCAAAGCGGACAATATCATGCATGTGTGTAGGGTGGGGAGTTACAGCTGATAGACTCAGGAAGCTCGTCGGAAATTATGTATGCTAAGTTGTTCGAGAAGCTTGGCTTGAAACAATCAAACTTGAGGCCGACCTCGATACCCCTGTTTGGGTTCAATGGGCAGGCAATACATACAAAGGGCCTGGTAACAATGCAGGTCAGAGCTGGTCCCGTACGCCTAGATGTGGGGTTCTTGGTAGTGGATGTACTATCCCCTTACAACGCAATCATGGGTCGAACTTGGATTCATCATATGAAAGCGGTGCCATCGACTTACCACCAAAAGATTCGCTATCCGACATCAAGGGAATTATGGAGATTAGAGGGGACCAAATAGCTTCAAGGAGCTGCTTGGTTACGGCGATCAAAGGAAAGGCGAAGAAGGAGAGCTCGGAAGGTATGTGCTCGGATACCAATCATAAATAGCAACTACAGTTGGATCGGTTCCAGGTCAGAAATCAAATGGCCGACCTAACCGAAGAAGCCGTGGAAGTCCTGAAAAGGATCTTGGTGGGTGAAATGGATCAGGAGCGGTACTGGATGATCGGGTCGTCCATGACCGAAGACGAGCAAAGTAGCCTGGTTCAACTGCTCGATCAAAACTCCGATGTTTTTGCTTGGGCTCCGCATGAGATGCCCGGGGTGGACCACAGAGTTATCAGCCACAAGCTAGGCTTGGACCCTAAAGCAAGGCCCGTGATGCAAAAGTAGAGGAAGCTAGCCCCGGAGCGCCGTGCAGCAATGAGTGAGGAGGTTGATAAATTGCTAGAGGCTGATGCAATACGAGAAGTGCACTATCTTGAATTGCTATCGAACACGGTGGTCGTTCCAAAAAAGGATAAAAAGTGGAAGGTATGCGTTGACTTCACCGACCTGAACAAGGCTTGTCCCATGGATAGTTTTCCACTCCCAAAAATTGATCAACTTGTGGAGTCCACAACGGGACATGGGCGGATGAGCTTTTTGGATGCTTACCGAGGATACCACCAAATTGCAATAGAGGAGGCCGATTAAGAGAAAAACAACATTCATAACACCAAATGGTACCTTCTGCTACAAAAGGATGCCCTTCGGACGTAAGAATGTGGGGGCAACATTTCAGAGGCTAGTGACGAAAATATTTCAAGATTTGATTGGAAGAACGGTGGAAGCCTATGCCGATGATATGGTGGTGAAAAAGCAGAAAGAAAATCCGCCATGAGAAAGACTTGGAGTCAGTTTTCAACATCCTATGAAGGTACAAGTTAAGACTGAATGCCTCGAAATGCTCATTCGGCGTCAACTCGGGGAAATTCCTTGGATACATTGTGACCCAAAGAGGGATAGAAGCAAATCCCGACCAAATTCTGGCGGTGCAAAAGGTGGAGCGGCCTAGCTTGAGGATAGAAGCACAAAAGCTCATAGGTATGCTTGCCGCCCTAAATCGCTTTATAACGAGGAGTTTGGACAAGTGCCGACCAATGTTCCTTGCCCTAAAAAAGAGGTAGAGAAAGTATAGGATGAAAAATGTGATGAAGCACTCACCCAGATCAAACAGTATTTGAGTTTCCCCCTGTTCTTTCCATTCCGAGTCCCAGGGAGGAATTGGTATTGTACTTGGCAATATCTCAGCATGCAATCAGTGCGGCACTCATGAGAGAGCAAGGAAAACACCATCTGCCAATCTACTTCATCAGCAAGACCTTCTTAGATGCAGAAACAAGATACCTGCCGCTAGAAAAACTTGCCCTTGCCTTGATATGCGCCGCTCGGAAGCTTAAGCACTACTTTCAATCCCATACAGTGAGGGTCTTGACCGAGCATCTTTTACGAGCTATTCTTCAAAAGGCCGACCTATCCGGAAGGTTGGTAAAGTGGGCAATAGAGCTCAACGAGTGCGACATTAAGATAGCTCCAAGGAGTGCGATTAAGGGGCATGTGGTAGCCGATTTCATAGCTGAGTTTACACACAAGGAATCACCCAAGCAAAATGAAGAGGGAAACGAAGAGAATAGTACGGAACTTGGCGAACAAAGGCAATTATATGTCGATGGAGTGTCCAATTCACGAGGCTCGGGTGCCGGCGTGGTGCTCATAACACTAGACGGAGCGGCGATAGAGCGGGCTTCGACATTAGGATTCAATGCATCGAATAATGAAGTAGAGTATAAAGCATTACCGTTCGGACTTAGAATGGCCAGGGAGCTTGGGGTCATGCAACTGATAGTGTACTGCGAGTCACATATGGTTGCCAATCAGTTAACCGACGAATATGGAACTCGGGATGATCGAATGGCCGCATATGTCCTTGAAGCAAAGCACTTGATCGAAGAATTAGGTGATGTTAAGGTAAATTAGGTTGGCCGAGAAGAAAACTCATATGCTGATAGCTTGGTCGGCCTGGCTACTGCCATCAAATCAGAATTACGAAGAGAGATCCTGGTCGACTACCAGGCAGAACCGAGCATCGCATGTCGACAGGTCATGTGTGCCGACCAGGTTGGAGAAGCATCGAGCTGGATGACTCAAATCATAGAATACCAGCAAAACAACACACTGTCAGAGGATTCTAAGGAGAATTGGAAAACCAGGAGAAAGTCAGCCAGATTTTGGCTATCACCAACAAGCAAGCTTTACCAACGGTCTTTCTCGGGACCATACTTACAATGCATCACCCTAACACAGTAGAAAACCTGCTATGGGAAATCCATGAGGGGTGCTGCGGAGGACACATTGGGGGACGAAGCTTGGCCCACCGAGCTATGTCGCAAGGCTATTGGTGGCCATACATTCAGAAGAACGCCTTACGGTTTGTTCAGAAGTGCGAAAAATGTCAACGCTTCGGTAGGGACATCCATTAGCCTGCCGAGCATCTGAACTCAGTGGTGAGTCCTTGGCCGTTTGATAAGTGGGGGATTGATATTGTCGGCCCATGCCGAGGTCGGCAGGCAATTTCAGATTTCTCATTGTCGCTGCTGATTACTTTACTAAGTGAGTGGAAGCAGACCCACTGATCCGCATAAGGGAAAGTGATGCCGAGAGGTTCGTGTGGAAGAGTATTATTACAAGTTTCGGAATAGCTCGAGCATTGTTTACGGACAATGGGAAACAGTTCGAACAAAAAGCTTTCAGGCATTTGTGTGAACGATACGGCATCAGGCATCACTTCTCAACCCCTAACTGCCCTCAGAGCAATAGCCAAGCTGAAACCTCCAACAAAACCTTGCTGGATGGCATGAAGAAAAGGCTGGACGAGGCAAAGGGAGGATGGGTGAACGAACTTCCTACTGTCCTATGGGCCTATAGGACAACCCCACGAAGATCTACCGAAGAAACTCCTTTTTCTCTAGCGTATGGTATGGAAGTAGTGATCCCTTTAGAGATTGGATTGCCCACCACAAGAGTGGAGGCTTACAACCACAAGAAAAACAAGGAGAGGATTGCCGAGCAGCTCGACATGAAAGAAGAACGAAGGGGATGGGAGCTAATCAAATTGGCCGCCTACTAGTAACAGCTAGCTCGAAGCTTTCAGAAGAAGGTGCGAAGTCAGATATTCAAGGTCGGAGATCTAGTCCTAAGGAAAATGCTCTCGAACACCAAAGACCCTAGCCACGGCAAGCTAGGGCCGAATTGGGAAGGACCATATCGAGTGACTTCAAAGGGGGGAACAGGCCTATCACCTAGAAACGCTCGAAGGAAAGGCATTGCTAAGGCCATGGAATGTAGCAAATTTAAAAAATTCTATTTATGATCTTTGAACCAAAGGAGTTGCAACTCTTGTATCTTCCATTCCATCTATGAAAAATATCTTATTAATATTCTTGTGCCAATGATAGATTTCTCTAAAGATTGTGCATGGCCGACCTGCAACAGGGGCATACCCTGTCGGGACAACCGTGCAAATATAAGGCCAAGGCTTGAAAGTCATGGGTAGCAATGAGCCCACTACTTTGTGTCGAAGGAAAAAAAAATCCTATCTAGGAAGAACTCAAACTAGGTTTACTGCACTGATCTCCTTTTAAACTAATTAGCTAGGCATGACGATGCGAGTAATAGACTAAAAAGAGAGTTCGGAAAGAACCGACAGTGGCAGTAAAAACAAACAATTTCATTCACAAAAAGGGAACAAATGTCCCACCGACAAAAAACATTCTATTCAAAAGAAGAAGGAAATACTACGCCCACAGCTCGGGCAAAACAGGCCAAACAACCACATAACAACAGAACAATAAAAGGGGTTTTTGTTTGTTTTTTTTTCTCCAAACCATCAGACATCACTATGAACAATAGGAGCAAGCGGAGCAAAGTTGGCAGCAGGGGGAGTACCTCCACCCCCAACCATGGGTGAGCTGGCCTTTCCTTCCGGAGTCGACGCTAGGACCTCGGAAGGCGGTGGTTGGGCATCCTCAGGGAGAGCTCCATGTCAGGCCCAGAGTGGGGAATCTTCTGGCACGCCAGCATCTCCAAGGCCCACATCATAAACTCGTTTGAACACCAGGGTCTTGACCTGCTCGACTTGCTCGAGATAAACCGCCTCAATCTCCTCGTAGACAACATCTTTCGACTTCTCCATAATGTCCCGCATCTCCACCTCCATCTCAGCTATCTTGGAACGAAGAACCTTAAGCTCCATCTCACTGGCAGTCAGGCGACTTAGAGCAGTGACCACCCTGGCTTCTGCAACTTTCTTGTCCTTAGAGGAATCAGCAAGGTTGGACTGTGCCAAACGCCGAGCAACTGTAGACGCGACCAGCTCCTTCTCGAGAGCCTCCACCCTCTTCTGAGACTTCTCCATGCGATTTGAGGCAGAGTATCACTTCTGGAGTCCCTGAAATAAAACGACATAATTTTTTCGCTAAATTGAGGGGTTGACCCAAAAGACAAGGCAAGGGGAATGGCAACTTACTAGGAGGCACTGCTGGACTCCCGTGGATACGAGATCGTGGTCATTCATGGCCCCATGCTGACCCATGTCAGAGGGGAGAAGGACTGACTTGCCTAGCTGTAACGCCAAAGAGGGCGACCCTGCTATGCCATCGCCTAGAGAAGAGTGTGGCCCGCGTGGGGGAACGGATGAACCCTTACATCCCAAGGAAGAGCTGGGCTGAGGAGGCAGGGGAGGACGGCAGTCCTCCAACCACATGGAGAGCTGGTCAGAGTCATCGGCAGGCTTAGCCGACGACTCCTCCTTAGGCCTCTTTAGGGCAGGGTCAAGAGCAGGATCAGTAAAGCCCCTTTTTTCCCATAATAGATGGAGGATTGGAAAAAGTTGCTTTGCTGGCCCCTGCGGCAGGGAACTCGCTGAGATCCTCAAGGAGATTCTTCGCCTTGCGTCTAGGCATCACTGGAGAAGACTTATCTGGATCCGAGGAAGAAGAGCCGTCAGTTATATTGAAGACTGGGGTATGCTTCGAATTAGAGGAGGAGGAAGTACTCGAGGGAGCAACCAGCCGCGAATACCTCCTAGCGCCTCGTCTCCGACTAGGGGTAGACTACTCGGCAGGAGGAGATGGGTTGGATGAATGCTGTGAGGCTGAAGATTGAGTGCTGAATGCGTTCCCCCGACCAGAAGGCTTGGGAGTCTTGACTGTCGGAACCTTCCTCTGGGTAGAGCGTTGGACCGACTCCAGCGGATTGTGCCAGGAGGGAGAGCAAGGAAGCTTTCGTAAGTGCCCTCGTAGCCGAGCAGGATATGAGCAGCTCGCCCCCAACCCTCTGAGCTCGGGAGGCCCCTGGAAATCAAGTACCCTCTGCAAATCCTCGGCCCAAATAAGAGAATGAGGGACTTGATTGATCGTCGAATCTGCAAGCATAGACAAAGAGGACAGCTGATAAGAAAAAAAAAGGGGGGGAGGACAATAAAAACGAAAAACACTAGGTAGGAAGAGGCCGACTTGGGTAACCTGGGACTCGGGGGACCTCCCGTTTGATCCCACCCCAAGTGGTCGGCGCTTCCAAGTTCCCACTCACGATGACAAAATCCCCTTTGCTGGGCTTGTTCGAGTCCGAAAGATAATGAACGAGAACCCTATTCAAGTCCCGGGATTTCAGATAGAAGACTGTTTTTTAATTGTTTAAAGGGATAAGGAGGTAGCATGATAAGATTTCAAAGATGCCAAGGCTCGTACCGAGCAGTCTGTTTAGCACGGTACCCCCCATGACAATGCGAAATAAATTGGGGGCACACTGAAGAGGAAATAGGTTTGTAAAGGAAAGAAAGCGAATAAGAAGGGGATCCAAGGGAAAACGAACGCCACCCTCCACGATAGCTATGGTGGGGAAGGGCATGGCTTCTCGGGACCCTTCATCAACGGAATCCTCGAGAAGCGGCGCTCGGACCTGGACATCCGAGGGGATGCCATATCTGCTCCTGAACTCGGAAACTCCCCCAGAGTACTTAAAAGATCTCTCAAATTGCCCATTTAAAGAAATAAAAAAGGTAAGGAAAGGAACTTACCATCTGAAAAAAGAGAATGAAGAATGAGGATTGGGGAGACCGAGGCCTTTGAGAAGATCTTAATGGGGAGGAAGCGACGATTCAGAAGAGACGACGAATCAAAGGAAGCAATGAATCAGCGGAGACGATGGTTCAGGGGAGGCAACGATCGAAAGAAGGCAGCGATTCGTAGAGCAGAATCACAGCAGGCAGAGGGAATGAAGAAAGATAAAGAACTCCCTTGGACAATTTAAAGCTGGAAGGAAGACAAATGAGGACAGGACGTATTGGCGGCCGAAAAGATGGGATGTCAATCCCGTGGACGCCACGTGTCCCAGACGAGCAAAATTTCTTCCAAACCTCCTTTTTTCTCGGAAAATGAAAAGAAGTAAAGGGGCTTGGGGGGGGGGGGGGGGGGGGGCAATTGCAGGGGGGGATTTGAAAGCGTCCTGGGTTGGGTTTGGGTCATGGCTGACCTGACCTGCCAACCCAAACCAGAGAGGAAAATGGGTAGGATGGAATCTAGGACGGTTGGCGGAAATGAAAGAATTAAAGACCTAAATTGGTGCCCCACGTCCCAGCGGCGCAACCGTTACCCAGTCACCACGAGGTGAGAGGTGGAAACGTGCGCTAACAGGGGGAGAAAACAGAGAGAGATTGCATAAAAAAGGGGAAATGATTTGATGACCAGGTATGAGAAAAAAAAACCGATATCCGAATTTTGGACAAGGACCTATCACTGACTTAGCCATTGGAGAGACCTCGGTCGGACAATCCGATCGAGCCTTCACTGTTCTTGTCTTTGAAACAGGTAATCCTTCAGGAAGATCACAAGGGAGGGACAAAAGGCGAACTGTCGCCTTTTTAACAAGTTGGGCTGACCTGCCCCTCTAAAAAACAGACTCTATAAGAAGCAATAAAGCTAAAAAATGAGAAGCAACCGTATGTGCAACACTTATTGACATAACTTAAATAATTAAATATAGATGAAATGAACCAAGCATGTATGTATGTATGGATTTTTAAAATATTTTTTTAATGGGTAAGTGGGTATGAAATTGCTTTCATATCTCCCATATTACTACAAAGCGACTACATGATATGATATGAGCATTTTAGTATATATTTACATATATGTATATATTGTATATAAAATAAATAAAAGTAAGAGGGCCGGGGCCGGAGCCGGACTGGGCTAGTACTGTCCAAGCCGGCCCTCAAATCTCAGGGCCGCAAAAAATTATCCAAGCCCGGCCCTTGGGCTTCAGACAGAGAAACGGCTGGCTCTAATCGTCTAGTGGTGAAACGGAAACGAGCTCTGAAGGAGATTATCTGCTTCTGGTCTTTTTCGCCCTCTCTAAATCATCAAGCTCTATCTATCAGGTTCTTCTCTCTCTAAAGAGATCGAGGGTTCCAAGGTACCATCAAGTTCTTCGCCCATGCCATAGTCGGTCATCTCTCGGCCATAGTAGCATTCCCAATTTTTTCCGTATCTTACGGTATCCCGTACCCGTTTCGGTATCGGGTACCATGGGTGATTTGCCGTATCCGGGTATCATAGATTCTAGCATTCATCAATCTCTTCTTTCTAAAGAAAGGGTCTAAACCTGATAGGGTTCTTCTTCGTATCTTGACTTTAATCTGTCCGACATTTTGATGAAAAACCCAGTTCAACAAAATCGTTTCTAATAGTTTTTTCTATCAAAAGTTGAAACTTTCCATTTTTTGTATATATTTTCAGTCATAATATGATTTCATGTTGCGTAGAATATATCATAAAACAAGCTGAAAACTCTAGATTCCTCGCTGCTTTGTGGGTTTTCTATTCTACCAGAATTTTGGGGTGTGCCTATAGAGGTCATTTTGTTTAAGTGGAGGGATGTGGTTTCTCCCTAGTTTTTTTTTTTTCCTTTTTCTGGGCTCTTGGTCTGCTTAGGAGCTATCTTCGCTCATTTTTTGCACTATTTTGGATGATGGTCTTGCTATCTCTGTATTTCTCCATGTTTTTTAGTATATTCCTTTGTACTGCTAAGCTTTGATTAATACATTTTATCATTGAAAAAACAAAAGAACAAAAGAAGATCATAAACAAATGGGTACATTCTTTAAAATACAGTTTTTTTTAATAGAATCCATAATTATAGGATTGCAGGCTGTGTAAATGATTAGAAATTTCTGATTCAATTTGGTTTAAAATGTGAACTTTTATATGATTTTTTTTTGTATTTCATCTAATTTTGCAGTGACTGAAACTCTATAAAGACAAGTGCTTGTGTTGTCCAACGTCAAGCAATGAGACAAGCTATGGCTTCCATCTGCTTTAAAGGGGTCAGGTCCAGCCCTCTTTTTCTTTGCCCCTCTACTCTATTCACCCAGAAAAATAGTGCTTTCTTCTGTTCCATTGGAAGTCCACAAACCCAGTCCAAAACATATGACAAGAGCCCTCAGGCCCAAATCTCAACACATAACACAATCTCACAAACAAAAACCAAAATACAGGATAAAACCATGCATGAATATGAAACAATCATTGGTATAGAGACCCATGTCCAGCTCTCCACACTCACCAAGGCCTTCTGTAGCTGCCCATACATCTATGGTTCACAACCCAACACCACAATTTGCCCCGTATGCATGGGAAGCCCTGGGGCTCTACCAGTTTTGAACTCAAAGGTTATTGAGTTTGCTGTGAAAGTGGGTCTTGCACTCAACTGCAGCTTGTCTATGAGCTCTAAGTTTGACAGGAAACAGTACTTCTATCCCGACCTCCCTAAGGGCTACCAGATATCTCAGTTTGACATCCCAATAGCAACTGGTGGTTTCATTGATTTGGATCTACCCACAGAGTTTGGGGGCGGGCATAGGAGGTTTGGGATAACCAGGGTTCACATGGAAGAAGACGCAGGAAAGTTGCTTCACTCAGGAACTGGGAGTTATTCACAGGTAATCATCAGACTTCTAGTTAACATGTGTGCATTTTGAATGGTATATTTAATAACGCGCACCTATAATAATAATAATAATATGATGATGATGATGATGTCATCATCATTAGATCCTTTTCCCATGAATTTAGGGTTGGCTAAAAGAGTTCCTTTTGTTTTCTTTTTTTGGATCTGTAACAAAGACAATCATTAAAAGAATGGAAATTGCAAAGAATGAGAGAAGGCGAAAACAAAAGGGTACAAGAGCATTGTACAACTATCCAAATCCCTCTTACATAATGACACAAAACCAAGGAAATCACTCTTTACCCCCTGTTTGGCTAAAGGATTTGCCATAGAGTTCTCCAACCTGTAAAGCTAGGCCACTCTTTCCCCTTCCTATCTTGTTTATTGAAGGTGAAACAAAGAAATAAACACAACTAGGTTGCTTTGAGGGAACCCATGTCCTCCGGTTTGCACGCACAGTAGTGATGGAATAAATCATGCATGCCTTTCTTTATTTATTCCACTACTTAGATGAAGATTCATACAACAGTAACTTCCAAATTAGTAGGAAGACCCCAACAAAATTTATAAGCCCAAAATAATAGGAAGACTCAACAAAATAGATAGACCCGACTTATTCTTAACAGGACCGACGTAAAACCAAAGAGATTTGTTCACATAAAAGACTACTTCTATGAGACTTTGCATGAATGAAACCACCCCATGTTGCATATGCGTATGTAACATCTCCTCCCCCTTAAATATCGCCCTTGTCCTCAATGGAAAAATCTGGGACCTGATTTTTTATTAAATCAAAATCTGCCGATGTTGCATCAGCTGTTGAAAGTCTTTGCCAATGGATCAAAATCTTTTGCCTCCGCTTCCACATCTGACGGTCCAGAACTGCTTGTGGGTTCAGAATCATCTCCACCTTTTTGTTTACTGATGGTAGTTGAGATTGAATGCAATGAATGGTGACATTGGGCCCAACCTTCGGCTTGAGTACAGGGACATGCAAGACTGGATGAATTTGACCATCTTTTGGAAGTTCTAATTTATAGGTCAATGCTCCAATTCTTTGCGTCTTTTGGAAGTTCTAATTTATAGGTCAATGCTCCAATTCTTTGGAAAACTTTAAACGGACCATAATACCTTGGAGAAAGTTTTAAATTTCTTCTCATGGATACAGACATTTGCCTGTATGGTTGCAACTTCAGATACACCCATTCTCCAACTGAAAACTCCCTCTCTCTATGCTTAAGAGTCATAAACACGTTTCATTCTGGTTTGGGCTTTCTTGATGTTCTCCTTTAATTCCTTGATAACCTCATCCCTATTCAACAATTCTTGCTCAACTACAACTACCTTAGCTGCTCCAGGTACATAACATAAAAGGCTCGGCGGAGCACATCCATACACCACTTCAAATGGTGTCCTAATGGTGGAGTGCCAGCTTGTGTTATAACAATATTCTACCCATGCTAGCCATTTGACCCAATTCTTGGGTTGAGAACGTGTTAAACAGCAAAGATGCATTTCAATCGTCCGGTTCACCACTTCACTTTGACCGTTCATTTGAGGATGGTAAGCATAACTAAAATTAAAATTAGTTCCATGTTTAATCGAATGACTCTTGCCAAAACATACTTGAGAAGGCTGGATCTCTATCACACACAATGGATCTAGGCATTCCATGCAATTGAAATATTTGATCAAAGAAAACTTTTGCAACTCCCATGGCCGTATATGGGTGAGTTATGGCAATGAAGTGAGCATATTTTGATAATCTTTCTGCCACAACAAATATGGTAGATTTTCCCTTCAAAATTTGTAATCCATCTATAGAATCCATTGAGATATCTTCCCATACCTGGTTTGGCACCAGTAATGGTTGTAGGAGGCCTGCTGGAGTGAGATGCTCCTCTGCCTTGTGTTGTTGACAAACATCAGAATTTTTAATATACTCTCTGATTTGCCTTCTCATGGCTTTCTAATAAAAGGTGGACCAGATGCGATGGAGAGATTTTATGAACCCTTCATGTATGCTATTATGGAGTAGTGAAATCATTAACAAGAGAAGAGTCCTCAACCAAATAAATTCATTCTTTAAAGAACAAAAGTCCATTTTGAAATTTCCAAGGGCTCACAGCTTCTCCATCTTTGACCAGTTCTACTAACCGTTGGTGAGTTGAGTTAGTCAGTTCTACTAGCCGTTGGTGAGTTGAGTTAGTTTGGGTCTCTTCCTTGATTGGTTCCACCCAATTCGGTATTGGCTATGAAAAGGCCAGAAATTATGCATGATTCTTCCCGTTTCATCTTGTCTAGATAGTGTGTCAGCTACAGTACTCTCTTTACCTCTCTTGTATTTGATGACAAAGTCAAACCCCATTAACTTGCAAAGCCATCTTTGTTGCGCAACAGTTGTAATTTTGTGGTCCCATAGATGCTTGAGGCTCTGTTGATCTGTATGTGCTATGAACTGTCTTCCCAAGAGATAAGGCTGCCACTTCTGTACCGCAAGAACAAGAGCTAATATTTCTTTCTAATGTTTAGATAGCAAAAGATGCCTTCCTTGTAGGGCATGACTGAACAAGGCTATTGGCCTTTCCTACGGTAAAACACCTCCCACGCCCGAACCTGATGCATTGCACTCCATTATAAAAGGTTTTGAAAAATCAGGAAGGGCCAGCACTGGTGCGCATGTCATAACTTCCTTGAGTTGCTCAAGTGCTTCTTCAACATGTGGGTTCCATGAGAATGAGTCTTTATTGAGCAGTTTTGTGAGAGGGCCTGCTATTTCACTGTAACCTTTGATAAATTTTCGATATTAGTCAGTCAAAGTGAGGAACCCACGTAAGGCTTTGGGTGTTTTAGGCTTCGGCCATTCCACCATTGCTGCTATCTTATCTAGGTCCACAGCTACCCCTGCATTGGAAATGACATGGCCTAGGTACTTAACTTCCCCTTGGCCGAATTAACATTTTGCCAGCTTGACAAATAATTAGTGAAACTTTAGGACAGAACAAGTAATCTCCAAATGTCTTACATGTTTTTTTTTTATAACCAAATGTCTTACATGTTCAGCTCATGTTTTGCTATAAATTAAGATATCATAAAAAAAATAAGGATAAACTTCCTCAAATAATTTTTAAATACCTCGTTCATGAGAGCTTGAAACGTCGTTGGTGCATTGGTGAGGCCAAACATCATTACCAAAAATTCGTAATGGCCTTGATGTTGGTAAAGTAAAGCCCCACATCCCACGTCGCCTAAGTAATGCCTTTGGCAAGGCTTCATATATACCTGTTTGGGCCTTCCATACCGGTTGGTGTATGGTTTCTTACATGGTATCAGAGCGGGTCTCGATCCTTTCTTCTTATATAGCCCACGTGACAGGCCCGTCCATGAAATCTGTTGGGCCTACACTTGAGGGAGAGTGTTGGTAAAGTAAAGCCCCTGTAGAAGATAACAGGGCTGTAAGATAACAGGCCCTAGGCCCAGCCCAACAAGGCCCATTAAAGGCTCCCACACGTGGGATTTTGGCTAGATTGTATATAGCTGATTTCTCTCATCTTTATTCCTTGTATAGATTAGGAGATATTATTTCTATTCTTTCTTTATTCTAATTTGTATTCTTAACATGTTTAGAGCCTTGATTCAGGCATATAGAGATTATAAATACAATAGTTGATCCTCAATGTTGGGACGACCTTCTCTCCAGTCTTCTTCTTCTTCTTCTTCTTCCTTCTTTTTTCATATATGCTTACATGGTATTAGAGCGGGTTTCGATCCGTCATTCTTGTGTAGCGAGTCATTTAGTTCTTGTGTAGCCCACGTGGCAGGCCCGTCCATGAAATCTGTTGGGCCTGCACGTGAGGGGAGTTTTGGGAAGTCACACATCCCATATCGCCTAAGTCCTGAGTTGGACATGTCTTCATATACATGTTTGGGCCTTCCACCTATCAGCTTAAGCTTTTGGGCAGATTCTGGTGGAGAACACACATCTCATGAATTCTCTGCTTTCCTTTCTGATAAAGGCATTTTTCACCAAAAATCTTGTCTGCATACTTCTCAGCAAAATGGAATTGCAGAAAGAAAAAACAGACACATTCTTGAAACTATTCGTACTCTTTTAATTGCATCATTAGTTCCTCACAATTTTTGGTATGATGCTGCACAGACTGCTGTGTATCTTATCAATCGTCTTCCTAGTACTATTCTAGGCAAGACTACTCCTTACGGAGTTCTCTTTGGTCGTATCCCTTCATACTCCCACTTGCATGTTTTTGGCTGCTTGTGCTTTGTTCGTCTTCCACCTACTAAGCGCACTAAGTTATCACCGCAGGCTGCTAAATGCATCTTTCTTGGCTACAGTAATGAACACAAAGGGTTTTTGTGTTATGATCAATTCAAAAAACGCATGCGAATATCTTGCAATGTGATTTTTTTGGAACAAATTCCATTCTTTTCGTTACATTTGGACAGTCATCCTATCGCTGTGTCCTATCTGCCACAATTCCCGCAGTCTGCTTCTCCATCCACTGTAACAAAAGTCTATGCCCGACGTAATACGGTCCCTCCTATGGTGCCTCCCTCTCTTGATCATCTCTTAGTGCCGCCTACTGAACCTTCAGGTAATAATGCTTCTTCTGATAGCATCTCTTCTCCGCGACGCTCTAGTCGTCTTTCAGTTGCTCCTAACCGTTATGGATTTCTTGCTCTTTTTACTTCTTTGGATAGTGCTCTTATATTCACAGGCCTCGAAGATCGCTTACTGACAGGATTTATGAATGAGGAATTGCTAGCTCTTGAAGTAAACCAAACATGGGACTTGGTACCGACCCCTGAAGGAGCATCTGTGATTGGCAGTAAATAGATCTATTCCGTCAAAGTTCACTCTAATGGGAATCTTGATCGCTACAAAGCCAGATTGGTTGCGAAGGGTTATAAGCAGGAATATGGAATTGACTATGAGGAGACATTTGCACCAGTGGCTAAAATGACCACCGTTCGTACTCTTTTTTGTATCGCGGCAGCCCGCAACTGGCCTCTATGGCAAATGGATGTAAAAAATGCATTTCTTCATGGGGACCTGCGAGAGACTGTTTACTTAAAACCTCCTCCGGGTTATGCTTGTCCTCGAAAGCATGTTTGTAAGTTGCGGAAATCTCTTTATGGACTTAAATAGGCTCCCAGCGCTTGGTTCGATAAGTTTCGTTTTCAAGCTAGATTTCGTCAAAGTCATTATGATAGTTTCCTATTTTTGAGATGGACACCGAAGGGCTACACATTTCTCTTAATCTATGTGGATTATATGATTATTAGTGGCAATGATATTGCCGGCATTACGGATCTCAAACACCATCTTACTCGCCATTTCAGAATGAAGGATCTTGGTCCTCTCACCTACTTTTTGGGGCTTGAGTTTTTACGTAACAAATCCGGCATTAGGGTCCATCAGCGTAAATATGCTATAGATTTGATCACTTCAGCAAGGCTTGATGATACTCACACTTTTGATACACCTATGGAATTGAATGGCAAAATCAGTATGGATGATGGCCCTCCCCTGGATGATTCCTCTGTTTCTCGATGGATAGTTGGTAGTTTGCTCTACTTAACTATGACTCGGCCGGATATTTCTCATGCAGTTCATACGGTTAGCCAGTTTGTTAGCAATCCTCACAAACCTCACCTTGCTGTTGCTTTGCACATACTCCGCTATGTTAAAGGCACTCTTAACCATGGTCTCTTCTACCCTTCTGGTACTTCTCTGCGCTTATCCGCTTATGCAGATGCCGACTGGGCTGGTTGCCTAGATTCTCGGCGATCTACCACTGGCTGGTGTATGTTTCTTGGGGAATCTCTGATTTCGTGGAAGTGCAAGAAGCAAACCACCGTTTCAAAGTCTTCTGTTGAGGTCGAATATCTTGCGATGTAATCTATTAGTGTTGGAATCATCTAGCTACACCGTCTTCTCTGTTAATTCAGTGTCATTGTTGGTAGTTCTACACCTCTTCATGGGGACAACACCAGTGCTACCAGAATTGCCAACAATCCGGTCTTTCATGAAAGGACGAAGCACATTGAGATTGATTGTCACTTCATCCGTCAGCATGTTGTTACTGAGAAGATAACTTTGCCTCATGTCTCTACTCTTAACCAGTTGGCGGATATATTCACAAAAGCTCTTCCCAAAACGCGTCATCATGATCTCACTAGCAAATTGATGTTTTCTGCCTTACCACATCAATTTGAGGGGGAGTGTAGAAGATATCATGTCTGTAAGATAACAGGCCCTAGGCCCATCCTAATAAGGCCCATGTACAGCCTCCCACACGTGGGATTTAGGCTAGATTGTATATAGCTGATTTCTCTCATCTTTATTCCTTGTATAGATTAGGAGATATTCTTTATATTCTTTCTTTATTCTAATTTGTTTTCTTAACATGTTTAGAGCCTTGATTAAGGCATATAGAGATTATAAATACAATAGTCGATCCTCAATGTTGGGACGACCTTCTCTCCAGTCTTCTTCTTCTTCTTCCTTCTTCTTTCATATATGCTAACATGGTATCAGAGCGGGTTTCGATCCCGTCATTCTTGTGTAGCCCACGTGGCAGGCCTGTCCATGAAATCTGTTGGGCATGTACGTGAGGGGGAGTGTTGGGAAGTCTCACATCCCATATCGCCTAAGTCCTGAGTTGGACATGTCTTCATATTAATGTTTGGGCCTTCCACCTATCAGCTTAAGCTTTTGGGTTGGTATGTGGTTTATTACAGCCCCACATCCCACATCGCCTAAGTAATAATGCATTTGGCAATGCTTCATATATACCTTTTTGGATCTTCCACCTATGAGCTTAGGCTTTTGGGTCGGTATATGGTTTCTTATACTTGATGGGTGCGAAAAGCTGTCTTTTCTATGTCATTTGGATGCATCCAAATTTGATGATACCCCAATCGTAAATCCAACTTCGAAAAAAATGCAGGCACCGTGCAATTCATCCAAGAGCTCTTCAATCATAGGAATAAGAAATTTATCTTTGATTGTGATTTTATTCAAGGCCCTGTAATCAATACACATTCTCCACTAGCCATCATGTTTCTTGACCAAGAGAACCGGATGCGAATAGGGGCTATTGCTTGCTGGATCACCCCAGTTGATAACATCTCGCCACCAATATTTCAATCTCGGATTTTTAAAAGTGAGGATATCTATAAGGCCTAACACAAACCGGTCCTTGGCCTGACAACAGTGGAGTTTTATGATCCTGCATACGTTGGTGGAAGTCCTTTAGGTTTGGCCTACATTTCTTTGTATTTCTCTAGCAGTTGTTGCACTTGCACAGGGATGAAGGAGCTGGTAGGTTGCACTTGTGGCGTAGGACGCCCCCCCCCAAGGAGAACATTTGCAACAATACTCCTCCCCTTCTCTTTCTAGCCACATATTCCATTTGTTGCCCACTAATGACTTTATCTTCTGGTATAGATAAGCCTTGTAATGTCAGCATCTTATCATTGATGAGAAATCTAATCTGCAATTTAAAAAAAAAAACCCGCACAATGGGTCCCAGTTTACATAGCCACTGAGTCCCTAAGACCACATCAAAGCCTTCTGGGGGTAATAAATAACAAACAATGTAGGTAGGGACTCCTTGCAAATTAAGTTTGGCATCTGTACATTTCCCTAGACTGACTAACTTCTCTCCAGAAGCCTCCACCACCTCAAACCTGCCACCTGGTAGTGGCTTCAATCCCACTATCTTAGCTAACTTCTCACTCACAGAATTGTGAGTACTGCCAGAATCCATAAGAACAGACACGACCATATGTCCAAGATGACCTTTAACTCGCATTGTCTCCGGTGCATGTGTCCCACTAATACTATGAAGTAAGATTTAGGGTATCTCTACAGATTGGTAATCGGCCTCATTGTCTTCCTCCATTACTATGTCGTCATCACCGTCATCTAAAAATGCTTCAATGACGAATAATCTCTTACAACGATGTCCCTGTCATTGTCTTCCTTCAGTGACATTTTTCGTACTAGAATTGTTGGTTGGCTGCTGGTAACTTCCTTGTTAGGTTGGAAGCCTGGTTTTGGAGCTGGTCGGTTTGCTCTTTGTTGGGATAGATTTCGGGCCTCGTACAAGTGAGCCAACCCGATGACCTCTGATAAAGTAGTGGGCTTACCGGTCTGCACATCAGTTCTAATTAAGTCTCGCAACTCACTAACAAAACAACTTACGAGTCGAGCTTGTGAAAGATGCCCGACCTTAGCAAGTAATTTTTCAAACTGAGTTTGATAGTCATGCACCGACCCGGTTTGCTTCAATTTGGTGAGTTCTCTGAAGAAATCGTAGAACTGATTTGGACCATAACGAGAGAGAAGCCCATCTTTGAATTCCTCCCAAGTGATGACATCCACCTCTTGTTTTAGTAATTGGTACCACAATTGAACGTTGCCCTCAAGATGAAAGGATGCGAGTGATGCACGCTCGGCTTCCGGGGTTTCATGAATTTGGAAGAATTGTTTGGCCTTACATAACCAGCTAGTTGGGGTTTCTTCGCCATTAAAGCAAGGAAAACCCAACATTGCTAGCTTAGGCATAGATGAACCGGTAGAACCAGAGTGTTGGGACCTGCCATGGCCGTTATTCCTTCCCCAATTAGCTCGGAAGTCGCCGCCCCACTCTCCTTGGTAGATTGAACCACCAATTGATCCATCCGAGTGTTGGTATTGGTGTATGCCCTAAAGCCCACTAGCTGCACTCTCATCTTTTGTTACTGGATATTTACTGGTTATTTAATGGAATGACTCTTTTCTGCTTAAACATGTATATATGTATGGTTGTGTAAGGCCCATTGTATCTAGTAAATGAATTAGGTGTGTAGTGTCTACACACAGATATGTCTAATTCATGGACACTGGAAACAACATTTTTGTTCATAACTGAGAGATGGAGCTGGGTACTTCATCTTGGTATAAGTTATAGTGAGAGACTCTCCTGTATTCAGGGTGACTTACCTAATTCATTAGAGGACTTTCTCGGATTTATCTCATTAGTGCATATGCAATGCATTGAACAGGACCATGGTAGGTGTGATCTCTAAAATAGTACTATCACTGAGAGAGATCAAGTCACCTCATGCTACTGAGTGACCAGTGCTCTTAATCTTGAGCATTTGTGGATGAACTGACGAAGTCAAGTTCTTGTGCTTTAATTCACTATGGGTGAGATTCTTTTCATGGGTCAACAGCTCTGTGTCTTGGGTACTTGGACTTGATCAGTTGGGACGTGCAGATGCAATAAAGAATCTATGCCATCTAATGATGGAATGATCGTCCCCTTAGAATTATCCGATTAATCATCAAAATCAAAGATCTTAGTATATGGATGTTCCATATGGATATTGAACTTGTGGGTCGCTCTCTAGACCAAGAGAATGATATCCGGAGTGATATTACGTTAAGGATATGAAGTTCTAAGGTTTAGATTTAATCAAGAAGGTTGATAGTACATCTGATAACCCCGACTTAATTATGGATGTACATAGAGGGGCATTCAGGTCATTACACTTAGTAGGTCGAAGACAACTGTCATTGTATGACAAGCTTATTATATTATATATTTGTCCCTGGAGTTCAACCATAACTCTTTAGTGGAATGAGTTAAGGTTAAAATGATCTTAATGTTGCTATGGGTTTAGCTGTTAAGTAGTTGTTTGTGAAGTTTCCTATCACCAATTGGTTTTGGGATTACTGGCTAGTCAACTTTGACATGGTATCAGAGCCTGAGGTCTCAAGTTCGAAACCACGCAGGGCAGAAATGCCCCATGCCGCGTTGTGTGTTTGTTGCGGGCGTACCAAAATGCGCAGGGCAAAAAGGCCCCATGCCGTGTTATAGTCTTGTGCGGGCGTGTGCTTCGGATCCGGGCGGTGTCCCGCCCGAGGGGGGGTGTTTAAGTAGTTGTTTGTGAAGTTTCCTATCACCAATTGGTTTTGGGATTACTGGCATAGCAACTTTGACATTAGCATGGACATTTTGGTCATTTTGGGAGCCAAGGGCAAATATGTCTTTTGGTCCACTTCTTCTAGTCACTTTCCAAGATTGGCATGGTTTCCTAAAATGTTTAGATGACATTTGGATGAATTATTTTTAGTGGGAAAAATAATTTTGAGTTTAAATTCAAATAGGCCTTTGATGGCATACATGAATTTAATTCTAGATAAATTATTAGTGAGCCATGGTGAGCATTAGTATGGTGGGACGTCCATAATGGGAATTCCATGGGTAAGGTTCAATTTGAGTAGGTCTCTCTACTTGGAAGGTTGGACTCCTCTTTGATTAGTATTCCTATTAGAAAGTTTCCTTTTTGAATTAGAAACTTAAAATTAGTAAGTGTTGTACAACTAGGATTACTAATTGCTAAAGTTTGTGGGAAGTTCTTTTAGTTTCCTTTTCTAATTGGAGTGTTTCTAAAAGGAAATGAATCTTTAGATTATACTTTCCTTTTAGGACATCTATGAGAATTAGAAGAGATAACTTTTTAGGAAAGGATTCCCAAAGTTTCTATAAAAGGATGATGCTTCCCCTCTTGGACGTCCAACACTAAGCAACATAGAAAGAGCCAAAGTCCCCACATGTCCAGCCCTTCTTCTTCTTCTTCTTTGAAGAGAGCATAAGGTCTGAGATAGTTCTCAAAAATCTATCTAGAAACCTAGATTAAGATCCCACCATCTTAGCCAATCAGATTTGGAAGTGAGATAGAGAATAAGATCAAAGGCAATACTACTGCCGAAAATTCCAGCAAGTTGCTTGGTAATTGCAAGTCTGAGTTCAGCCCTTTGGATCTATTTTTTCACAGATTTGAAGTCTACAAATCTTCAAGGTAATAGTCTTCTTGATTCTCCTTTAATTATACACTTGTTGGTCATGAATTCATGGAGTTCTTTTGCGATCAACATGGCTGATTTATGCTGCCAAGATCAGATTTTTTAAAATCTGTCATGTTACAAATCAGCCATGAACGTCTTCCACTAGTGATGTTCAGATCTGAATCGCAGTTTCTTTCACCGAGATGTAAGTTAATTGAATAATTCCGCCATCCAATTCATGAGGTTTTGCTGGCCAGTAGATTGTGACGCCATAGCTTGCTGTAGCTGCTCCACTCTCTAGTCCATGCCTGAGCCCTGATACCACTTTGGTACAACTAGGCCACTCTTTCCCCTTCTTATTTTGATTATTGAAGGTAAGACAAAGACATAAACACAATTAGGTTGCTTCGAGGGAACCCAAGTCCTCCAGTTTGCACACGTAATAGTGATGGAATAAATCATGCATGCCGTATTCATTCCACTACTAAAATATAGACTCATACAACGGTAACTTCCAAATTAGTAGGAAGACCCTAAAAAAGTTGATAAACCCAAAATAATAGGAAGACTCAACAGAAAAGATTGACCTAAATTATTCTTAACGGGACCCATGTAAAACCAACCAAGAGATTTCTTTCACATAAAAGACTACTTCTACGAAACTTCTACGAGACTTTGCATGAATGAAACCACCCCATGTTGCATATGTGCATGTAACACAGTCTAACCTCATGATGAAATGTTACATCAATGATAGGAGAAAGCTCACTTTGCGTTGAGACACTCACGTGGCCACATTTGAAGAATCACTTTCCATAACAAGCATTTCATGATTAGCCCTTGGAAACAACTAAAGGGCTTCCAAAATAGCCAAAATTTCCACTTCATTCTCGTCGCAAACTCTCACATATTTGGAAAACATAACTAGCACTCTCCCTTGTCCTTACAAAGAACACCTCCAATCCCTGCTGGCCCCGACTTACCTCTCGAGGCTCAAGGCTTCATTTACATTGAATTTCAGCACCCCGATTGGAGTAGAGAAGAGAGGCATTAGGGTGGGGGGAGATTCCCACTTGAAGGAAATGCTGTTTATCTTGATATTAACAAACTCCTTTCTGACTGTGCCCCACTTCGCTAACCTCAAGGTCCCACTTAAAGGAAATATTGTTTATCTTGATATTAGAGAACTCCTTTCTGACCGTCACCCACTTCGCTAACCTAAAGGCAACCCTCGAAATCAAATTAGGTAGGAAAGAGGAAGTGCCCTTAGAAATCCTCTCATTTCTTTCCCACCAAATAGACCACAATACAACAAAAGGAACAATCCTCCAAAGAATGCGCCTGCATCTAACAAAAGCCCACCTAGCCAAGACTGCCGCATCTGCAATAGCCTCTGGGCAACACCAAGCCAAGCCACATTTGCCAATGAAGTGAGTCCAAATGCTGACTGCTGCCTCACAATGAAGAAAGAGATGATTGATAGAATCCTCCTTTCGACATATCACACAAAAGTCTAAATATTATGCGACGTCAGACCTTTTCTCCTTAGGTTATCAGCTGTAGAAATTTTAGCCGCAACCGCTAACCAACAAAAAGCCTCAACTGGAGGAGGGACTAGCCCCAACCGCACAAGAGAAAATGAAGTTCTAGGAAAATGATTTCACTCCAAGGCTAAATAGAAAGCTTTCGCCAATAACTCCCCGGATGTGGATGGTTTCCAAATTCGAGATTCATTAGAAGACCTGCATATAAACACATTAGAGAAAAGACTCAATAACTCCAAGTATTGGACGTCCTCCGACTGACACAAGATTCTCCTAAAGGACAAAAAAGGAGTTCTATTTTAAAACTCCTTTAAAAAGAGAGAAAAACGCCAAGTCCTCTCTCTCTCTCTCTCTCTCTCACTATGTGCAGGTGTGGGAATGATAAATTCTCTACCTAGTATACGATACATGTTGTAGATTGCCATCTTCTAACTAGCTAAAGCATACACGTACTCAGTTTTGTTAGTTTGCTCAACCCTTTTTCAATGATGTCCTCTTTGTTCATTGTCACTGCTCAAGGTCTTGAATGGTCTCCCTCTTTTTTGAGTACCCCCTCTTTCTTAATGGACTTTTCCGAGTACCTTTCACAAGTAGGGATGGCAGTGGGTTGGGTTTAAATGGGGACCCACCCCGACCGGCTCCTATTAGTAGAAAATTTGGTAGGGTTTGGGTCGGGTATGGTTTTTTCATATGCTAACCTGAGTCGGGTTTGGGTATTGGGTGTGTCTAACCCGCCCGCCCTGCCCCATATGTCTTTACTATATATATTATAAAGCAAGGTTTTGCATATAAAACTTCAAAAGTGTAAGTGGTAGTAGGGATTGTCATTTTCCTTGATGTCATGGGTTCAAATCTTTCTTAATACATTTACTTTTTCATATTTTTCAAAAAATATAAAATCAACCACTCACAAACCCGACCCGACCCATGACTGCCATGTGGGCGGGTTTGGTATGACAACCATAAACCCCCCCCCCCCCCCCCCCCCCCATTGGTCGGGGAGGGTATGCGGTAGTGCAAATGCCAATTGGGTTGGGTTCAGGTTTGCCTATACCCGTACCTGCGCCGCCCCATTGCCATCCCTATTCACAAGCAACCCTTTGATTTGTCTCTCATGGGTAGTTTCTGGCCTTCTATAAGTGTACCCAAACCATCTCAATCTTTTAAAAAACTTTTCCCTTAGTTATGATACTCTGTTTCTAATTATTGTTCTTCTAAGCATGTGCGTCTTGACCACATGGACTCCAGTTTCTTCATGTTTCTTCATTCCAAAGATTTGCTCCATAGCACATATGAGGCCTAACTATTTTCTTATAAAAGAGTCCCTTTAATCTAGGCAGCATTCGTCAATTACATTAACACTCCACTGGCTTGTCTATGATAGTGACTATTATTTTATTTATATTTGTAAGTTTGGTGAGACTTGTTTGTTTTTAATTTCCTACTCTTTGCTCTTCGCTGTACTATGGTTTAGGGTGAGGATTAGGTTATTATCTTATTCACAAGCAAGTTTTTTTTTTTATGTAATATTTGGTAAATATGCTTTCCATCTTCTACATGTCAAAGTTGCTAGCCAGTAATCCCAAAACCAATTGGTGATAGGAAACTACACAAACAACTACTTAACACCCCCTCTCGGGCGGGACACCGCCCGGATCCGAAGCACACGCCCGCACAAGACTATAACGCGGCATGTGGCCTTTTTGCCCTGCGCATTTTGCGCCCGCACAAACACACAACGCGGCATGGGGCATTTCTGCCCTGCGTGGTTTCGAACTCGAGACCTCAGGCTCTGATACCATGTCAAAGTTGCTAGCCAGTAATCCCAAAACCAATTGGTGATAGGAAACTACACAAACAACTACTTAACACTACAATGGTTGCTTTTCATGTTTGAGTTCAGAATTAGTTTGTGTTGTAGCTTTTCTGATTTTGTAAGTTTTCTTCGTAGGTGGACTTGAATAGAGCAGGGGTACCTTTGCTTGAGATTGTATCTGAGCCTGATATGAGAAGTGGTCTTGAGGCTGCAGAGTATGCAGCAGAGATTCAGAGGTTGGTTCGTTATTTGGGAGTAAGCAATGGCAATATGCAAGAAGGTTCTCTTCGCTGTGATGTAAATGTTTCTGTTAGACCAGTTGGTCAATCTGCATTTGGGACAAAGGTGATTATCTAATAACTCGTTATCATTTCAAACATAGTAGTTGATACAATGGCTTTCTTTATGGATGATAGAAGGTAACTTTGTATCTCTAAGTCTAGCAAAATGAAATATGTAATTTCTGGGAGATTAGCATTTGAATCTTTTCCAATATGTTTCAGAGGGGTTCTGACTGAATGTTGGCTGGCTGTTGGCAGTGTTTGTATGACTGAGTTGGGTTGTACCCGACTTGGCCGGGTTGGATCTCTCTCTCTCTCTCTCTCTCTCTCTCTCTCTCTCTCTCTCTCTCTCTCTCTCTCTCTCTCTCTCTCTCTCTCTCTCTCTCTCACTCACACCCATCAAAAACCCCAAACCCTCAGTCCTTTTCTAGTTTCTTCAGCCGTGTCTTCGAGAAGACCCTTCCATAAAATTGCTTCTTCTTCCATGCTATCTCCCATGATTCTATCCTTTTTTCTTCTTCGTCTTCTCAGTCTTTTAATTGAAACCCTTCTCACAAATCCCAATTAAAAAACTCACTTCCTTTATGCAAAAGAAAAGAAATAAAGAAATAAATAATTGGGAGTCAACCTGACTCGACCCAATGTGACCCTTGCCAAAAGTCGGGGGGCCGAGTTCGAGTTTTAAATTACTGGTAATACCTAGAGTGGAGGAAATGATACCTAGAGAAACAAAAAAACTCCAAGGAACAATCTCATTACTCTGTATGGAGTGCAAGATCATTGAATGTTAAACATCACTCTCTCGTGTTCCCTTTTCTTATATTCACATTGGAATGGTGTTCCTCTACCCATTAATAAATTGTAAGGAAATGAATTTTCTATGAGATCTTTGAAGGTCAGACATATCTGTGTAAAATGACTTTCAACTTTCAAGCCTCATTTCTGCTTCCTCATCTTTTAGATATCTTTGCTTTCATTACCTCCAGTGGCGGAGGGAGGAAGAAAGGGAGAGGGAGGGAGGAGGGTTCGAGGAGGGGCAATTGCTTCTTCCGTTCCTTAGTATACATGTGATAACATTTAAAATATTTATGGTTATTTTGATTTCTTACAATTTTTCCCCTCATGTTCTTTTTGTTTTATAAAAAGAGAGAATTCAGGAAGTTCTTGAGGTTATTTTTGCCTATTGCTTGCTTTCAAAACATTCACCAGTCATTCCCCAAGTTTTAAGGAGAGATTCAAGGATATATAGTTGCAATCAATTAACTCAAGTAAATCATTTCTTATCTCCCCTTTTCTCTCCCAAAATGGAAGTTTCGATGGTTTCTCCTCTGCAAAAAAAGCCTATCTTTATAACTACTTGAATTTGGGCATCTTGGCTATCCATTGGATTCAAATAGGAGTTGGTCCCACCGTAGTTAAATTTAAAAATATGATGTGCTCAATCTTATGGTGGGACCAACATCTATTTGAGTAAAATTTAGGAAAAATCCAATTAAGAAGAGGCCATTTATTTTAAACAACATGGATCTTATTGATTGTTCAGCTTTCTATAACATTGTTTAATGGGGCTATCGGTGGTGTGCTTTCAACCATCCATGCCTTCCATAGGCATCATGATCCATCAAACGATTACAAGTAATCAATCAATTGATTTTCAACCATCTATGTCTACCATAGGAATTATGGCCCATTAAATAATGACAAGTAACCAATCAGGATATTTTCATTAAATAATTATGGGTAGTTTGGTTTGCATGTGATCAGTCCTGTATAGGCCTACTTTGATTACAGTGAGATACAACTCTTAGTCATAATACAAGGAGTAAATATTATTTTGAATGGTTAAGATCATTATGGTGAGCTCTATTATTTTTGCATTTTAATTCTCCTCGAAGTTTGAAAAACTATGTCTTAAAAAATATTGAGGTATTTTCAAATTTAGAATTTTTTTCTTTAGATGTTTGTAAAAAAAAAAAAGCTCTACAAAATATATAAATTATTTTTTTAATAATAAGTGAAAAAATCAATAAAATCAAAAACATTATTGGTCGCCTCTAGAAAAAGATTCGGCTTCGCCGCTATTAGCTGACTATTCCTTGCCCCTCTTGGAAGAAAATCTTGGCTCCGCCGCTGATTACCTCATGATTCTTGAATAGTTGGGATGACAGATGGCGAGCAGAACGTCTACAATATCTTCGATAAATAGTAAAGCAGTTTTTCTGGTGACTCTTTAAACGAGAGTGCCATTGGATTTAAATGTATATACTACCTGCATGAGAACCATCCCCACTATAAACTCCCCTTCGGAAATTGCAGAAATGAGCCTTTTAAATTCTTATTTTGGTAGCATCGGCTATCTACAGAAGTTCATACTTTTATTTGTCATGAACCCGGCCGAGCGACCAACGTATCAGGGAGACTCTACATCCTTGTCATTTTGCAGGTCCCAACACTCTAAGTTGGAAAGTTTCGGAAAGTCCTCATAATCACACATTTTGATTCCAAAGTTTCCATTAGTAAGGCATTACAAAAAAGTTTCCAGTGGTGAAGTTGTGTTTAAAAAGAGGATGGAAATTATTGTTATCTAAAGCTTTTAAGGATGGAAAACTTCTTTGTTTGATCAATGGCCAATTAGTTCAATATTGCTGTCATTGTTGCAATAGGAAGTGGTAATTACTATATAGAATGATATTGTAACAGGTTTCCAGTGACTGCCTCTGACCTGTCTGCCATAATCAATACTAGTTGTCTTTCATTGTTTATCATTTAATCGGCCTCTTCTGACTCATTTTTAGTCATTTGATTACGTAACCCTCATGTACTGTGTCAGTTTACTAAGATATCTAATCTCCACCCTAATTTCTTTAGTGATTGCATTGGCAGGTTGAGATTAAGAACATGAACTCATTTTCTGCAATGCACCGGGCAATTGATTTTGAGATCTCAAGGCAGGTTGATCTCTATAATAAAGGCCAAGCCGATCAAATTATTCAGGAAACACGACTTTGGGAAGATGGTTCTCAGGTTTAGACCGCATTTCATTTCCACTTAGCTGCATCAGTTTCTCATTTATATTTTGATGCTTTGTTACATGGATACTTATAACCTCCTACTCATTTTCTTCATTAACTTATGGGTTATCTTCTAGAGAACAGTTACAATGAGGAAAAAGGAAGGACTTGCTGATTATCGCTATTTTCCAGAACCTGATCTTCCAAACGTTGTCCTTGCCAATGAATTTGTTGATAACATTTGTTCTTCTTTACCGGAGCTTCCGGAAATAAAACGCAGACGCTATGAGAAAATGGGTCTTAGCATGCAGGATGTTCTCTTTCTTGCTGATGACATGCAAGTAAATTCTCTTTATTTGACTCAGGACCATATTTCCTATGCAAAAGATTTCAACCTTTATTTTGACGGTCTGTGTCTTGTTCTAATGTTTCACTGAATATCTTAGGTTGCAGATTTTTTTGATGAAGCTGTTGAAAAGGGTGCTGATGTAAAGCTAGCAGCAAATTGGATTATGGGTGATATTGCTGCCTATTTAAAGAATGAGAAGCTATCGATAAATGATATCAAACTAACACCGCAAGAGCTAGCTGAGCTGATAGCTTCCATAAAAGGTGAAACTATCAGCGGAAAGATTGGGAAAGAGGTCAATTCTCTGCCACTTTGTGCTTCAATGCTGATACATATTGTTTTTTAAGTTTTAGCATCATGATTATATTTTATACCTTGAATTATTATTCAAGATACCTGGATCATTCATGTGCTCGGTGTATTTTGTGGGACATGATACAATACCAAAACCTGTGCTAGACACTCATAGAATTCCCACCAATTAAAAAAAGGAAAATAACCTAACTCCTGTTGTATATGTTTATTATATTTTGAACTTGTAATGAAATTATTGTGCTTTCTAAAATTAGAACGGAAGCTATAAAAAGTTTTCAAAATTAAGAGTCTTATTGCATTAAAGTCTTATATATATTTCCTTTTAAAAAGAGTTTTAAAAGGTTAAGTTTGTTGAAGCAAAAATCATAAAACTTAACCATTCAAAAAAAAAAAAGAAGAATAAGAAAATCGTAAAACTTGATTTAAATAATAAATTATGAGTTATCTGTATCTTTATATGTGTCCTGAAATTTGGATAATGGGATGGATGTATATGTGTTCCTGTTTTTTTGTGTGCGCGCGCACGTGCAACTGGTCCCTTTATCTGTCAATTGGAGTTTGTTTGATATTGAAGTTCTGTTCCTTGGACCAAATAGCATGGTGTTTGACTGTTTTGTAGACAGATAGTTCTCTATATTCCACAATGCCTTTGGGGTGATGCATTAATTAGAACCCTATTAGATAGGATGCCACTTCTATTTGTTTCTCAACCCAAATAATAACAAGTGGTTTTGATGGAATTGATTTAAGGCAGAAATAAAATATAAAAGAAATGGCATTCTCATAATGTAATTTTTCTTTTAATTAACCTCGTAAGTGCAAAGCCTATGATGCCTTCATGTGGCTATGGATACATACATGAATACATGGATTAAGAATATGATTTTACTTTCTGAAATTCAGGACAGAGATACAGCAAGTTCATATTTTATGTTAGATTTTTTTTATACAAGGTATTATTGTTCTTCTTTTGGAGATTTCTTAGTTAATGAAGTTATCACCACTTTTTTTTTTCTTTTTTTTTTTTTGTTGAAAGTAAGAAAACTGATAGACATGAAATATTGGACTTGTACAGTACAATGTGCTAAAATTGTACCCTACCATAAGTCTATAACTATCCCTTCAGTATCTAGCGTCATACTAGCACTTCAAACATTTATGGGGGCCAGGCATATACCAGTATCCATATATCATAGTGCACAGTGGGATAATGACCTTTGATTTGCCAAAGTATTCAACTCATTTGTAATTTGGGTTGCATTAAGCTTCAAATTCCTACAATGTTTACATTGTTAACTTAAAGAAAGAAAATATCTAACATATTTACTTTAAGGCATTTTGGTTGCCAATTTTGCGGGGAGTTTTCATGGCCCAGGATACTACTTCGGTCAGAATGATCTGTCAGGTTAAACCACACGTGTGTGATTAGAGTAAATCATACCCTGCAGAGTGGTTCAATATAACAGTGCAGTTTACTCTGATTAAAATGATACTTGGATGGCTGCCGATTCACAAAAGTTTTTGGTTATTGGTTTGGCTTCATATCAGGTAGGTCCTGTTATATGGAATGTTGAAAAGTCATGAAAATTCTTTTCCATTTTGTGGAACCAAGCATTTCTTTTTTCTTAAAAGAAAAAAAAAGAAACTGTCGATGCTCTATATTCCTTCATTCATCCATATTAGATGGAACTAAATATCATTCAGCATGCACTAGGCTATTGGACTTGACTAAATTCATGCCATTACATGGATTGCTGGTAAAATTTCGGGCTGACCAAATGATTGTAACCATCTTATTTAGGGCCTTAAAACAGGTTGCTTCATGCAAATCCATGTTTGTCTGCGTGCGCACATGCGTGTTTTTGAGTGCATCTCTCCTGATATCATGGTCAGGCCCAGATTTCGCAGACTTGTGAAGTCTTGCCTTACAAACAAGTCACTTTGATCTTTTGGGTAGGGCACACCCATGGTGAGGCACTTTCGATGAAGGATGCCGATCTGGCACACATGCAACATGTTGTCAGCAACTCATGCTTTTGCATTTCAACCCCCTATTGGCTGTAGCATCCCTCTGTATCAATCAGAGAATATTATTGTTCAGTAATTGGTTCCACTGATACATTGTTTATTCTAGTAGGTGATCATTAAGCAGTTACAATGGATGAAAATTCCTACTCCTGATGCTGGTCTTCACCAAAACTAGGACTCTAGAGTCTGTGTTCTTAGATTTGGAGATTAGCCTCCCATTACATTAACACTAGAAGTCTATGGGAAGATTTTAAGCAAGGAACTGAAAATTTAATTCAACTTTGGTTCAGTAACTGGTAAATCACTGTAGTGAAGAAGATGTAGCATGTTTGTTCTTGCAAAATAATAACCAGTCCTACCAATCTTTTATATTTTCATTATTCTTCATCATCATTCCAGCTTATTTCATCATTAAGTATTTATTATTATTCTATTTGAGGAATCTGTAAAACGTACACTAGGCTGTTTTACAAAAGCTCCATTGCAAGAGGATAGACAAGTGGGCTTTACACCCACCGAAAAAGGGTGCTGTGATGGATGGCTTGCATTTTTTATGAGATTCGGATGCTTTTCAAGTCAATGACAGTGTCCTTTGTTCATATAATAAGAGAAGCAAATGGAGAAGCAGATTACTTGCAAAGCAAGGGGTGGACAGTAAATAAATCTCTTTCAACTGTGCTGTGTAATAGAGACATCTGTTTTTCAATTTACATTATTAACTACCAAGACATTTTACTTCTGTGGTGGTTGACAATCAATTGTTTAATGCATAAAAACTTCTCTCCCTTATTTTCAGAAAGAGCTTTAGATATATCTTTCATGATTTCTTTCCAAATGTCTGCAGATACTTTTTGAGCTTATAGCCAAAGGGGGAACTGTCAAAGGACTGATAAAAGAAAAGGATTTGGTTCAGGCAAGTCATATTGAAAGATTTCTATCAGAAAGTTATTTGAATAGTATCATGTCAAATAACAATGCATATGCAGCTAAGTGATGAACACTAATGAAGCACACGTTTTAATGTAAATTTTGGGGTAGTGGAGACTATAAATGGCATTTTGCGAGATGATGTCTTTTCAGCTTCCATTCCCTAATTAATATAGGCCAAAGATTTTAAGAATGAATTGTGGAGTAGTCGCAAGAACAATATCTAGCCTGTTATGGTTCCTAATTTGCACAGCTGCCAAATTCATAGAGGAGCGCGCCAGCCACTTTTACCTAAATATCCAAAGTCCCTTTTTTTTTAATCAATCACCTCAATGTTTGTCAGCCACATTAATACATTATTGATTATTTTCTCTGCAAGGAATTGATAAAATGATCCCTGATTGAGAAACAACAGATTGTTGACCCATTGGAGATTGAGAAAATGGTAGAGAAAGTGCTTTCAGAGAATCCAAAGCAGCTTCAACAATACCGTGGAGGCAAAACCAAGCTACAAGGTTATTTTGCAGGCCAGGTATGCAAGTCCCAGAAAAGGAACCAATTCCAGTTCTGTATGAATTAAAACATCACCGTGCTTTATAGTAGCTCAACAGTAAGTAATATGCTAGTGTACTTTCAGGTTATGAAGGAATCAAAGGGCAAGGCAAACCCAGTGCTTCTGAACAAGATCCTCCTAGAGAAGCTTAAGTCCAGCAGTTGACGAACTTTAACCATAGATGAACCATGTGCTTATTCAGCTAACCAAAATCTTGGGAAGGTTTGCCCTCTTCGCTGAAATGTCAAAAAGAAAAATGTCTTTGGATCATGAAGTGCATATTCTTTCCCCCTCTCCCCATCTCATTAGAATTATTTTATACCTTGAACTGTTAGCATAAGTTATTTCGCCCATGTGCCTTTTTTAAAATGAAAATAGGCCACCTTCATTTGAATTTCAGGAAGGACATCTTCCTCTACTCAAGATATCCAAACAGAGTATATGGTATCAATTTTACCTCACATGATTCTACTCTTATTTTATTATAGGATTCTTTCTTGTGGTCCTGTTTTGATCATTGGACTGCAGTTGCTCTATAATTTTCATTACCTGTAACTCCGTTACATGTTATTAATTGGTCATTACAAAAATCATCCCAACTGACTTAGGGCCCACTTGGAAATCTTTGTAAACTGAGTGCAGGTAATTCGGTTTGCATGCAAATCAGGATTCATGCATCTGGATGGCCCTGAGCTAACTGTAAGAGACAGTTGTTTTGTTCTTTTATTGTAACTAGTAACATGTAAATAGAAAGGATAAAGTTAGGAATAAGCATATAAAACTTAAGGGTGGCTTTAGGACGCATTTGTGAACGCTAGAATTCTGTATATTGCGAATTTCCTTTCTGTGGAAAAGATTCCTACCCTCTCCGTGGGAATTGGTTTTCCATGGGTTTTCAAAATTTTCCCTTTCCAACATGCAAAAGCGTTGCATAAAACCTTGCCATGTGTGGAAAATCGGAGGCTCATTTGCTCTCCTGAGGAATCCTCGGGAACGAATCCTCAATATAAGAGAGAACTGAAGGATTGTCTTTTGAACTAGTTTGGACACATTCAAAGTACCAAAAATAGCCCCTAAAGGCCTAAATGATGCATTGAAAGGCTGGCTACGCCTAAGTGTTAGAGGACCTAGGAAAAGGTAAAGATTAGTAAAAGACCTTAAATGAAAGCAGTCACATGATAAATTGTGGAGTTATTGAAAACATGGTTGTAAATAGATTTGATTGGAAAGATAGAACTAAAGAAGCCGACCCCTGATAGAATTATGCATAAACATTATCGCAGAGAGAGAGAGAGAGAGAGAGAGAGAGAGAGAGAGAGAGAGAGAGAGAGAGAGAGAGAGAGAGAGAGAGAGAGAGAGAGAACTCATTCCAATTAGGTATTGGATTCCCAAACTCATACAAATTGTCCAATTCAGTTAGCATCCTGTTGAGTCGAGTCGGGCTGAGTCAAGTTGGTTTGAGTTTCAGATCAATGCAATCTATAACTGGATGCCAAAAATGTGCATAATAGAATGACCGTGCTCAAGAGTAAATGGGCCCTCCCTTGTTCAAAGGAAGTGGACTTAAGTGGAGAGAAGATCGATTTTTTCAGGACACTTGCCAGTCACCTGGTTAGATGATCTCAACTGTTGATTTGACCATGGGAAAATGGATGGATGATTAGAGTTTAGTGCTCCATTTCCCTGTCCAAGGTTGAGACTTTGTAGTAATCTGAAAATGGAGCTCTAAACTGAAAGATGGTTGAAACCATGGTTTAGATACCCAAAAATGTAACTCGAGACAGGTCACCCAGTCCAATTACTCTAGTGACTCTGGAAGACTTGTTCAACTTGCCTGATCCAGTGACTTTCCTGGCCAAGAAATGGGTTAGTTAGGGACGGGTGTGGACAAGTTCTTAAACCAGAGTCCAAACATGAAACCAAACCAAACTGTATATTGGGTCAAGCATTCTCTACTTCGCTCTCAAAATATTAACAAGGATGAAACCCGGAAACATGTTTACATCAAATCCATTTAACAAGCAGTTAAGGATAGCAACCCTTGCAACAATCTCTAAGGCCAAGATTACAAATACCCTTTAGCCAACAAAAGAAGATCCAGTTTCCTAAAACCCTATAACGTGGTTGGTTAGTAACAGGAACCAATGAGAAGTCTACACACTAATGGTGTAGCAAGGGTTCCCAATGGCTTGGTTCCTTGCTAAGGCATTTAGCTTCCTCTCTTTGTTAGCAGGATCTTCTAGCAGCAGCACTTTATCCATGTGTTTAACTCCAACCATGTGTAGAAAATCAGCATCTTCTCTCTCCTTGCCTCTAAACAAGAGCCTCTGTGCCTTGGGCTCCAAGCTAGTCACCATGGATAAAATCATCTTCAATTCACCTGTACAGACATGCACATTAGCAACAAAATCCATTTGTAGAAACCATTCTGAAGGAAGAATTTCAATTATTTGGCAAGAAAAGTCAAAAGGCATAATAAGGAAAACAAGCAACGCAAAACATGGCACATATTTATGTTCTACTGAGTGTAACAAGTGTATTTATAAAGTACAATCAAATAAAAAGGAACTCTAATCAAATTCAATATTAAATCTAACAAATCTAATCCCAAAATATCAAATTCGATCAAACAAATAATCTTTAATGTTATAATTTATCTAAATTTGCACTAAACACCATCAACCTGCATATTCTGTAGAGTGTCCTATCAAATATTCTATAACAGTAAAGAGTAATGAAACAGTGAATGTCTGGATATATACTGGATAAAAATAACCAATCATTTTAATCTTTGGGGTTTGTCAATTTGTGAGGTTGCCCATTGATTAGTTACTTCAGACAGACTAGTCGACATGCCTAACTATCTTATGAGCTACAGGGTAATATGATGTGTGGTTAGCCCTCATACATTTTGGAGGTCATCTGCTTTCACCTGAATATTTTGGTAGAATGTATTGTTATTTGCTCCATTTTAAATGAAAAATCACATTAAATGTACTTCTAGCCCGAGACCAATATTGAAACAATTTGCAACCAAAGAGGCAAAAGACAATACGAGTCATGAGTGATCTTCCAATCCCATGTTGCTCAAAATGCACACAATAACCTTTGTGCCAAAATATTCAAACAGCTTGCGATTTGGAGTACATACAAACTTGATCTTAAAAGTGGTCAAAAGACCAGAGGCTTACCAAATGTTGAAGTTGCTTCTATGGAGATGTCATGCCAATGTGACACAGTTGAGACCCTCACAGTTATCATCCCTTCGCCCACAGTAGCTCCATTTTCTCTCTTCTGAACAAGCATGCCGCCGGGCCGTAACTCCCACTTAATTTCGCTGGCAATACTACCACCACAGCCCTTCTCATCCCCTCCACCACCACCACAACTCGCATTAGAATTGGTCTTGCAAAGCCTCCTAGACTTCAACCTGATCATATTTCCTCTAAAAAGAGGGTGTTGAAGGAGCCTAGCCATAGTAGAACTTGGTGAAACTCCCCAAGAAGAGGGGTATTGAAGAAGGCTAGCTGTGAAGCTTGATGGGGTTCCTCACGTTTGTTGGAGGGCTCTTTGGTGAGAGATGGCTAATGACAAAAAAGAGGGAGCATTAAAGAGATAAGAAACATTTTTCTATGTTGGGTCATTGGGACCCCTATCAGGAGAGAGGACAAAATAGATGGCTATGTATGGCTTTAGAACACTATAAAAGAGAAGAGTGGCTTGTGGCAGAATTGTGGGAATGGGGGAAGAGCACATGGGGTTGGCAACACGCTTGCTTGATTAGTGGGGGTGGAAAATCATGCCATTGGTTGGGAGGCCCTTATTTAATTGCTGGTTTTGTGGGGTGTGTTTGGGACTTGATGATATATTTGCAGGGATGGGAAATCTAGAAGTGGATGGTGGGTGTGTAAGATAATGTGGAGATTAGGTGCTTGCCTTGACGTGTAATTTGAGGGATTAGATTGTTGGGTCGGTATTGACATTGGTTTTGGGTCTATATTATTATGTATTGGTTGTTGGTAGTTGGTAACAAAATAGATGTCCCCCATGTGGGTGTGACATGGATTGTTCTCTCTCTCTCTCTCTCTCTCTCTCTCTCTCTCTCTCTCTCTCTCTCTCTCCATTTTGGTTATTTATTTATTAGGAGGATAAAATATGTTCTCTAGAAGAAAAATCTTTTCTGTTTGCATTTCATTTGGAGGATAAAAGTAATTTATTTCTTTACTGCTGTTATAAATGTTTTATTGTGATGATATGCCAAAGTTCTCCAAAACTGGAATCTACTGGACCAAACTGGATAAGTTTAATAGGCGCAAAGGTCCCTGAGTCGATTGAGTTGAGCAGATCTAACCAAAAACTAGGTTCGTTTTGCCCAATCGACTCACTGAGCTTCGAGAACTATTAGAATGGTGTTTTGAGAACCATGGAACTTTTTTTGGCATGTCAACAAGCCAGGCCAAGCTCGATTTGCTACCTTATAATCCAAGCTCAAGCTAACTTGTCTCAAGCTCAACTTGTTAAAGGGCTTGATTTAGCTTTATGTGTGCAGATTTTTTATGTCTTAGTACAGAATATAATTAACTAAGAATTTTTAAAAATCAATTTAATTGGAGTTAGCAGCTACATATATTTTTAATACTGAACTGAGTTATTTTATTTTATTTTATTTATGACTTTTTGAAAAATAACTCAACAGGGTATCATAACATTAACTTCACCAAAAAAAAAAAACTCACAATGAAAGTAGGAAAGTATATCATGTTGAGCTTATTAAATATACATATGAATGTCCCTACTTGTCACACTTTTTTATGATTTTCCGATTAAGTTGATTTTTTTTTGCTTCTTCCTGATTTTTTACTTATACACCTTCGATTCCTCTATTAATCTTGGTTTTCGGTGACTAAAAATGGCAACAAGAATAAAGGGATAGCCTAGTGGTTGGGAGTCTATTGCTCACCCATTCAATTTCTGGGTCCTCTTTCCTGCAATTTATATGTGGTCTTCTCCCTAGGATTCATTCAGTCCTGCCTTAGTTGGGTCTCTAAAGGGTCCAGCCACCTTAGTTGGCACCAAAAATTGGAAAAAAAAGTAACTGGAAAACGGATAGGGGTGCTCTGATGTTTAATTGAAGTGTCAATGCACAGTCAAGCCCTGCTCCCTTGGTTCTTAATCAAACCTGAGGACAATGTATAATATTAGTAGGCTCAATTTTAAACGCAGCCTATTTATTTATTGGATTGAAAATGTCAACCAAAAACCCAACATGAAACCTGCCAGCCCCCCTAGGCCCGCCCCCGAGTGCGAAGTCATGTTTCCATCATTGTACTCAATCAGATGGTGGGGCCCACCCTTTTTGAACTGAAACTTAAAGATATATCAGTGGAGGGGATGGGATCCATCTTGAACTATCCGGATCTATGATGTACGAATACTTCAAAATGGGCAATGTATCGTGTTATATCGTATCGGATACTTCACTTTTTACATGTAAAATCCGTATCCCTACCATATCTGGGCATCTTAGGTTCAGATTATCTCTATGTGGGCCCCACCAGACTCTGGGAGTTTATGATGACATGGAGAAAGTCAATTTAGATCCATGCCAAATTTGAAAATTGGAAGTAAAATTCTGTAGGCCTGACTGCAATAACTTGGGAGGCTACTTATCCAAACAATTTCTGCAAGAAAGAAAAGGCCCAGGCGTATAATCGAATTTTTCTTTGCCACCCCAAACTATCTCAGGGAACTCATATCTCCCATTGAAAGCAGTGGCTAGGCATTTTCAGAAGGCTGAAAGCAGTGGGGATGATCCCATTTTGTAGCCTCTCTCTCTCACTCTCTCTCTCTCTCTCTCTCTCTCTCTCTTTTTCAGAAGGCTGAAAGCAGTGGGGATGATCCCATTTTGTAGCCTCTCTCTCTCATCTCTCTCTCTCTCTCTCTCTCTCTCTCTCATTTAATATAATCATTCTTTTGGGGGGGGAGAAAAAGGAGGGGCTGATTCTCTGGACTGTGTCTGTTGCTGTTGGTCAAGACTAGAACAAAACCCAATCAAAGCTTTTATTAAAACAGCCAAAGTTGATCAAACACATCCTAAACAAATCCGGGCACTGAAACTTGACTCGCCAAAATGACTCAGAACTCAGGACATAGATTCAAATGACTCAGAACTTTAAAAAGTTTTCTTTATATATAAATTCAAGAAATAAATCATATTAAATTGTATGAAAAGATGTCTAAAAAATAATATAACTCATTTTTCATAAATATTCTTCAAAGGCACTTTCAAGACATGTACAAAATCATATTAAATGTGCTAAAAATCTAGAAAATATTATTCAAAACAACATTCATACAAATCACCCAAAAAAAAAAAATGGCATCAAGTCAAAATTTTCAAATAAGATCATGTATAGCCACTGGTATTTGTCTGCACGTCCCTGTGCAGTAGCCTGCCAGCCCTCTTGGTCCGCCCACATGGAAACCCGCCCACGGCAGGGGATCTACACTCGAACTAGTCGAGAGTCGGCTCTGATACCATCTGTAACGTCCCCACCCTACACGCATGCATGATATTGTCCGCGTTGGCCCACGGGCTTCACGGTTTTGTCTCTGATGGACCTCAACCCATCAAAAGGCCTCATGCAAGGTAAGGGTGTAAGCTCTACATATAATTCCAATCACTTTCCTCTCTATAGTCGATGTGGGACTCCGGGGCGTCACACTATAGCACAGATTTTGAAAGACCAGAACCTTATCTCATTAAAGATTTAAGTAATCAAAGACTGGAGGTACTATTCAATCAACTTTGTAAAAGACAAATGTGACTGCCTATTACTATTTAAAATTTAAATTCATTCAATGCGACTGCCTACTTAAATTCATTCTTGATAATTAAAACACGTAAATTCTATTTTTAAAAGATTTTTTTTCCTCAAATTTTGAGACTTCTTGGGACTCTTAGGCTCAGACTGTTTGAGACCATGTGACTTGGCCGAGTCAGCTCAGCTAGAGGGGGCCAAGTAGCCAGTGTTTTAAAACCTTGTTAAGAGGGTATAAATATTGCCTCCAGTAGTCACATAAGTGGAGATTTCAACCATTGTAAGGTCAAGGATGCCAAATTAACAGCTTTTTTTTTTTTTTTTACTGGGGATGGTACTTGAATTCAATTTTTGGAAGATGTGTGACCAGGTAATACATCTTTGGTTTCAACATTTCGTAGATTATACATGATATCTAATATTAAAGGAGTTTTAATGAAAGAACAGAACATTTGGAACTAGTGAGAGAGAGAGAGAGAGAGAGAGACAGAGAGAGAGAGTTGAGAAGATATTTCAAGGAGAAATGGTATCAAATATGAAAAGTTTGAATGTGTGATAATACTTTCTCTAAATGCAAGGATAGGAAAGTAGAAGCAAAAGTTCTTGGGATCTTTTTGAGCAAAAGCCGTTTTGAATGTGTGATAATACTTTCTCTAAATGCAAGGATAGGAAAGTAGAAGCCAAAAGTTCTTGGGATCTTTTTGAGCAAAAGCCGTTTTGACCTTATTTCCAATCCAACAGTTCATTTCTCTGTTAAGAGCGACTTGGAAATCTTCACCACCAACCCTCAAATGCATTTTGTTGGAGTACTACTTCCCATGAACTCTTAACCCTCAACACTCTTAAACATCATCTCCTTGCACTTTCTACTATTTGATTTTACAAATTAGACCATGGAAAAGTTTGTTCATCTTCTTTTTGTTCAATATTGACAGGACTCTGGTGTTCTTTCTTGTCTTTAAAGTTTCCCACTTCCTTTCCATCAATCTTTTTGGAAGCTTATACAGCTGGTTCAGAGGTCCATTCTGAAATGAGAGACTTTAGAGAAATGTTATTTGGAAATTTCGTGGGAATTATGGTAAGAAAGGAACAAATGCATCTTTTCAAAGATATGTTCTGCACAATAAGAACTCTTGTAGTAAGGATAAGATTGTGGTTGTTTCAAAGGAGTTTACAGCAAAAGAGCTCAAGGGCATGTCATATTTAGGTCCTAAAAGAGAGGAGCATGTGGTATTTAAAAGCTCAAGGCATGTCAGGTCAAAGTTGGTAGACAATCAGTCAAGTCAAGCCAAAAGAAGCTCCAAAGAAAAGCCTGTTAACACATGTAACATAAAGCCCACTAGGCCCAGGCCCATTCATTGTAACTTATCTACACATATCGTGGGATCAGTTAGGATATAATCAAATCAATTGTACAGCTTTCTTTCCACAATAGATAGATTGTAATTAGTTTGATTTGCCTTGATTAAGGCTAAATATGTTTATAAAAGAGAGAAAGAAAGCTGTACAATTAATTTGATTATATCCTAACTGATCCCACGATATGTGTAGATAAGTTACAATGAATGGGCCTGGGCCTAGTGGGCTTTATGTTACATGTGTTAACAAAGCCCAGTTCTACAGGGATTGCTAAAGCTATAAAAAATGATAAAGAGAATTGGTGTTTCCCTTTCTGGGTCCTGTTTTTGGGATCCTGTCAGAATAGGAGACTAAAGCAAGGCAAAGATAATAGTAAAAGGAGTGAATTATAATTTTCACAGACTCACGGTCGAGCTTCTTACTAATTGAAGCCAATTTGATTAAGGCATCACAATGGAAGTGAGAATGCTCATGTGCCCCATGGACGTTGGGAAGCGACCATGAGCAGATTAGATTGATGCTTGCATCTCTGAGTCATTTATGGACACATTCCAAGAGACTGGAATGAGGCAGCAGATGTACCACCAAAATAAGGGCTGCCAATGTGTGATTTAGAGAGAAGCAATGCTTCTGGCCATTATAATCTTTCATTTTTGTTCTAGCAGTCAATTGACTGTCATCTCCATCGTGTAAATTTTAGTTTATAAAGCCTTTGTTGTTGGCACTGTGATTTAAAGATACGCAACGCTTCTGACCATTGTAATCTTTTATTTTTGTTACTAACCATTGTAATCTTTTATTTTTGTTACTACCAGTCAATTGACTGTCATCTCTATTGTGTAAATCTTATTTTCAAGAGTCTTTGTACTCAAAAAATTGTAAGCTAATAAATATGCTGACTAAAAAAATATAAACACCACGCAAAGGCAAATGTACATAATTTGTATGTCACACAATCTAAACCAACGGTGAATTAGCATATCATAGTAACACGTACTATTAACACCAAAAAAGCAAGAACAAGGCACAATTTATACAACAACCAAGACATCCCAAAAGTAACTTAAAAGGCAAGGTCAAAACCTGTGAGGCTGTGACTGAAGTAGGTTTTCAGATGTTGGGATGTGAGGATCTATCTATCTTCACCCAATTAGCTTGGTGCCAAATATTTTATACCGCCTGGTCTCCCAAGGGTTGCTTTTATCGAGGTAATAGGACTTAATGCAGCACTGCACCCATGGAGGATTCCTTGGTGCATTGCATTCATCCTCACTGCTATTGCTTTCAGTTATTCCAAGCAGTTTGTTTATCTTTGTAATAAGCACATCAGCAGGTGGATCGCCATTGAAGAATGTCTCCTAGCATGGATAAATAAGATATTGTTGGTAACAAGTGATGTCATAAAAGACTAGCTACTGAGATAATGGATGAGATACATATATATTCTTTGCAAAGATTGGTGGTCAGTGTAGATATCAATTGGTTAATGCAAATATCAATTGGGGTGTTCATGGGCCAGTTAGGCTAGACTGAAGCTTGTCCAAGCCCAGCCTATTCAATTATCTGGCCTAACATACAGAGTTTGATCCATCCATGGGACTGAAGTCAGCCCAGGCCTAACAACTCACAAAGTAAACCTTTGTGCTAAATATGTTGGATCGGGCCACTAAAAGCAAACATAGGCCCATGCCCAGCACACATGACCATCAGCACACATGACTAAAATTAAGCCTGCATCCAGCCCACAGGCCTAAAAGCACATCCTCTATCAGCCCAATGAGGGGGTGAGCTCATGAAGGCCCGGGATAGCCTGGCCCAAAAGTATCCCAAGAGATGGATTGAAGTCACTATCTGATAAAGAGACAAAAGGAAAGAACACAAAATGGTTCCCCAGAATTCTATGAGTTGAATTAATTGATTTAGAAAAATCTAAGCGGGTTGGAATATTTTGGCAGCGCAAATGGTTAACCATGCCCCAAAACCCCAGCAGATTTTTAAGAAGATTATTGTAAAAGTTTAATTGAAATGGAACATTTGTACGATGATACCTTCAACAAGACGGTGGAAGGAGTGTAAAATTCTATCATAGTAGCAAAATGCAAAGAGTTCTACCAAACCAGATTTTGCAAGCTTGCTGGCAATGCAATTTCCCGAAAGACAGATTAATATGTCCTCTTAATTCTTTCCTTTTTTCTTGATGGTAGCAAAATATACTCCTTTTGTCATTGATAACAATAATTTCACTCATCTCTTTAACCAACAGTAAAGGTACCTTTAAGCAAACTTTCACCAGGGGATTGCATTTTTTTCAGTCTATTCTGCTACTAACAAATACATAGACGACCTTTTTCCTGTACAGGGAAGGGAGCTCACTCATTTTGATTTTCCAATGTTAGTCCACTAATAACTGTCTCTTAGTCTCTATTTAAGTTTGAAGTCAACTTTCCGACATCCATGAAATTCAAACACCCAGTCCCCAGGGTGTACAAAAAATCCGTGAATCCGATCCGATCCAATCCGATCCGAAAGCTAACGGATTGGTGACGGATTGAAAATCCTGTAATCCGTTAGCAACGGATCGGTGGCGGATTTCATTCTCAATCCGCGGATTCGATCCGATCCGATCCGTTGACATTAAATATAAATTAAAAAAATTAAGGGGTGTAGATATAAATTAAAATGTCAAAATATAAAATAAAAAAAAATTAAGGGGCCAAATGTAAACAGATTTTTATCCCCCATAAGGCCATAAGGCCAAAAGGCCCAAATCGCTTTCCCTCTCATCATTCATCTCCCAAACCCTAGCCGCCAGCGAGACTCTCTCTCTCTCTCTCTCTCTCTCTCTCTCTCTCTCTCTCTCTCTCTCTCTCTCTCGTGTTTTCTTCATGTGCGGCTCGGCGGACGGGCTGCATTCGTGGGGAAGGTGGGGGAAGAGATGGTTTTTGTGATGAATGAGGAGAAGGTGCAGAAGTGGGCGGTGAGGATTGATTCGAAGGTGAAGACTGCGGTTTCGTATATGAAGATTGGGTTTGATGGGAAGAAGATGAAGGCGGAGGTTGTGAGAGAGAGCGCAGTGGATTCGCTGCTGAAATCGGAGTTGAATCTTGCTGTGCTGAAAGAGGTGAGGGAATTATGATGTTGATCTCTGAAATTGGAGAAAACGCAAAAATTATGATGTTGAAAACGCAATAATTTTTCAATTATTGCCAAGTCACTGTCCATAACTCTGAAATCGGAGTTGAATCTTGCATTTTCTTGATTTGGGAGTTCTACAATGAACCTGAAAGGACAGTTTACATTTTGGATGAGAAGGGGGTAGAGAGCAATCTCGGATGCCTGTTCACTATTTGTTTCTGTTCTCGTGTATTCAAATTTTTTTGGCTATCTTATACTGTACATGGAAGTGTTTTGCTTTGTGTAATTTCTATGACAAGAAAAACAGTGCAGCACCTCTGTTTATACTAAAGAAAAGCTAACGGATTGAACGGATTAATCCGATCCGATGATCGGATTGGATATTAACCCCCACGGATTGGTGACGGATTTCAAATCCGTCAATCCGTAGGTAACGGATTGGTGACGGATTTAACCCAATCCGTACCAATCCAATCCGTGTACACCCCTATTTGTTACACAGAACATTATCTTTTCTAAAAATATTTAGACTGCATTGCCATCAAAGATCCACTTGTTCCTTCCAAATGTCCCCTACTCCAAGGGATAGTAAGGGAGATCTTATGCCAAATTATCTTGCTGTGATCCTTGTAGGCATCCCATAAACACCCTTCCAATAGGGCCTACCAAGGATGAAAATAGTGGTAGCGCCCGCCGCCAAACCGCTACGAAGCGGGCGATACATAGCGTAGCGGCGTAGTGGTGCGATTTGAAAAAATCGCCCAAAAAATCTAAAAAAATTCCAGAAAATCAAGAAATTTGTAAAATGAAAGAATATGTGGTTCTTTTGCAAAAGTAAGTAAGAAAAGGAGGCGTAGCGGTGCCTCAATATATGAGGTCCTGTATCGCTGTATAAATAGAAAATAATAGTAATGATCATTTTTTTCACATGTATTCATGTTGCTTAGTTATGCTAACTTTGAAACTAATGAAAGGCTCATAAAAAAAAATTTCATGAAGTCAAGACTTAAGACTTAAGAGTAACTAGAGAAATGAATACCTCTACCAAAGGGGGTGTGTAATAGGATGTACCTAGAGAAGAAATCTTGAGAAAAACTCTCCATATCCATTGTAATTCGACAAGATCATGTGTTTTTTGGTGTTCTTTTAAACATAAAAGGGTAGAAGAGTTGCATAAAAATATTATTTGGAGAGAAAAAGAAAAGAAATAAGCATTATTATACATTTTGAAATTTTTTGAAAAGTCAAAAGTTTTCACACTCCGTAGCGGCCCCGTAGCGGGCGTAGCGGCTCCTTAGCGGCTGTAGCAGACCGTAGTGGCCGCTACGGATGTGAACGGTGCTAAATACAATTTAGCGTGGCGGTCTTCACCACTACGCCCGATATAGCGGCCGCTACGCCGCTATTTTGATCCATGGGGCCTACAACGATCGTGGGGTGTGTGTGTCTCTGTGGTAAGGGGGTGCGTAGGTGGGTGGGTAGGTGGGTCGGAAGGTCTGGTTTAGGAGATCTCACATGTTAGCTGAACCACTCAAATAAAGACTTTGTGCTTTTGTGCATATAACCCTAGATAGCTGGATGATTATTTCCTATTTTCTAGTTGAAGTTCATAGTTACAAGATTAAGTTCATTTGTTATACGAGTCTCAGTCATGTCTAGCGGTGGCAAACAGATTGCATCAGGTTGATTAGGGTTGTCTGCAAGTTGAAGCCCAAACCATATCTGACCTATTTTTAAAAAGGGTCGGACAATCTCAACCAACACCCGAAGCGGGTTGACCCAACACAATCCACAACCCACAGAAATCAGGAAAAAAAAAGAAAAGAAAATTGAATTTATTCTCTTAGAATAAAAGAAAATGATTCTTCAAATCCCAAATAACATAGCAATGTCAATAGATCTCTCTTCTCTCTCCTCTACCTCTAGCAGTCTCAAATAACCAAGGATTTTCGAGTAGAAATTTGAATAGGGATTTATTCCAACCATCCAAACAAGAAACATAACAAATAACAATCTTGCAATGATTTTCTACAGTTTGAATAATTGGTCTTTGGCATTCCGCAGAAGGATTTGGGCATTGAATGTAGAGACAGAGAGAAGCATTGATTTATGTGTTTGAAAGGGGCTAGGGTTTTGGACTTCGAATGTAGGAAGATAGAGCATTCCTTAAGGAAGATGTTGAGTCAAAGCCATGGAAATGCAAGACAAAGGGCTATCTTTAAAGGACTCGAGGACTGCAGAAGTTTTTTTCACCTCCACGCTGTCTTCTGAAAAAGAGAGGGAAGCTGAATCAGGTGGTGAGAGCCCTATAGAATGAGGAAGATCCTCAGCAGAACGCAGGAAGGAAGAACCAAACAAGCAGCCGTTGATTTAGGGTTTTGAGAAGAGCTCGGGTTTGGATGCACTTTCTTTTGAAGAAGGTATCCAGGTCAGGCAGTTTTTGCAGGTAACCCCAACCCAGCCAGTTTTACTGCAGGTCAGATTTACCCGACCCATGACCGACATGGGTAGGGTTAGCAGGTCACATTTTTCCACCCCTAGTCATGTCGGAGTCTTAAGTGTCCATTTTCTTAGTTGTTTATTGTTATTACTAGTGAGGTAGGTAAAACTTTTAGCAAGTTGTTGATCTGTTCCATGATATGATTACTTAGAATAGAAACTGAGTGCTGAGCACACATCTTACCCCATCATCACCATATACATAAGCATGTATTCTCGCAGTTGGATCCTCCAGTGTCAATCTGATTCTATATACGCATGTTCCAACTGGAGATCGGAAATCATCAACTCTCCAGGGATATATTGCTACCACACGAACAGCACACTTGAAGATTGCTGTTACCTGCAACATACAAGTGGTTTTAAATCTTGTGGAACTCGCATAACCATAGAACCATGTCTGAATCAACAACCACATTGAGGTTTGACGAGCTAGGAAGCTCTTTTGTGGCTGATGGAGAATTTGTAGGAGTTGAAACTGAAACTTTACTACTCGTAACTGTGGAAAAGGGGAAAACTTGTACTACTCAACCCCAAAAATGTTTCGAGCATCTCTTTGAAGGAAATAATTTAGAGCGAGACCTTTGAGTGGGTCAGTACATCGATTAAAGTTGAAAATGCCATCCCTTCGTAATCTGTCTCTGAAAAAGAAAGGGAATTGCTGAAAAGGTGGCAAGTCAAGTAATCAAGGGTTATCCTTAAAGAAAATTTACACACAGAAGAAGTAGCAAATAAGAAAAAGAAGAAGAAATAAGCAGAAGCCAATGAAATTTTATCATTCTAAAATAGGCATTATTGATACACTGCCACAGTATGATATTAATCAATGGCTGGTATTCCCATGTTTTTATTTCACTTATGTGAATACATCATTGTTGTTATACTCTGTAAATTATGATGAATAAAGATGATGTTTACTTTGTTCTATTTAGATAATTCGGAATATAGTCCTTACAATGGGTACCAACAGGGCAAGGGACTGGGGCTGATGAAACCCGGAGTCAAACGTAAGGCCAAAATCTCAAATTATCATGGCGTCTATATTGGAAAATATTATTAAAAGCTGGTTTCGAATATGATTGGACTCGCCTAGTGGTTATGATACTTTTATACGTCTCGACGCGGAATTCGAAGGGCCCCGGATTCCGGGTTGTTACAATGTGGGGCTCACCAGGACCCCTATGATCCATCCACCCCACACAGCACTAACCCACCCCCCACCCGTGCCCACCTGCCCCAGGTTTTTGACACCCATCCGAATGGGATTGACCATTGGATTGAAATCATACAATATTGATGCCTTGTAAAATCATTAAACTTGAGGGCCAAGGATCAAGGAGTGAGGATGATCTGATGAACTTGAAATTTTTATTAGATATTCAATCCTCCACCTCCCCTATGATTGGTGAGCCTGACAAAGATGTCCACACAGTAGGCCTGTGCAAAACAACCGCACAGAAGTACACTTTTAGTAAATAATAAAAGGGAAAACAATAGAGAAGCCTCTTTAGTCATTTGCAACTAAACTCACCATGTTACAATAACAAGATGGATGCTTCTCAAATTTTAGGTGTAGTTAGATGACTACCTAAAAAAGATCACACATGTTCCAATTCAAAGAACCAACCAATCTCTTAAGAGAACAATAACTGTTGAAATACCTGTAGTGCGAGAAGGCCAAGGAAAACTTGACAACGGCAAGATATCCAGACCAGAAGTTAGCCGATCACTATAAAACCTAGTCCATAAAGATGCATTAACTGTGGCATTAAATTCTTGCAACATAAGTCAGGAAAAATAAAATGTATCTTATAATTTAAACTTACCTCTGGCGCTGTATTACAATGGTGTCCTCATCAGACAAAATGCGGAGCCTACAAGAAGATGTCAACAAACCATGCCACAAGCCAGACCGCAATTGACAAACTATGTTACGAAATTTCACCCATTGGCCAATGCCCAGCGATTTTAGGCCAAGCTCCTCAAAGAATTTGCCAGCAAATATCCTCAAAACAGTCCCCACGTGTGGAAATGTGCTTAAAACATCCCTTGATAAAGGTGAATGTTCTAATTGTAATGGCAGTGGATTCTGAGCTTCATCATCAAGGCTGTAATTATCAGATATGGTATGAATACAAATTTTCATGATATGGTATCAATACAAATTCTCCTTTCAGCATAAAGAGATCCAATTTCTAATATAAAACATAGCAAATATTATTGAAAACCTAAAAACTAGAAAGGAAAAGCTGCAAAATATGGAACCACATAAGTTTGAGTGTTGGATACGAAAATGGTACAGAGCTTGATTACTAAAAAATTATAGCACTTTAAAACTCAAGCAAATCAACGAGAGATTTTTCACCAAAATATTTATTTAATTTTATTTAACCAAGGCCCACAAGACACATGCAAAACCTTGTTACCCACTTCTATAAACCTCTGAAGATGAGAAGTAACATAAAGAACCTTTCGATGAGTTAGCAAATGAAATAACTTAACAAGCGGTGGTACAAAAATTCATTGAGCAAGTCTTCCACATGCCTGATGTCCAATAAATACTATGAAAAGAGAAGTTTCTAGCAGGCCTCGTATGGCTTTGAGATTTGCTATGAAACAAACTGAAAGTAGCCAATCTTGACTCATGGCATACTAATGGCATACTAAGAATCCTTTACAGTCATCAATCAAATGTTGATCAAATCATAAACTCCAATGAAGCAGAACCATTCCTCTTCTAAATCTGGATTGGGCATGGAATGCTCTTCTTGTCAAAATCAATCTTCGAAAGGAGCCGATTCAAGAGAATCCCACTAAGTCCAACCATGGCAGCTCCAAAGGCTCTCAAACATTCAGAAGCATGAGAGCTGAAGCAAGAGCGGATGTCCTAGATTTAATGGATCCTATGATTGATCAGGCCCTTAATATTTGGATCAATCGATCGAATAAATGGCATTTTGATCAATCTCGATCAGGGCCCAATGGCTCAAAATATGATTTGGATGGTCAAGATGGCTTAAGATGGTCTCATATTGAAAAGTGAGAGTATTAAACTTGATGGGCATTCAAATCAGCCCGTTAATAGTTTCATTTGGCCATCTGATTAGGCCCATTAGTCCAAGGCAGCAAGTGTTAAACCAGTTGACACAAAGCCCACCAGGCCCATTCAATGTAACAAACCAACCCATCACGTGGGATAATTTAGGATAGACTCAAATCAATGTAACAGCTTTACTTTCCATATACATAGATTGTATTAGGTTTGAATTGCCTTGACTAAGGCTGAATGATATTATAAAAGGGAGGAAGGCGTGAACTCCAACTTGCAGACATCTTCACCAAAGGACTGCCTAGGCCATGCCATGAGTTCTTGATCCGCAAATTGCTGTTGTTTGAGCATCATCAATTTGAGGGGGGGTGTTAACACCAGTTGACACAAAGCTCACCAGGCCCATTCAATGTAACAAGCCAACCCATCACGTGGGATAATTTAGGATAGACTCAAATCAATGTAACAACTTTACTTTCCATATACATAGATTGTATTAGGTTTGAATTGCCTTGATTAAGGCTGAATGATATTATAAAAGGGAGAAAGGATTGTCCATTGAAGGCATCCAAGATTTCCAGAAATATCATTGTCTATCCATCATCGTGACAGCAAGGACATTCAAAACTTGTAAACTTTTTTATCCTTTCTTAACTTATTTACTTCTTTAATTAAGTTATGTTGCAATGAATTATATTCTTTAGGATGTTGTTGGGAATAAGAATTATAATTGAGATATTTACTCCATATTGTTGTATTGAATGATCCCGGTCCGCTACTTTCTCATTGTTTTTAGTTAGAAGTTCTTTAATGGTTGAGATATTATCCTTTATTTGTTAAGTTACTAAATGAAGGGTTTAGATATGTTATAGGGTTTTAAGGACTTTTGACCATTATTTAATCATTGTAAAGGGCAGTCCAACCCTAAGCTTGTTTATGATATTTTATTTTTCAAAAAAATTGATTTGTGTGCATTTTCTATCTTCTGTTGGTTTTAGTTACCTCCCAAAGAACTGAAAATATCTACAGTGGATTTTCGAAATCAACAGCAGTGAATCTCTACTTTTCTCCTAGTTTAAGTGGATTTCTATTTGGTGAAGATCGGGTATCTTGGGCTCACAATCAATCAAATTTGGCTTCCCTTGACTTCACAGTAGCTGCCTCGACTTCGATTGATTGCTCTTTGCGTTTCTTTCTCCGTTGAGGTGCCTAGTACCAGTTCATATTTGATCGGCTGAAGTTGATGTCGGGAACCACAACAAGACCCGCCATCCTGGTAAGATTCCTTCAAAATTGGGAACTGACAAGTTTTTAAGATTTTCAATAATATAGGGAAATAGAATCATTCTATCATGATTTTCAAGTGGGAACCACTTTCTAGCCCTTTAATGGGAGAATATGCCTTGGCCCTAACTATGATGCCCATATACGGCATGGATACGGAGGGACATGCTATGGACATAGCAAAGACATGACATGAATTTTACACATAAAAAGTGAAGTATCAGATACAATGTGAAACGATACGTTGCCCATTTTAAAGTATCCATGCATCATAGGCCCCTAACCTCCAAGGGGGTAAGGGGCAAAGTAAATGCACAACAAAATTAAAGGCCCTTTTAAGAGCTATTGATGTACGTACTCTTACCTTCTGGGAAAAAAAAGTTACAAGAAAACCCACTAGTCTTTTACTAACTTTTTAGTGTCCAGTCCATGCCAGTTGAGTCTTGACCAAGTCCTATTGATTTTTTAGTTCTCCACCAATTCTATAAGAATTTGGTTGAGTCCACCTTCTCATTTTAGAAAATAATAGAAAATCATCAGATATGGTGACAAACGGTTAGATTGCAATACCACAGACCCCGATTCAGGGGCTAGAATATTTTTAAATATTTATATATCTAATTTCCTTGCTTTACTGTAATTATGGGATATTAAGTATATATTGGATATATAATATATAGTATGGTTATATAAGTAATTATTTGGATGATTAATATTATTATTTCTATCCTGGTTCTCAATTGGGGCAGGCCCAAAGGAATCAGTTGGGCAACTGACAAAAATGAGGATTTATCTGGAGTGGGCCCTGTGGCCTAACCAATGTTTATTTAGATTTAAGAAGAACCTTTGTGGAACCCTTTTTTTAGTTAAGTAATTAAAACTTGGTAGACCCATTAATTTCTAACCAATAGAAGGCATCATATTATACCATGGAGATGGGGCCCATGTATTGATAATTTATGGAGTTGCCACATGATAGAAATAAATAGAATCTAGTGCATAAGGCCTGATAGAGAGAGGACTATGTGCACATGTCCTGAACTAGGAGGGATTTCGACTTCTATTTTAAGTCTTTTTGTAGTACTCGATATGTTTAAAAAGAAAGAAACCCCATCGTCAGGCCTTCACCACACCATCTACCCTCTCTCCCTCACTACCTCTTTCCTTTTTACTTTCCGTTCCTTTTTCCCCACGTACTCCCACATCCTAGAAGCCCAAATCTAGAAAAGTAGAATTAGAAGGAGATAGAAGAACCAGCAGCGTGGAGTCTTCTCGCATGACTTATATATTCCCAATAGGGCCATTATATCATATACAAGGTGAGTGGATATCTTAATCTTCTAGTATATGATGTTGATAGCGAATTGATTGGGTTTCCTTCTCATGACATGACTGTTACAGTGTTTTGGGCTACTGTCGACCATAGCTCTCCAATGTTTTGAGTTCAAACCTTCGTTTCACCAATTAGAAATCTTGTAAACTTGTATATTAAGGTTGATAGGATTGTTAGAGAATGGACTCAACTCAACTCAAATCAACCCAAGATTTGCACCAAATCCAAGCTGGAATAGGATTTTTGCAGAAACAGGTTTTTTTTTTTTTCTTTTTTGTTTTTTTTCAGTAATGGTAAATTAAATTAAGGAGAGAACTGTACAAGGAAAGCTCCAACATAGAGCAATAACAAAAGAAGGAATTGGTACAAAAGCCTTATGCCAACACCAAAAACAAAAAAAAAAAAAACAAAAAACTAAGCAATAGAAGCCACAAGCAGAATAACTCTATGCACCTCTTGTTTGGCTAGAGTCTGCCATGCCATTTGCTAACCGACAAACATGAGAGAAAGAAACCTGAATCGAAGAAGATAAAGCATTAATCTCATTGAGATAAAATTGAAGTCTCCAAGGACCCCTCTCCACCTTAGACACCCTCCTAATAGCATTAGAAGAATCACTTTCCACAATTGAACGTAGAGGAAAAAATCCTAAAGCTTCCAAAATGGAAAGCACTTCCGCTTCATTAGATTCTTTTATAACAACATTCTTGGAGAACATAAACAACACTTCACCCTTACCATTCCTAAGAACTCCACCAACCCGCTGGCACAGGCTTGCCTTTAGCCGCACCATCAACATTGAATTTTAACCAACCCGATGGAGGACACCAACACATGACTTTCCTATCCTTGGATGGACCACACGACATACACGCTTCCCTATTCTGAAGAAAGCAATCTAAATTCATTCTATTAAATTCCTTTCTTAAAAGAGCCCATTTTGCTACTCTAAACTCCACAGGCGAAAGAAGGTGAGTTTCTCTTGTTTGTGAGAGACAGTGAGAGATCCAACCATTTTTTTTCTCTTTCACATAGAAGACAGGGGAAGGGGGGGATTGCACACATGAGAGGATGATTCTTAAGCTACTGTCTACTGGGCTTGAGATGTAAAGCTTGTAAAACCTTGTTTGACAAATAGTGGATTTGTTTGGCATCTTTGTGACTTTTTTCTCTTATCATGAGAGGTTTTCCCATGTAAATTGCGACGTGCATTACTCTCTTTTCTCCCTTTATTTTCTTCTTAGATTACTGGTTAAGAGACACTATCTTGGACTTTGCATTAGCATTTGACCTTGTAATAACAAGCACTTGCTTTAAAGAGAGAGAGGAGTATTTAATTACTTATAAAATGGAACTAGTAGGAGCCAAATAGACTTTTTTCTAGTTAGAAAACATGACTGATTGGATTGTAAAGACTATTCCAGGAGAGAGTTTGACCACGTAATATAGGTTAGTAGTTTAGATATTTGCATTAGAAGTAGAAAGAAAGGGGTAGTAAATAAAATGTTCCCTAAAACAAGGTGGAGGGATGTGAAAGGAGAAAGAACAACAATATGATGGAAAAAGTGATTGATGAGGGAGAATGGAATTTTGAAGGACAAACTACAGCGATGTGGAATCAAATGACTAACTGCATTAGGAAAGTTGCTAAAGAGGTGCTTGGAGAGTCGAAAGTGAAGAGACACGATAATAAAGAAACCTGTTGGTGGAGTGTAGAGGTTCGGGAAGACGTTCGGGAGAAGAGATGTTACAAAGTTTGGCAGAATACTAGGAATATGGAAAACTATGAGATGTACAAGAAGGCAAAGAAAAAAGCTAAGAAACTAGTAAGTGATGCAAAGTGCAAAGCATATGATGACCTATATAATAGGTTGGGAACAAGAAAAGGAGAGAAGGATATTTTAAGCTTGCAAAGAAAAGAGAAAGGAAAAGTAGGGACTTAGATCTTGTCAAATGTATTAAGAGCAATGACCAAAAGGTTCAACTGAAGGAAAACGATATCAAAGAAAGGTGAAGGGAATATTTTAGCATACTTTTAAACGAAGACTATATAGGAGACATAAGAACAAAAGATGATACTTCATTAGCAAAGCATACTTTTTTTCGTAGAATTAGGGTGGTGGAAGTGAGGAAAGCATTAAAACAAATGAAGACAGGAAAGGCTATGTGTCCATATGGCACCCCGATTGAGGCTTGGAAATGCTTAGGATAAGTTGAGGTAATTTGGTTCACTAGACTCTTCAATAAGATATTACTGACAAAGAAAATGCCGGATGAATGGAGAAGAAATGATGTAGTACCTATATATAAGAACAAGGGAGATATACAAAACTGTACCAACCATCGTGGGATTAAACTTATGAGTCATACTATGAAGCTATGGGAGAGAGTAATGGAGCAAAGACTTAGACAAAAGACCAAGATATCTTAAAATCAATTTGGTTTTATGCCGGGGAGGTCAACGATGGAAGCTATCTTCTCACTTAGGCAATTAATGGAAAAATATCGAGCGAAGAGGAAAAATCTGCATATGGTCTTCATTGATCTAGAAAAAGCCTACGACAGGGTACCTGGAGATTTAATTTGGTGGGTTTTAAATAAAAGGAATGTTCCAAGAGGTTATATTGAAATTATTAAAGACATGTATGAAGGAGCAGTAACGAGTGTAAGAAATACGAAATACTTTCGGAGAGACGGGAATTCCTAATGACCGTAAGTTTGCATTAGGGGTTAGCCCTAAGTCCTTATCTCTTTGCACTGATTATGGATGAGTTGACTACTCATATTCAAGAAGAGGTACCTTGGTGCATGTTATTTGCAGATGATATTGTGTTAGTAGGTGAATCAAGAGATGGTGTGAATGCAAAACTCGAGAGATGGCAGCCTTAGAATCCAAAAGCTTTAAAATAAGTTGTACGAAGACGGAATATATGGATTGTAACTTCAGTGGGCATTAAGAAAGAGCTGAAACTACTATGAGAATTGAAGACCATGAGATACCACAAACTGATTCTTTCCGTTACCTTGGCTCTATAATTAGTAAGGATGGGAAGATTGATGAAGATGTTGAACATAGGATAAAAACGGGATGGTTAAAGTGAAGACTTGCTTCTGGAGTACTTTGTGACATAAGAATGCTAACAAGATTGAAGAAAAAATTTTACAGGACAGCGATTGGACCAGCTATGACCTATGGAGCAAAATGTTGGCCAATCAAGAAGCAACATATACACAAATGGATGTAGCAGAGATGAGAATGTTGAGGTGTATGTGTGGTAAAACTAGGAAAGATAAAATTAGAAATGAGCGCTTTCGAGAGCATTTAGGGGTAGCGACAATAGGGGATAAAATTAGAGAAACCTGTTTGAGATGGTTTGGGTATGTTCAACGTAAGCCGGCAGTGGCGCCAGTAAGAAAAAGTTTGGCTATGAAGGTTGATGGCCTACCAAGGGGAAGGGGTAGGCCAAAGAGAACGTGGATAGAGCTAGTAAACATAGATATGAAGAAGTTTGACTTATCTAATGATTTGACTCAAGATAGATCGGAATGGAGAAACAAAATTAATGTAGCCGACTCCAACATAGTTGGGACAAGGCTTTGATGATGATTATGATGATTACATGTTGTGGTCGTGTGATTGACTTGTGCATTTGTTCTAGCCCCTAGGTTTGTTAAATGTCCCAGGTTTTTCACATAGAGGGAAAGGACTAAATATCTCCCCTACATAATAATGGGTGTAGAGACAAGCTACGATGGTGGGCTAGTCGAAGTAGCATTCACTGCTTCCAGATTAAGGCAAGGCTAGGTTATGAAATGGTTGGGTTGGTTATGGTTCATGTCTAGGTGGGTTTAACTATGTATGTTGGTCTTTTTCTATGTTAACAGCCAACCAAGACATTTGAGGAATTCACCCAATTTTAACGGCAGGGACTTAATTAAGATGAAAAGAATAATTGAATGAATTTACAATTTTTTGTGATTCATCAGGGACTTCCAGGTACTTTCAGAAGAAAAAGGGGGAATAATATCTATAATTCCTACATTTTTTTTATCTGTATGCCATTACATTTGTTTAATGTGGAAATGCATCATGCCTTGAAGCAGATTTGGGATTCCAAAATTAGGATTTCATAGCCAAATACACATGGGAAATAAGGCATAAGGCAAAAGAAATCTCAATCAATCCATCACTTGTAATAGAATTTAGAACCGAAAAGTTTTGAGTATGGGAACTGTTAATGAAAACAGTCTTAAAAGTTATAGGAACCATTTTTTTTTTTTTTAATCGAATGGTAGTATAGGAATTGTTATTGGAAACAGCCCATCTTCAAACATGATAGATGATTTTTCTATTTTCTTTTTCTTAAGGGAGAAAAAAAAAAAAAAAAGAATAGGTCCTAGGATAGCCAGTTCAGGGACTAATATTACAGTCTCAAAAGGCCACAATAATTATGACCAAAACTCTCCATATCTATAAAGCAAAGTAATCCTTTAAGAAAGTGCTGGAGAAGCAGCCACCAAAGCCAGTACTAAGCAAGTAATTTCACCAACAATGGCAACAATTATAAAGGAATAAAGAGAAAAAAATCAACAAGAAATGATAACTAAGCAAATTTATTTCCAGCAAGTATTCTTCCACAAAAGGAACTCATAAAAGAAGCCAGCCCAAATGTCATAAAACTACCCCATTAATAGATCTGAGTATAAGCTCTTATTAACCAAACCTACCTAACTTAGAACTCTTAGAATTACACAATCTCTCAAAAGACTGTTATTTTATTAGAGTACTGAGATTACCTCCTTCTTAGTACTCCTAACTGGTTCCTATATAGAAAATAATAAACCACTGATGACCACTAATCTCAGACATTTGATCTCTAGGTGTATCTTAAAGGAGATAACCATGAAGACAGAATGGGAGACCAGGACAAAACTCTGGTACTTCCAAAAAGGATAAACTGAATTATTATTCTCCCAATCTAAAACATAATGGCCTCTTAATAAATTTAGGATTAGTAGCGTTATAAAAAATTAGAGACAAAATTGTTATACAGACGAGAGAAAAAACCGCACAATTTAGCCTTAATCTACTGCCACAATCAGCTTCTGGTTTCATCTTCATTCTTTCGTCCTTGTTAATAACAGTATGGATCCCCTCATATGACACATGCATGTGACAGGATATTTTCAACTTTAGAGATCTTGCATTTTATAAAAATAAAGAGATAAACAAAATAAACAACAAAGTTTGGATCAATATGTACTCACCTTGTTTCAAACCTTGCAGGAGAAGCATCTGTTCCATCCCACACAAACAGGATCCAGTCATGTTCAGGAACTTCACAAACATGAAGAATCTTTTTACCAAAACCAAAATAAATACTGCGTCACTCATTAGTTCCTTTGAATTGAACAACACTAGAATTCCCTTCCTTCAGAGACTTGAAAGGGATGACAAGCGGATGGGAGACGTACGAGAATATGTACCTTGCATACTAAATCAAAATAACGGCCTGCATTAATCTCTCTCATTTGCAGCAAATATGCATTCGCACCTGAATGAGCAGCACATCATTTAAAGCTTTTAACACAATGACAAAGGAAAATTGCTAAAGCTCAGTTCCCAAACTGCTTACTAGAATTCAAATCAACACGAAAAAAAAAAAAACAATTTCAGGTAACATGAAAAGCCATAATAAGAAAGCAGTACAGTTAAAAATGTTACAAGTCAGAGAATAGAACAGGACTTACATGTTACAAGTCTGAGAATAGAATTGGACTTATATGCAATTCATATTATTTCAGGGTCGATGTAATTAGTATAAAACTGAGGGCTTTTTTGTAGAAAGAACTTTCAAAGTAACATATGATGATGGCCTTTTAGCCATTAAAAAAACCTCAGATTTATACTAATTACATCAAGGACCCTGATATAATATGAATTACATGTAAGTCCTATTCTCTGACTTGTAACATTGTAACAAAAACCACCGCACAAGTTGAAGTTTATCATAACATGTCCACTTCATGAGGCGGTTCCTAAGCTCGTTGAAAAATATGAGGTTGTTAACTACAAAGGTATATGAGCTTTGTTGAGCGAGACAGTTTGCACTGCATCCTCTCAGCGTACTGTGTGGTTAACTTGATAGCGAGATCTTTAAAACTTTATGAGAAGTTCATGACGTGTCCCTCATTTCATCACGGACAAATGGAAATGACCTAAATGATGACTAGATACAATACAGATACTTATAAGATAAGGGGGAGTAGGGATAAGCCTACACTTTTAAGGAATCCAGGAAACACTAAAAGATCCGGGTATCCTATCCACAAAATAATATTTCATATTTAATAATATAATTTATATTAATAACTTTTTTTTTTTTATGATAACGATCAAATTTTATTAAGCCACAAGAAGATACAAAACAGGACTAAGCCACAAGCTGCCAAGCCCAACCAAAAAAACTCCAAATAAGAGACCTACAAAACAAAAAAGTTACTATAAAACAAAAGTAAGAGAGGAACGAAAAACTCCCACTCATGCAAGAGCATTTGTCATGACATTAGCTTCCTTAAAATATGATTAAAGCAAACACCTAATTAAAGAGAAATAGCCCGCACCTCCTCTACCCAATCCGTCAGCCTCCATGGAAAAGAAGACTTACCAAAACTCCACAGAATAGCTGAAAATGAATCGCCTTCAAGAATTACAATGAAACAGCCCATCCTACGCAACTCACGGCAACCAATCAAAAGAGCAAATAGTTCAGCTTCATTAACATCCATCGACTCCACAGGCCCTGAATAGCTTTGAACAACCGTGCCAGACCAATCTCTAATAACACCCCCAATTCCACCTCTTCTAATTGCATGAACAAAACTTCCATCAAAATTTAGCTTTAGAATGCCCATTGGAGGATTCCACCAAAACACTCTATTCACAGGTTTAGCATGCCAACCTCCTCTCAAAATTTCCACCCAAGAATATTCAGATTACTCAGATCAACACCTTCAAACTCTTTTTTTCCTCACCCACTCCGAAACAGACCAAACAACCTCATCCACATAGCTACTTTATTCCATAATAATCTATTGTTTCTCTCCAACCAAAGCTTCCAGAGAGTAGCATAGAACACTAGTTTCTATAAGATTTTGCCATGAACATATTTGCACCCAAATCGCCATTGATGGAATAGGTCATCAACTGCCCTAGGCATGACCCACTGCATTCCAAACATATCAAGGATAGTGATCCACACTTTATAAGCAAAAAGACAATGGATCATCAAGTGATGCACCGATTCCTCATCTTTAATTAAACACATAGGACACCCATTAAGTATAACATGGTTCCGCTGACATAATTTGTCAATAGTCAAAATTTTATACCACCTTGCAATCCAGCAAAAAGCTAAAACTCTTGGAGGAACTAAAGGACCACAAAAACTATGCCAACCAGCCACTTTATCAGGATTTTCATTCAGGCTATTAAAAAAAGGACTTGACCAAAAAGTTACCTTCGACATCAAGCTTCCAAATCTTTTAATCTCCTCTACCAACTGATATATAAACCTTATTATCTAGCATACCAAACAGAATAGTAAAGTCAGAAACTTCTCTATCAGTTAAGCACCTTTGAAAACAAAAATCCTAAGACACGATCTCCTGTAAAAGCAAAATGATCAGCAAGAGTCACCTTCGGCCTCCTATCCAACGAACTAAGAAGCACGGACACGGACACGGGACACGGACACGACACGACACGGACCACGCCGACACGGCATTTTTTCAAAAAGTAGGACACGGACACGTTAGGGACACGTTAATAATTAATAATAATAATAATATATCTAATCATATACTAAAAGATACTATCATTTTAACTTTGCAATCAATTTGGCAATCAAATAAGTTATGACCCTTTTACAAACAGCCCCCCTTTTCGTTTCATTTTTTACTCTAATTTTATTATTTTAAAACTTTGTAATCAATTAGCAATCATATAAGTTATAACCTTTTACAAACAGCCCCCTTTTCTTTTCATTTTTTACTCTAATTTTATTATTTTAACTTTGTAATCAATTTAGAAAACAAATAAGTTATGACCTTTTACAAACAGCCCCCTTTTCTTTTCATTTTTTACTCTAATTTTATTATTTTAACTTTGTAATCAATGTAGCAATCAAATAAGTTATGACCTTTTGCAATCAGCCCCCTTTTCTTTTCATTTTTACTCTAATTTTATTATTTTCACTTTGTAATCAATTTAGCAAACAAATAAGTTATGACCTTTTACAAAAAGCCCCCTTTTCTTTTCATTTTTTACTCTATTTTTATTATTTTTTTTCCAATTAAAGAGGCCAGCGTGTCCCCTGCGTTTGTCCCAGCGTTTGTCCCAGCGTGTCCGAAATATTAAAAATAAAAAAAATAATCAGGACACTCTTTTGGGCGTGTCCGACACGTGTCGGAGCGTGTCCGGAGCGTGTCCGTGTCCGACACGTGTCGGACACCGACACTCTGGCCCCGGAGAAGTGTCCGTGCTTCCTATCCAACGAATAAAGGTTAGGAAAAAGATAATGCAACACATTTTGCCCACACCATTCACCATGCCAAAAGTTAATCCGCTGACCATCATGAACCCTATAATGGATCCGTAAATCAAAGTCAGCCTTAACAAAAAGAATAGATTTTCATATCTTCAAAATCTTATAATCCTTATTTGGCACACACCACCCTTCATTACCCAACTGATACTTTACTTATCGAAACTTGTCTCCACAAGCCTCCATCTGGTTCTCCCACCCTCCATAACCACTTCCCAAGAAGTGCTTTATTGACTTTCTCGATTGAATGAATACCCTAACCGCAAACTGCATTGAGAAATAGGAGACCACACTGTCTTCCATCTAACCAAATGACACTTCCTTTTCTCCACAGCATCATTCCAAAGAAAGTCACGCTGAAGTTTTTTAGTCCTCTAAAGCACACTCTTACGACATTTGAAGCAAGACACATAGTAAATTGGGATACTAGAAAGAACAGACTTCATTAAAGTATCGCGCCCTCCCAAAGACAAATATCTCCCCTTCCAAGAACTAAGCTTTTTATCAATACGCTCGACCACCGAGTCCCATAAACCTTTTTTTTTTTTTTTGTAGCCCCAAGTATAAAGGCACCCCCAAATATTTTGAAGGGAACTTCCCAACTTTACAGCCAGAAGCATTTGCCAATGAGACAAGAAGACCATCCGCCACCCATACACCAATCAGTTCACATTTGTCATAGTTAATCTTCAGCCCTGATAATAGCTCGTACCTCTTCAACAAAGATTTTAAGGTATCAATCTGGACCAAAGAAGCATCACAGAAAATAATAGTATCACCTGTGAATTGTAAATGACCCTTCGCAGTATATTAATAACTTGTAAACAAAGCCAAGTACGAAATTATAACCCTTTGTATGTTCAGCTGGAAACTAAGGAGGAGTAGAAGGGTAAATAAACTTTCCAAGAGAAAAGGAAGAGCTAAACGGCATGATCATGTGAGTCGATTTAAAGGTGATAATGAAAGAATCCTTGGAGAAAAGAGGTTAAAGATAGATGAGGGAGGAATTATAATGCCTTCTCTTATAGAATATTTTATAATAGTTGCATGCTTATTATTTAATATTTCCCAAGGAGCATTCCTGCAATTTTGTTATTAAAAAAAAAAAAATTTTGACCATAAGTCGTGAAACCTAAGTTGATTTACGGCAGGCTTTATTTTCTCCATTGCATTTTTCCTCTCCATACTTCTATTCTCTTCTCCTTTCACACTTGTTCTCAAACATAACTTTTTCTTTGTATTACCTTAAGGAAAAGTACTGGTTTTTCATCCTTTTGGTATCAGAGTGCATCTGATCTGAGGAGTATCTCGGCTGTATAAACAGAGGGCTTCTGTTGATCCTCACAGGTCAATATAAGCTCTCAAAAAGACTCCTTTTCCCCATTATGGTAATATCTGGTAGTATTTTGGAGAGTTTCTGAAGTATGTTTCAGAAGAATATGACAGTTTTTCTATTACGACAGCCAGCTGTTCTGTTCTGTGTATTGAATAGAAGAGCCGGTTTATGGTAACATTCTCTATGGGTTGACATCTACCCCTGCTTAATGTTATGATTTGGCTTCTTCTTTTCATTTTTATCTCATTTGTGCCTCCACTAAGCCTCAATCGTATAAAAGGCCTCTTCCTCAACTTGTTGGGAACAAGCTATGGCCAAAGAACTTACAGCTCTAAAGAAAACTCACACTTGGGATTTGTTCCTCTGCCTCCCAGTAAAACTGCAATTAGATCCAAGTGGTTCTTCAGAATCAAAAATAAATTCAATGCCTCAGTTGAAGCGTGAACGTCACAAAGCCAGCCTTGTTGCCAAAGGATAAAATCAAGGTTAGTATTGATTATGAAGTCTTTGTACCTATTACCAAGATCACCACCATCTACCCACTAATTATTGTAGCCATTCTGATGCGGATCAAGTGATTGAAAAGGCTTTGGCTTTCATGAATATGTTTGATCGAGCACATGGGGTCCGAACCCATGTGTGAAAGTCCCATCTTTCAGAAAAGAACCCAAAACAGTCCCTTACATGTGAAAATTGAATAAGCAAGGGCTGTTTAATATAAACAGAAACAATAGGGGTTGTTTTACAAATTTTCATAAAAAACCAGAAGTTGTTGTGGAAATGCATAGTTGTCCAGAATGTCTGGAATGACTCTGTTTTTGGAAAAATCATCAAAACATGATTTCTAATTCCAAGTAATTGCAGGATTCTCTACGTTCAGACACGATAAGTTGGAACCTAAAGATCTTAGGCAAGATGAGATGGATTTGATTGCTGAAAATCAGAAAAAGGGAGGGAATTTGGGTGTGCCGACAGGATTGACTGTGCATTTACAGCCATAGGTGGTAGTCAGCAATACCATTATTTTCTTTCCATATTTGCTTTTCTTAGAAGATTGTGGTCTTAATTTAGATGTTGTTATCAAGGGTGTAATGAGATCATGGGGGAATCCTTCCAATATGTCTTTTCTTCTTTAAAAGCTGTAGTAAAGAGGATGGTCTATGGTATGTTCTGGATAATAAAAAATAAACAGAAATTCTGTTTCTTTATGTTTTCTTCCATTCCTTAAGTCGTCGATGCATGGTGGTGTTGGTCTTGTCATTTGCTTGTTTGTCCATTGATGGCGTGACAGGCACAATATACTGCCAGGCAGCACCATAACCTGGTCCAAATCAGTCTTGAGGTTGGATTGATACCCTTTGCTGCATCAGATTGGTATCAGAGCAGTCGCTTCTGCCCACCGTTGACACTGCAATATTCTACCAACGTAGAATCTTTCCGATCCAGTGATGCAACGCGGAGGAAGAGGAAGAGGCAGAGGCAGAGGCCGTGCAGGCGCTGCAAGTATGCGACAGGTGGACTTGCAAGGATATTTACAAGAAATTAACACCAGATTTGGAGAGTTGGAACAACAACTACATGCGATCACATAGCAGCTCACAGATCTAGGGGCAACGAGGGCTCCTACGAATCCAAGTGAAGAGGATTCAGGTGGAAGTGATGATAGTTCTTTCAATTGGCGATGCCAGCGAGATGATTACCGTAGATCGAGAAGGCGAGAAGACCGGGGTGATCTCAATCTCAAAATTAAGATCCTGGAATACCACAGTAGCCTTCCTGGAGATGACTTCATCGAGAGGACCTTCGACTCTCGAGTCATCCAGATGACCGCAAGGTCAAGATCGCAACCATGCAACAGCGGGGCCAAGCTTTGGCTTGGTGGGAACAGACGTAAACCACGTGAGAAAGGCGAGTTAAACACAAGGTGACCTCTTGGGAGAAGATGATGTCCCTGATTCGCGAGGCCTTCCTTCCTGTCGATTATGCGCAGCCCATTTTCCAACAACTGCAACATATACGATAAAGGGATAGGACCGTGGAGGAGTATGCGGAGGAGTTTCACAAACTCGTCTCGCGAAAGGATTTACTTGAAGAACAGCTGGGGATTGTTGGGAAAGTCCCACGTCCCACATCACCCAAGTCCCACGTCCCACATCACCCAAGTAATGGATTTGACATGTCTTCATATATTTGTTTGAGCCTTCCACCTATGAGCTTAAGCTTTTGAGTTGGTATATGGTTTCTTACATGGTATCAGAGCGGGTTCCGTTCCCGTCGTTCTTGTACAGTCCACGTGGCAGGCCCGTCCATGAAATCTATTGGGCCTGCACGTGAGGGTAAGTTTTGGAAAAGTCCCACATCCCACATCACCCAAGCAATGGGTTTGACATGTCTTCATCTACCTGTTTGGGACTTCCACCTATGAGCTTAAGCTTTTGGGTTGGTATATGGCTTCTAACAGGGTTGCGATTCACCGACGGATTAAAGCCTAGCACAGTGGATTTGATGGGCCTTGCACCAATCTTTACGGTTGAGGAGGCATGTCACCAAGCCAGTCTTTCTGAAAAGCGACTCAAGAAGCAACAAGGCCGTGGAAATCCATTTACGAATCAATCTAAGGCGGGAGGTAACCGCCCCAAGTTGGAGTCAGCCAGACAAGGTGTTCCTCAAGTGCATGGAATGAAGACTCGCAATGATGGTACAGCAGGAAATGCATGTCAAAAGATCATTCGTTTTTTCAAATGCAATGAACTCGGTCATTATTCCGCAGAATGTCGCAAACGTCAAAGCGTAGCAAGCACTAAGAGGGAAAGATGTTGCGGCCGAAACAGAAAGTGAGAAGGAAAATTTTGGATAAGTCAAAGATGTAGACTATGAAAACAGCGATTAAGCGATCGAAGGGGATGGGGCTGAAACCTTAGTAATCAAGAAAAGTCTCATGATGCCCAAGAAGCCAAAAGAGGATAGTTGGTTGCGCAACAATATCTTTTATACCTCTTGCACAATCAAAGAAAAAATTGGAGGCGTGATTATCGATGGAGATAACTGCAAGAATGTCATCTCATAGGATGCCGTCGAGAAGGTTCAACTCAAAACTAAAAAGCATCCTTCACCATACAAGCTTTCTTGGTTCAAGAAAAGGAATGAGATAACCATTCGTCGCCATTGCTTGGTATCATTTTCTATTGGTGAAGTTTACTTTGATAATGTTATATGTGATGTGGTCTCTGAGATGGGTGCTTATCACATTTTATTTGGCCGACCATGGCAATATGACAAGCAGACCCTTCATGATGGATACCGTAACACATATACATTCTGGACGGTTAAAAAGAAAATAGTTCTCAAGACTGCATGAACGGATTCCATCAAAGTCAGAACCCGACAAAGGTGATGTCAACATTTTGTCTCAAGGTTCAATTTCTGGAGAAAGTAACGGAGAATGGAAATTTTTTTTTTTTTTTTCATAACATGGGAACCCGCCGACCCCCCTTTGGTTGATCATTGGTAAACTCACGGATATATAGAACCACCCACTAGCCCTATGTATCGGGTAAGGCCTTAAGGGATTCGAAGGCAGGACCTCCAGGTTAAAACTGGACTTCCTAATCACACAGACATTTTAAGTGTGGGTAACATTTTAAGCATGGGTAACATTTCTGGAGAAAGTTACGGAGAATGGAATATTTTACGTGCTGTGATAAGTGCTTAATTGTTTGCAATCTAAGCCCTAATATTTGATTCATCTTGTGCTAGTCATAGTTATTTTATTTGATTTTACATAGTTTTGTTAATTTTTATGCTAAGGTCAAAAGGAGCAAAAAGAGAGGAATTAATGAAGAGGATGATGGGCGTGAATCCCAAAGAAAGGCCATGGTGGGTCCCATTCAAGATATTCCAGATTTCAAGAAGACTTTCTAATTATTTGGACAACTTACAATTCAAATCAAAGAAGGAAAGAATTAGAGAAAGAAATTCTAGTCAAAGAAGAAAAGCAAAAGAAAGAAAGAAGAAACCCAATCTAGGGTTACACGCACAAGAGGGGTCCCACGCTTATGTTACACGCACCAAATAGGGCCCACTTTTATGTCAAAAGTTTAGATTTAATTCCTTGCAATTAATCTCAGATTTGTGGGTCCATGTGAATAAGTTTCTAGAAGATACAAGTGGGACCAGATTTAGAAAGCTTGCTAAAACAAGAAAGAAGACTCCTTATTCAATCTAATTAGGTTTCCTAATTATAAGGAAGGTTGAAGATCTATTTCTACAAGGAACTACTTGCTAAAAGGGGCTGTTTTCAAGACTTATAAATAGCATACAAGGGAAAAACGTGAACAGTAATTTTCCAGCCCCATCAAGCCACGTCCAGCCACCATTCATCCCATATATTCCAGCCATATAACCAGCAATAAGACAGCAGCCATACAGCACCTTTGGAGCATCTTTGAAGCCATCTTTGGTGAGCTTTTGGAGGAGGGATAAAAGGGAAAAGCTGCTGGCCATCCACTACTTCACCATCATCTTCTAGTTTTCTTCTTATGACTCTACTTTCTAGTTTATTTTTCATTAAAAACATGAGTAGCTAATTTTTTTAGGGCTAGGGTGTAATTGAAACCCTAGCCTAGTTCTATGTAGTCTCTTTTGGCGTCTTTTAATTCAGATTTCAGTTTTATTGGTTGAGATTCTAAACCATGTTATTAATTGATGAGTTGTGTATATGCCATGCCAACCATGTGATGTTCAATTAATTTTACGAGTAGCTAACTTAATTTTGATTGATCTTGATGTTATGCATCTAGGGTTTAGAACCATGAATAATCTAAGTATATGCCATGCTTAGACTCATGCATTTATCTTTCCCATTTTTTTTATGCATTATGTTTGTTTTGACTAGGACATATGCCATGCTTAGTTTTTACATCATAATGAGCAATTCATATAGTATGCCACTCATGAATTAGGTTTAGGGGAATAATAATCTAGACACATATGCCATGGTCTAGGTTGATAGATGTCACTAATAAAATCTGATTTTTGATTAAAAGATAATAAGGGACATGCATAGGATTGGTTACGGGAGTAGATGAAACCCTAGTTCATTCATTCATTATTACTGTTTTTCAATTCTCATACTAGTTGTTTTTAGGTTACTTTCCAATTAGCTTTTGATACTTTAAATTACTGTTTTTTTTATAGTTTAATTCCACTTTTCATCTTCAATTGTTTATTTTAATATTCTGATTTTTAGTTAATTTTGACATTATTTTATCACAAGTCTTCGTGGGATCGACCTCGTACTTACAATTCACTACACTACATAGTGATCTTGTGCGCTTGCGAGTTTTAAGTTGTGTGCATATTAAGTAGTTTATTTCTAGGTTGTTTGGTGCATACCAAGTTTTTGGCGCCGTTGCCAGGGACTTGTTTGCATAGAATAGTGTCAAAACTTGTGTTTAGTGTAGTGTCATAGTCTAGTTTCATTTTTAGTTCAATTACTTGAAGTTTCAAAGTGCTGTTAATTACTATTTTATCATAGTATTTCAGCTACTTAATTTCAGATTTCTATTTTTCTTCTTTTAGCACAATTAACTCTTTTATAGGTGCTTGCTTGCGGTCATAAATTCTGTATATGCAAGGTAGGCGATCTCAGGACTTAGCCATCATTGTCTACGATCCAGAAATTGAACAAACTTTTAGAAGAAATCGAAGACAAGCTCAAAGGGCAAGAACCAATGCACAGCCCTCATCTGACTTAGAGCTTGAAGAAACCAGTGTTAACGGAAATCAAGGTCCTGAAAGAAAAATGGTCAACAGAGAAGAAAACGAAGAAGAAGTGGTAGTAAATAATCAAAAGAGACCAATGAAGGAATCTTACATACCCTTGCACACCGAACAGCCGTCCACCATTCTTTATCCACCTAATACGGCTGGAAATTTCACTCTCCATGCACAACTACTGAATATGGTGCCACACTATCATGGGTTACCTAATGAAGATCCTTATCTTCACATTAAGGAATTCTTTGAGTTGTGCGCGACACAACAGATACATGGAGTTACTGCAGAGGGCATCAGGCTACGTCTATTTCCTTTCTCTCTTAAGGATAAAGCTAAAATATGGTTAAACTCCTTGGATGCTGGTTCTATCAACTCTTGGCAGCAGCTAGCCAGTAAGTTTCTAAAGAAATTTTTTCCGGCTCAAAAGACAAGGCAATTAAGAAGAGAGATCCAAACATATCAACAGAAAGATGGAGATCAGTTCTGGGAAGCGTGGGAGCATTTTAAAGATTTATTATTGAAGTGTCCACATCACAACCTCACCAAAGATGATCAGGTTCAAGCTTTATATGAAGGACTGAATGAGCTGAATAAAGGAATAGTTGATTCTGCGTGTGGAGGGGCCCTGATGGAGAAAAATAGTGAGGAAGCTTATGATCTTTTTGAAATTCTTAGTGAAAACTCACAACAATTTTCTTGTAGAAACAGACAGATGGGTAAGAAGTAACGAATATATGAGATCCAGTCTCAAGGAAATATAGCTGCCCAGATGGCGGCAATGGATAAAAAAATGGACATGTTCATCAAAGCAATGGCTTCCAACAACATGCAAGGACAGACACCAAAGGAAGTATGTGCTATATGTTCTCACACTAACCATACTACTGAATGCTGCCCTATGTCATCTTTTACAGACCAATAACAAACCAACTATGTTGGTAACGCTTTTCCCAAGCACAATAATCCCTACAGCAATACCTACAATTCTGGATGGAGTAATCATCCAAACTTTTCTTGGGGAGGGAATCAAAACAATCAAGGAAATCAAGGGAATCAGAACCAATATCAAGGACAACAGAGAAGCTACCAAAATAACAATTTTTCTCAGAACAGTGCACAAAAGCCACAAGAAGATGAGTTCAAAAGTTTGGTGACCCAGTTTATTCAGTCATCTCAGGCTAATTTCCAGCAACATAGCCAAGCAATTACAAATACTCAGCAGAGTTTGGCCAAGCTAGAAGCACAAGTGGGCCAGATAGCTAATGCCTTGAGCAAGAGGGAGGACAGTAAGTTTCCAAGTCAGACTGAAATCAACCCTAAAAATCATGAGCATCTGAAGGCCATAACTACCGTCGCCAAAGAGCCAGAGAAGGTCTACAGGAGAATGAGGCAGCATGGTACAGCCATAGACACCAGCGTGAATGGGCCACACGAAAATCCGAAAACTGTAGAAATTGAGCCACAGGACAGAGCAAGGCAAACTCCTATTCAGGAAACAACTTCTATAGCGCCAGAGAGGATCTATAAGCCAGTTCCACCTTACCCTCAGAGGCTTAGACAGGAGAAGAAAAATCAGTTCACGCAAGACATCTTCGAGACTCTAAGGAAGGTAGAGATTAACATTCCACTGATTGATGCTATCAAGCAGATACCCTCTTATGCAAAGTTTATCAAGGAGCTATGTACAAACAAGAGGAGATTCAGAGATCATGAAGAGGTTAAGTTAACCGAGGAAGTCAGTGCAGTTCTTTTAAGAAAGCTTCCTCCAAAATTGAAGGACCCTGGGAGCTTTACTATATACCTTGCAAGATAGGAGAGCATACTTTTGAGAAAGCTTTACTAGACTTGGGTTCGAGTATCAATTTGCTGCCATTCTCGGTCTATGAGTATTTGGGTTTGGGAGAGCTCAAACCAACTTCAATTACATTGCAATTGGCAAATAGGAGTGTGAAGCACCCAAGGGGCATTCTGGAGGACATTTTGGTGAAGGTAGGAGAATTCATCTTACCTACTGACTTTGTGGTACTGGACATGGAGAGTGTATCATTGCCTCACCACCTTTCTATTATACTCGGCCGACCTTTCATGGCCACTGCGGGTTCAAAGATAGATGTACAGAAAGGCACAATTGAAATGAAGGTCAATGGGCAGAAAATTGAGTTTATGTTCGAAGCTATGAAAATGCCTAGAGATGAAGATTGCTTTCAGATTGAGGTAATTGAGCAGGCTATAGTAGAGGTGTTTCCAAGAGCACATGGGTGCACAGAGGAGTTGGACACATGCATTCAGCAAGGCCTCACCAAATCTGAAATCGAGCATGATAGTGATGAGCTTGCGGTAACACTTATGGAGATTGTAAATCAGCTAGAAGTACTCCCCTCCATTCCAAGTAAATATTCTAACTCTTATGAAATTCTGGGTTCTTCCACAAAGCAACCCGTTCCTTCTATTATAAAAGCACCAAAGTTAGAATTAAAGCCATTACCTAAACATCTCAAATATGCCTATTTTGGAGAACATGAGACTTTGCCATGTATCATAGCCAATGATTTGAGTTCTGATGAGGAAAGCAAGTTGTTAAAAGTGTTAAAAGCTCACAAGACAGCATTGGGATGGAGCATTGCAGATATCAAAGGTATAAGCCCAACCATGTGTATGCACCGTATCTTATTAGAAGAAGAGTTTAAACCTACCAGGGAAGCACAAAGGAGACTCAACCCTCATATGAAGGAGGTTGTCAAAGCAGAAATTCTTAAGCTATTAGACATTGGGATCATCTACCCAATCTCCGATAGCAAGTGGGTTAGCCCAGTGCAAGTTGTTCCCAGGAAGAGTGGTATGACAGTGGTAAAGAACGAACATGATGAGCTGATTCCTACTAGAGTTACCACTGGATGGAGGGTATGCATAGACTACCGGAAGCTTAACACAGTTACCAGAAAGGATCACTTCCCACTACCATTCATTGATCAAATGTTAGAGAGGCTAGCTGGGCATTCACATTATTGTTTTCTCGATGGATACAGTGGATACAATCAGATTCCTATTGCTCCAGAGGACCAAGAGAAGACCACTTTTACTTGTCCATTTGGGACATTTGCCTACAGGAGGATGCCTTTCGGGCTTTGCAATGCACCAGCAACTTTTCAGAGATGCATGATGAGTATTTTCTCCGATATGGTGGAGCGCTTCATTGAGGTATTCATGGACGACTTCTCTGTCTTTGGATCATCATTTGATAACTGTTTGTATCATCTGGAGTTTGTGCTAAAGAGATGTGAGGAGTGTAATTTGGTGTTAAACTGGGAAAAATGCCACTTCATGGTGAAACATGGCATTGTACTTGGGCATGTGGTAACAAGCAAGGGGATACAGGTGGATAAGGCTAAGATAGACTTGATCAGCAAACTTCCACCACCCACATCCGTGAAGGGAGTACGAAGTTTCCTTGGGCATGCTGGATTCTATCGCAGATTCATTAAGGACTTCTCCAAGATTGCAAGACCACTTTGTTCATTGTTACAAAAAGAGGTGGAGTTTGTTTTTGATGAGAATTGCTTGCGAGCATTTGAGCTGCTGAAAATGCTTTTGACATCAGCCCCTATTATCATGGCACCTAATTGGAGTTTGCCATTTGAGCTCATGTGTGATGCCAGTGACTATGCTTTGGGGGCTGTGCTTGGCCAAAGAGTAGAGAAGCTTCCACATGTGATTTACTACGCCTCCAAGACTCTAAATGATGTACAACTGAACTACTCTACTACTGAGAAGGAACTTCTTGCTGTAATTTTTGCACTAGAAAAATTCAGATCCTACCTTGTTGGGTCTAAGGTAATAATCTACACAGATCATGCAGCATTGAAGTATCTATTGAGCAAGAAGGATGCAAAGCCAAGGCTAATTAGATGGGTGTTGTTACTACAAGAATTTGACCTTGAGATCAAAGATAAGAAGGGCAGTGAGAATGTAGTGGCAGACCATTTATCCAGATTGTTGAATGATGAGGCATTCAAAGGGGACGAAATTCTGCTAAATGAATCTTTTCCAGATGAGCAACTATTTCAGATTACCAAGCTTCCATGGTTTGCAGACTTGGTGAATTACAAGGTTTGTGGTGAGTTCCCAATGCATTTTACTAATCAAGACAAGAAGAGGATGGTGCACATGGCACGTTTCTATTACTAGGATGACCCATATTTGTTCAAGTACTGCTCAGATCAGATCATTAGAAGATGTGTACCAGAGGAAGAGGTTCAAAGCATCTTAACACATTGCCACAGCAAGGCGTGTGGAGGACATTTTGGAGGAAAGAAGACAGCTGCTAAGGTACTTCAATCTGGTTTCTTTTGGCCCTCTATATTTAAAGATGCACATACTTTTTGTTTAAGTTGTGATAGATGCCAGCGAATGGGGAACATTTCCTCACGGAATCAGATGCCACTGAAGGGCATACAAGAGGTGGAGCTCTTTGACGTGTGGGGGATTGATTTTATGGGACCATTCCCATCATCCTATGGTTATCTCTACATTCTGGTAGGAGTAGACTCCTATGTGTCCAAATGGGTGGAGGCTATCCCAAGTAAAACAAATGACCACAAGGTGGTTTTGGAATTTCTGAAGAACATGATATTTGCAAGATTTGGGACACCCAGAGCAATCATTAGTGATGGTGGTAGTCACTTCAAAAATAGGTCTTTTGAAGCATTAATGAAGAAATATGGGATAACTCACAAGGTAGCTACTCCGTACCACCCTCAGACTAGTGGCCAGGTAGAAGTGAGTAATAGAGAGATCAAGCAGATTTTAGAAAAGACAGTGCAGCCCAATAGGAAAGATTGGTATTTAAGGCTGAATGATGCGCTTTGGGCATATAGGACAGCCTACAAGACTCCTATAGGCATGTCTCCATATCGTTTGGTCTATGGGAAAGCATGTCATTTACCGGTGGAATTGGAGCACAGGGCATTCTGGGCGATCAAGAAATTTAATTTTGATATAAAGGAGGCAGGTGAGAAGAGGAAGTTACAACTGAATGAGCTTGAGGAGCTACGATATGAAGCATATGAGAATGCCAAGCTGTATAAAGAGAAGACTAAAATATTCCATGATAAGAAGCTATTAAGGAAGACGTTTGTGGTGGGACAAAAGGTATTACTTTTCGATTCTAGACTCAAATTATTTCTAGGGAAGCTAAAGTCCAGATGTGTGGCCCGTTCGAGGTCACTTAGGTATTTGAGCATGGGGCAATTGAGATCAATAATCCAAAGAATGGTAACAAGTTCAAAGTCAATGGACATAGGCTCAAGCCCTATTGGGACCAGATTTTTGACAAGGATGTGGATGTGATTACATTCACAGATTCCCCTTCCGCTTGATAGAGAAGCACAGTCTAGCTGAAGACTCTAAAGCAAGCACTACTGGGAGGTAGCCCAGATCTTTGCAAGGAAAAGTTGAGGATGGCGATTCAAAGCTAGCGACGTACTCCATATCCAGCTGAGTTCTTTTACCCTTTTCTTTGTCCTTCTATTTTTCTTTTATGTTATTAGTGTTTTCTTCTTACTTTATTTTACAACATTGGGGACAATGTTTAATTTCAATTTGGGGGAAGAATCTTAGTCATTAAAAGAGTCATTATAGTCCAAAAATACATAAAAAATTTAAATTTTTTTTCGAAAATCACAAAAATATTTGTTTTTCTTTGAGTCATAGTTCCTTCCTACCACAATGATGAGAAATGATGATTTGTCTTGCATGGTTCATCGAACTTAATTATGCTAGTTCTTTTTATTATTCAATTGTTGTAAATCTCGTTTAAGCATGTTGAGCTATCACTGTGTGGATTACAATGCTGATATAGTCTGAGGTTGAAAGCTCGCGCACAATTGAATGATTAGATGCTTTTGGTGAAAACTTGTGCAACCTAGTGAGATTTGAGCCTAAATGCTTATTCTTGAGAGGGTTATATGCTGAGTGATATGATCTTTCATTTCTTGATCTATATGATGCAATTGATTTCATTATCATTCTTTGATCACATGTTCTGACTTTTATATGGAAAAACATGCTAGAACTCTCATTTTTATCCGATTGAGGCAAATTTCGACTACATGAACCATAGGAGATGATTTTAGGCCATGTTTGACTAGTTTGTGCTTTTCTATCCATCCCCTTTGATGTTTACCGCTAGTTATCCATGTTTAGCCTTAATTAAGCCAGTTCTTGCACCCATACCAACCCCTAAGTTTGGGGGAGTTACCTTACCATATGTATAGCCTTACCTTATCTAAGGAAGTATAAAGATGAATTCAAGGTTCATTACAAAATGTGTGCAAGGCTTGAGAAAAAGAAAAAAAAAAAAAAGAAAAGTCGCCGTTACCCTGCATCTTCATAGTATTGTGTATTAAAAAAAAAAAAACAAGAAAGAAAGAAAAAAAAAAGAGGAAAAAAAACATATATAAAAAAAAAACAGAAAAAAAAAAAGAATAAAGGAGGGTACACGTGTGACTCAGCAATGTGGAAATTCAAAATGCAAGCCTTCGCCGCCAAAAAATCAGAAGTGTATAAAGGAACCTGAAGTGTGATTCTACGCAAATTCCTTAGATCTTGTTATCCATTTCCTTTCATTCATAACCCTTCACCCTAACCCCAAGATAACCTATGTGCAAAAGTCCTACTTGATTCTAGGTGAAGTGTAGTCCCAGTGTGGAGATGAGATGGAATGGGAGACTATGGTGTGTGATTTCACTTCAAGCATGTGGTATTTTTCATGAGATCCTTATCTGTTCACTCTTAGCCAATTATTGAGTGTTTTATTGTGAGTGTATGCATGGTGAGGATTGAAGTTAAACTGAATTGCAAAAATGATTGTTTGGTTGTGTGAAAGCCTAAACTAAAAGTTATGTTGGTATTGTTTTACACACGACCCTTTGAGCATGTGGATTGTGAACTGGTTGAGACTCTTGCTTCTTTGATTCATGTATTGATCAGACATCTCTGAGACAAATGGTGGAATGATAGGTTTCATATTTTAGTGTTTTTATTTTCTCCATTGTTTATTTTATTGTTTTGCTCGAGGACTAGCAAAAGGTAAGTTTGGGGGAATTTGATAAGTGCTTAATTGTTTGCAATCTAAGCCCTAATATTTGATTCATCTTGTGCTAGTCATAGTTATTTTATTTGATTTTACATAGTTTTGTTAATTTTTATGCTAAGGTCAAAAGGAGCAAAAAGAGAGGAATTAATGAAGAGGATGATGGCCGTGAATCCCAAAGAAAGACCATGGTTGGTCCCATTCAAGATATTCCAGATTTCAAGAAGACTTTCTAATTATTTGGACAACTTACAATTCAAATCAAAGAAGGAAAGAATTAGAGAAAGAAATTCTAGTCAAAGAAGAAAAGCAAAAGAAAGAAAGAAGAAACCCAATCTAGGGTTACACGCACAAGAGGGGTCCCACACTTATGTTACACGCACCAAATAGGGCCCACTTTTATGTCAAAAGTTTAGATTTAATTCCTTGCAATTAATCTCAGATTTGTGGGTCCATGTGAATAAGTTTCTAGAAGATACAAGTGGGACCAGATTTAGAAAGCTTGCTAAAACAAGAAAGAAGACTCCTTATTCAATCTAATTAGGTTTCCTAATTATAAGGAAGGTTGAAGATCTATTTCTACAAGGAACTACTTGCTAAAAGGGGCTGTTTTCAAGACTTATAAATAGCATACAAGGGAAAAACGTGAACAGTAATTTTCCAGCCACGTCCAGCCACCATTCATCCCATATATTCCAGCCATATAACCAGCCATAAGACAGCAGCCATACAGCACCTTTGGAGCATCTTTGAAGCCATCTTTGGTGAGCTTTTGGAGGAGGAATAAAAGGGAAAAGCTGCTGGCCATCCACTACTTCACCATCATCTTCTAGTTTTCTTCTTATGACTCTACTTTCTAGTTTATTTTTCATTAAAAACATGAGTAGCTAATTTTTTTAGGGCTAGGGTGTAATTGAAACCCTAGCCTAGTTCTATGTAGTCTCTTTTGGCGTCTTTTAATTCAGATTTCAGTTTTATTGGTTGAGATTCTAAACCATGCTATTAATTGATGAGTTGTGTATATGCCATGCCAACCATGTGATGTTCAATTAATTTTAAGAGTAGCTAACTTAATTTTGATTGATCTTGATGTTATGCATCTAGAGTTTAGAACCATGAATAATCTAAGTATATGCCATGCTTAGACTCATGCATTTATCTTTCCCATTTTTTTTATGCATTATGTTTGTTTTGACTAGGACATATGCCATGCTTAGTTTTTACATCATAATGAGCAATTCATGTAGTATGCCACTCATGAATTAGGTTTAGGGGAATAATAATCTAGACGCATATGCCATGGTCTAGGTTGATAGATGTCACTAATAAAATCTGATTTTTGATTAAAAGATAATAAGGGACATGCATAGGATTGGTTACGGGAGTAGATGAAACCCTAGTTCATTCATTCATTATTACTGTTTTTCAATTCTCATACTAGTTGTTTTTAGGTTACTTTCCAATTAGCTTTTGATACTTTAAATTACTGTTTTTTTTATAGTTTAATTCCACTTTTCATCTTCAATTGTTTATTTTAATATTCTAATTTTTAGTTAATTTTGACATTATTTTATCGCAAGTCTTCGTGGGATCGACCTCGTACTTACAATTCACAACACTACATAGTGATCTTGTGCGCTTGCGAGTTTTAAGTTGTGTGCATATTAAGTAGCTTATTTCTAGGTTGTTTGGTGCATACCATGCTGGTGGGGAAAGAAATCAATGGTGGATTACCAATTCCGAAATTCCTCAAGTCATTGATAGAGGGGTATTCGGACAATCTGCCAAATGAATTACCTACCGATTTGCCACCGATGCGGAATATTCAACACTGCATTGAATTGATTCCGGAAGCTAGTCTACCAAATCGACCAGCCTATAGAATGAGCCCTAAAGAGCATGAGGAAATCCATAGGAAAGTAATGGAATTAATTGAAAGTGGAATTGTCAGGGAGAGTATGAGTCCATGTCCATTACCAGTTTTACTAGAACCTAAAAAGGATGGTTCTCGGCATATATGGATTGATAGCAGCGCCATAAAAAAAATTACCATTAAATACCGTTTTCCCATTCCACGCTTGGATGATAAGTTGGCTGGTGCAAGGGTCTTTTCTAAGATAGATCTGAAAAGTGTTATCAAATTAGAGTATGGCCAGGATATGAATGAAAAACGGCTTTTAAAACCCGTGGTGGATTATATGAATGGTTGGTGATGCCTTTCAGCCTATCTAGTGCGCCGAGCACTTTTATGAGGGTCATGAATCTAGTGCTACGACCATTCATCAAGAAATTTGTGGTTGTATACTTTGATGACATCTTAGTATACAGTCCAAACAAGGCTACACATGTGGATCATTTAAAGCTGGTTTTTGATACACTTCGGCGGGAACAACATTTTGCTAATCCAAAGAAGTGTACCTTGGGAACAAATATGGTTATATTTCTTGGCGGGAACAAATTTGGTTCCCTTTCGTACATGGATTGGGAGAAGTGACCTCACCTAACTCTACTTATGCACATCACCATCCCATCCTAGTCTCTCTCTCTCTCTCTCTCTCTCTCTCTCTCTCTCTCTCTCTCTCTCTCTCTCTCTCTCTCTCTCACATATCACCATCATCCTCCCTCTTGGCACACCACCACCATCTCCCAATACGCACTTCAATCCTCACAATCTAACCAGTCCACCATCCATCTTCATCTCTGTTGCATCTCCTTCTTCTCTTCATTCCTCTAATGTCTCTCTGTTTCACAAGCCATCCCCATCACCACTGTCATCTTCCTGCATCATCTTCACCAACTAAAAGCATCTGAACCCATTCAACCTCACCTCCAAACATCCAACCTGAGATCCACCTTACTGCACCCCCACAAACCCATACAAACTGAACCCATGTTTCTTATTCTAGCCAACCCAGCCGACCCCTTCCATCTTCACCATCATCCTTATCCACCAACCAGAACCCCTAACTCGCATACCCGACCCATCATCATGCATCACAGCCATCCAACCCCTCCAACCAAACAGAGCCCCTTTCTCAGCCACCTACTCAACAAAAACCTACAAAACAAACACACCTGAACCCACCTGTGACTCACCAACACAAGCCATGCAGTCAAAGCCACCCACACAACATCTTACCAAACAAGCCAGAGCCCACCTGCAAACCTGCATCAACAACCCACTGCCCATCATTTAGGGACCCACTTCAAAGGACTAATCACTGTCACTGTAAAGAAAGAGAACCTATGAGTGGGGCTCGGCTATTGGTTCTACGGCTTCCAATTTCACATTGAAGTCTATTTAAGTTGCATCATGTAATTCAAAGAGGCTTAGATAAGAGGAGGCCATGAGGTCATCATCGACAGCATCATTCACGGCTTTTGATCTCCAATTGAGGCAAGTAATCCTACCATAGTACCATAGTAGTTGAGTTTTCGATTCCTTGGCTTCCAACATGCCAGAATCTAGGGTTTTATGTGTTTTCTTTGTTATCTATGCTTACCTAAGAGTTTGATCCAAGCATCCCAGCATGTTTAGGGTATTTGACCTATGACTTAAATGGATTACATTAGATTCCTATTTATCGACCCTTGTTATTGATCTTGAGTCATATGATCATGCTTGTGTTAGATTTGATGTCCTACATCTAATATTTTGCATTCCTAGCCTGTTTTTACACCTTTTCGCACACCCGAATTCAATGTATTGATGATGAATGAAGTGATTTCATCATGTGTTTCATTCAGGTTGAATGCAGAGTTTATGCTATACATGGAATTGGGACTAATCTTGTTAGATAGAATTTTGCTAAGCCCTTTTCGCAGTCAAACGATCTGAGAATTGCGATCCAACTATACCATTATGTCCGTCTCATCTATCACTATAAATTCAAAAGGGCAAATCGCGTGATTCCAAAGGCAAATGATTGACTTATAACCTGTATAAGTTACAAGGGCAAATTTGTCCATCAGCAATGGATCCGAATTTCACTTTACTTAACCATGCAGTAAGACCGGTTTACTGGTAGAATCTAACTGAGATCTTTGACAGTAAAATATTAGACTTCTGCTCCTTTCTAATGAATCTGGAATCACATCAATCGCACTTATACTGGATTTATGGTGTATTGTCAAATTCGATCCCTACACATAAGAAAGCCAAAGAATTTTCTACACGCGCCTAGATTCATATATATTGATCTTTCATGGCCCGTTTGTGATCCGGTCAACCTAAAACGTTGCTGGAAGTTATGTCCTATGATGTTTTATCAACTTATTATGTTTTCAACCATGTGGATGATAGGATGAGATCCTTGTGGTCATGATTATGTATCAATTGTGCTTTTGTGTTATGAAATGCACATGTCATAACTGCCTCTTTGTGTGTAAAATTCTTTGACCTCTTAAAGGCATTTTTTAAAAATGGGCAACGCATCATGGGGATGGTCACATAGCTTTTAGTCCCTACGGAAATGACATTGGGGATTGGGAACCCCTTTCTGCGACGATTACTAATATGCAGCTAGCCCTTTATTGTATTGTGATTTGACTTAAGTTACAGGGATGGACTTCATTCCATCAGGTAATGCTGGCTCCGTGCCAGTTATATGTCATTTATTTGTCATTAATGGAGATGGATCCAAAGAACAGAAATAGAATGCAAAAGACACAAAAGTCAAATCTTATAATTTTGACTTCAGGAGATTATTGTGTTGACAGCTTTAAAATAGATAAGCTACTCCCAATTTGTTCCGCATGATTTTGATCCACTCACAAGACCAATGGAGTAACCAATAAAACTCTCAGAATGCTCTCAATTATCAAAATAAGACCACAGTTGGATTTTTAACCAAGTCGCAGATATAAGCATTTCTTTTAGGTGTCACGCATCTGTAAATCAGAAATTATGGAATCAATAAAACAAGCAGAACTGTAATCATAAGAACCAACCTGCATCAAATTGATGATCTAGCAGCCATGTCCTTAGCCGTGTGATAAGCTCTTTGTCATTATCTGTAAGTTTAAATTTTGAAGAAATCTGATATGGATTGACATCATCACTTGGCTCTGCTCCAAACAGAGCAAAAGAAGAGTACTTCTTGTTAAAAACAGCATTAACATCTCCATTGTGGATTTTTATCTGCACAAGTCATGCCTCTTACAGTACGAGAAAATGTTTGAAACACATATCAAATATTAAGAAATTTAGAATATCATCATTTTAGCCAAACAATCGATAGATGGGAGAAGGCTGTGACGACGATGATAGCAGCAAAAAGAGTAAGAAAAGTTTAGCAATATCATATCTCTAACAGAGAGTCACATATAAAAAGTAATTACAGCCGGACTATGTTTAGACTAAAATGCTAAAAGAAGTAAAATAAGGAAGCAGACAAGTATTAGAAAGATCATAGGTATAAGAAACAAAGAAAGACTTCATTTTGTTAAAGCAAAAACATTTTTTAGGAAAATGAATGAAATAAAATAGGTAAAGAAAGGCTCAGTTCATAGCTATAGATTATCCCATTTCAAGAAGAAATGGAGAAGTCAATGAAAGGAACTGATTTTTTCCAATAAGATCAAGATTTTATCAAGAGTTATCAAACCCCAACCAAGGTAGGATGCATCATCAAACATCTCAATCAATCAGAAATATGTGACTCAAGAGTAGCACATTTTCAAAGGAAAGACAACCGATATAATCATATGAAATACAGTACTAAGGAATGTAGGAATAATTGAATTGCTCTCTTTCAGTACTTATAAGGAACAAGAGATTCTACATCTGCAACTGTAGAATATGGAGCACCCTAGTCTTTGTTCTCTTAAATTATATAGAGCATCTTGAAATTTTCTTCTGCAACACCAAGAAGCTCTTATCATATTCATTAATGACTTTTTCGTATTCATCAATGAACTTTGCACAAACAATGAAAATCTATGTCACCAAGTTTGTAATTACCAAACAGGATTTAGTGTCTGAAGTTGAAAATGCATTAATATTTTAAATCCAAATACATAAATGAAAAATGAGCTCGTCATTAAAGCGTATACCATGTGAGACTCAAAGTTTCAATGAATGGAAAATTTATCCAAATAGAGTAATGTATATAAACACAGAATATTGCATGTATATAAATTATTTGAGAACAGACCCATAGAAATGCACAACCAACAGCAAATAAGAAAAGATGCATTAGAGAGGAAATGGCATTTGAAGAGGTTTTTACTCAGAAACTACCATAACATGATGGAGAGAAATGATATCTCCAGATGACTTGACATGTGGTAGCTTGCCCATGTCTTCAGCAAAAAAATTTACAGAAAGTCCAGGATCCTTATGTGATGCATCCATTATCTTCAGTGTGCAGACGTAATCTGCCAAGAAGAGTCGAATGACTTGAATCATCAACACTAAACTAGTAACTATCAAATAAAAGACATTTTATTTTGACATAGGGTAAATGGTTCATCAATATTCATAGAAGGACTAATAGCACAGACTCCTCTTGTACTGCTTGCTTCTTAATGAAAGTAACTATTCAAAAAAAAAAAAAAAAAAAAAAAAAAAAAAAAAAAAAAAAAAACGATTTATAACCATCATCAAAGCTTTGTTCTTCCATCTATGTTGGGATCAGCTAAAATTCAGAATATTTAATCTCTCTCCTTCCATATATATATACATATATATAAAGGGATAGTCTATTAGGGCATGTTTGTTTGCACAATAATACACATGAATTGAATACATGGGAATTCATGGTCAAATGAGCTCCACCAAAGGATTATTAAAGAGGTGAAGTGTGAATGATATGAGGTGAGGGGTAAAGGATATAAGGTAGCAATGTAGATGAGAATTTGACCTTCCTGGTATTTGAATTCCTAAGTGATAACTTGGAATTCATTTTCCACCTTCCCTTAATTCACTTTCCATTAAAGGGGAGGTCATTTGATAGTCATTTTTGTATATTCGACTTGGATCTTCATTTTTAGCCGCTTTAGCATGAATTCCCATGTATTCAATTCCTAAGTATTCTATGCAAACAACAGGCCTTTAGCAAATCTATCTATCTAGCTAGCTATCTCTTCCTCCACTTCTCCTTCCTGCCTTTCTTTCTCCACTTCTTTTTCAGTTGCCAGAAAAACAACTTGGTATAGAGCCTCTCCAAAGAAATAGACAAGCTAAAGGGAGAGAAACAGCGCCCTAAAGCAGCCGCACAAACAGGTCTATAGGATCACTTAAATCGTAACGTGAATATTACTCTGATCCAACTGATATTCACTCTAGTCGCAATTTTAACATAGTAAATTCAATCCAACGATGAATTTCACTCAAATCAAAGAAACAATTCATCCAATTCCAATTCAAGGGAGCGAATGCTGATCCAACGTTCTTGTCTACCTCCAACAAAAAGTGGGTCATTCACCAAATGGCCAAATCTACTCTCCTACACCGACATTCACGATTCTGTCACTTACCCATTATCAATCTCACTTTCTCAAGCCTAATAAACGAAAGGGTTAAGCCTAATCTTATCAAGAAAATGGGGTTTAATCTCAAAAATAGGACATTTGGCTGGTTTTCCACGAAATGGATGATAAGATTCAATGAAAAGATGAAAAGAAATGGGAATTTGTGAAAAGGGAAAGGTGGGGTACCTACCAGTTCCTTTGCTCTTCTTTGGGACACCAGATTCGACGACAACGGCCAAGAGATTAACCTTCATATTTGGAGAAATCATTGCATCCCTCAGCGCAAGATACTTGTAGTTGTTTTCTATGATATTCTCCATCTCCTTCTTTTATTCTCTCGCTCCCTCGAAGAGAAGAAGCAGCAGCAGCAGCGGAAGCGGAGCTGATTTTGCAATTGGCAAGCGAAAGGGTTTTGGAGGGAAAGTCTGAATATACGGTGACGCCCCTTTGGCTTTTTCATTGAATTTACTTTACCTGTTTCTGTTTTCATTGAGGGAGGAAATTAGTGTTTTCTGGAAATCCAAATTCCTATAATTGTGGATATGGCAGTGGGGTCAGGTGACTCAGGTCATATGAAGCAATAGGTTTCAATTGAGAAATCTCCCAATTGATTTTGACTCTCTTGCCAAATTCTGACCATCTTTTAAAGCATCAAACATGAGAGGGCCATTTGGCAACTCTACTAATAGAGTAAAGTGAAGTAAAGTTGATTTTGAAGAAAGAATAAAATATAAATGGGTTAGATGGTATTTTACTTTTAGTTGTTTGTTATTGAATCTTTTTTACTTTTTGTATGGAAAAGTGAATTTTTTATATTTTAGTAGATAAAGGTGGTTACTTTATTACTTTTTTTAAAAAAATATAGAGGGAGTTTTGAATTAAAGTGCTATTGATGTGACATTTTATCTGAGAAATAAATGCTTTACTTGATTTTTACTATACTAGTAAAGTGCTAAACAACGAGCCCAATAGTGAGAATCTCTTATCTATCCCATTATTTTCCACTCAGCCCATCTTAGCTTTTGCATCTTAGATTACAATCTAAAATGCATGCCCTCCTTCCATTTTCCTCTAAAGGTCATTATGGTACATTGAGTCCTCTTTAATTGATATCATGTTGTGATATCTATCCCGTTGCCATATGTTCTAATATTATCATTAAAATCTATTCATCATCATCCCCCAAATTCCCTCTTTTTCAAGATACCATATGTTCCCGACCATGACTAAAATATCTTGACTCCTAAAATCCTTCTACTTTTCAATCACAGTCCCATGAAAGCTAAAACAACAAATATGAGAGGGTTTTTCTCTTTTTCCCTCTGTATGTGCCTATTCCTGTTATCTTACTTCTCTTCTATTGCTATAGTAAAGCTTCAGTATTAAGTTCAAAGATTTGAAGTCATTGAAAATTAAAACCACCAAAAGAAGTATAAGAACATTTTTTTTTATAAATTTGCATTTTTCTGAATGTGCTAGTCTGGTGAGCTTACTTTTATCTTCCATTTGGTATTAGTTCAAAGATTTGAAGTCATTTGAAATTCTAAACCAAAAGAGCTTCATGGGTAAATCATGATTCCAACCAAACAATCATAATTCTTTATCAGGTCATATTTTTATGGCCAAAAGGAATAAAACATTTGGATAGGCCCCACCAAGATGAGGCATGCATAAAAGGTTGTGGAGATTAGATGATAAAATATTTCCCCTGATGTTGTCCTCATCTGGACGTTATTGTGTTCCTTTTTGACCTATTTATAATCCTCAGTAAGGTTTGAAAAACCAAAGGTTGGTCGAGTGAATATTTCTCAAATTAGATCTCAAATTATAGCTGCCTTCCAAAGTGCATTAATATTATTTTTTCTTGAGATTTATTATTTAAAATATATTACATAAATAATGTGATTATAAGAGAAAATTATAAAAACAATTTCTCAGACTAACATATTCTAGATTTTAATTTAATGTTTACATATAATTTATTGTGCTTTAGTTTATTTCAATTTTGAAATTTTATTTGTTCTCTCAAAGAAAAGTCTTGATTCAAGAAGCGTTTTTTTTTTTTGGGCCTAGGCTTGGCACATACTAATAGTGGGTCCAATTGTAACGCCCCAATTCCAAATACCAAGAAAACCAACAAGGTACCAAAGTTGGCGCGCTACTTCCCAGAAAATCCGAGAACTTCCAAGATTGTAGGTCCACAGTAAGGTCTAATTTAAAACCTTTTTAACAATATAATATCAATGGTTAAATTGCGGAAGTAATAGTAAAGATAGCGGATGCATAAGGTATCATAGAAGATAGATCAAATGTAACAAGGCTGAAGTCCAGTCTAAAATGTCAAGTTATAAGAAACAAATGTTTATTACATATTTCAACTACTACCCTGCTCACTACCAAAATCACTCAAAAACCCAAACAAGACAGATAATTCTCACACCCCAGTGCTAACTCTCCAACCTCCGGCTCGACCTCTTGGTCAGCTTGGTCCCCATCCGTAGTCTCCTGCTACGGGTGCCATAAGGAGCGCGAGTGCACCGTCCTCGTACTCGGGGTCGAAACCTAAGCACCAAGAATGGATCAGATCTAAAGATATGACAAGTCACAGTATACAAGTAACATAAGATGTATGCATCAAAAGAGTAGAGACGGTCGTAGAGTTAAAAGAGAGTAACAATGATATAGATTCTAGGCAGTTGAGCAAGATAAGCATTCAGAATTAGAAATAATATAACATCTAATCTCTACAACATGGCACATTCACACAAGCTGGATA